>CM068837.1:670000-1270000 GCA_028554795.2 Sinohyriopsis cumingii | reverse complement strand
GACCCACAACGAAAATCCTTTTGAGTTTCAACATTTTGGCGTGTCCAAGATTGAAGTCAGTCGCGATGGCAAGATTTTGTGTACCCGACCCTTCGAACCTAACTTTGGTGCCCCGAAGAATTACTTGAGATCGTACTTATCCTTGTACGAATGTACCGGACAGTTAGGGACCAACTCCAGTCACGGTATTATGTACGACGATTATGCAGGAGGCTATGCTTTCTGGGATTTTGATTTCACTCCAGACCAAGGCAGCGACGAGGGACATTTTCACCCTATAAAATCTGGCCAGATTCGTGTGGAAATTCAGTTTGCAAACCGAATCCCTAATGTAACGGTGAACGTCATCCTGTATGCAGAATTCGATAATACGATAGAAATCAACAGTTTGAGAGAAGTCATTCTAGATTATTAGAAGCCATGGAAGACTGTTATCCCTCTTTTCAAGGTAGAGAAACTTTGGAGATGGAATGTAAAGAAACTGTGGAAGAAGAAGAAGAATCCCAAGACAAAGACGAAGACGTTAAGATGGCCAGAACAAGAAGCCCATTTAGTCTCCTGTTTTGCTACATTTCTGGCAGATATAATGAAAGAATTGATCAAGAAAGAGTGTTATGTATGTCACAGCGATCATCCCAGTCAAATTCAACACGACAAATGTCTAATGTTGAGTCAAGAAGAAAAATTGGACGAATATCTGGACAAAGCTTGGGGTCTCATCGAGATAGAATTCGTGTTGAATGAGTGATATAAAGGCTTGGATAAACATTCTTCTCCTCCATTAACGTCTCTGGAGTGCCGTCGCATCGAATCTCTCTTTGACCAGAATAAGAAGTTGGATCTAAACGCCTTTTACTTGTCAGACATTTTCAAGCAAAGAGTCAGGATCAGAATTGATCACTTATCATTACATGTGCAGAAACAAATCACACAAATCAATGGATACCTGGGAACTTTTTACTTTTTGAACCACAGTTCGTACACTTCTTCTTGGAATCCTGTCATCTGTGCTAAAGATGAACTCCCTCATCGCAAACCTCAAGACCATCAAGCATATGTGATCAACACGGACGACAGTCATCTCCCAGGAACCCACTGGGTAGCCGTCTACTTTCCTCAAGAAAAATGTGTGGAATATTTCGATTCGTATGGATTGCCCCCTAAGGAAGACGAAATCATTGACTTTATGAGCTCAGACCACCCAATTCAATAATGTGAAATTACAAGGCACAGATTCCTTGGTGTGTGGACAATATTGTGTGTATTTTCTGCATCATCGCAGCCTGCACTATTCCTTACAACATTTAGTGACTCATTTTGATCCTCGTTCTTCTTGTAGAAACGAATGAAAGTAGATAAATGGTTTTGTGACCAGTATGCTTATCTTTTGTCTCAAGCTAGGAAACGTAGTGTCCATCAATGGCCTAATGACTTCCAACAGTGGAAATCACAATTTTATTCACAACGTTGTCAACCCTGTCCAAAATAATGTGTGAGTTGAAAAAGATGTTTATGATTTAAAAAATTCTTTGATGTTATATTGTTGGATTATTGTTAAAAATGTTATAGTTGTTTGTTAGTGTTAAGTGATTTTGAATAAAAAAATGTTGTTTTGAAGAAAAAATGCCTTTGTCTTTTGTTTGGCTATAAGAACTTTGATTCATGCTCTTTGACTTCTTACTATCCCTCCCATAACACTCATTGAACGTTCCGACTCGAAAACCGTGTAGGGATGTTTTCCTTCACGTCCGCGCTTTGACTATTAAACCGGGGCAGTTTCCAGTCTAACCATCCATTGTCGACTCATCCTCCTACGAAGATGTGCAGTCTGATACCGAAGCCGGAAGAGATAGAGAATGTGAGAATGTTAAAAGTCACTGAAGACCTAATAGAAGAGCTCTTCAGAGAAGAAATGAACAGGGAGAAAGAAGAATGGACAGAGAAGTACAGACTTCAGAAACAGCAGAGAGAGCAGCAACAGCAACAACAACAACAGCAGCAGCAACCTGAACCTGACAGAGGCTTTGTCGATTGTCGTATCGACACCAAAGAGTTCTTCTTCTCTTTCCGAAGAAGCAGACCTATCGTCAGAAAGTCTATCGTCAGAGGACGTCGGATTCTTAGAAACTAAAAGATTGCCCTAGCTTCAACTTCATGCACACAAAAAAACAGCTCTTTTCAGGGCTACCCCAATCTCTAGAAAAGAAATAACAATCGATTTGCCGATGTGTGTATGTACCGTAGTGTGAATATAAACACTCACTCTTTTCTGGTGTGATTGTATATGTTTATGTGTGTGTGTGTGTGTGTGTGTGTGATTGTAAGCGCATACGTACGTTTGTGTGGATTGTAGATTATGATCATGTTTTTGGCTGTTTGACGTGTGGGAATAGTATATTTGGGTTTGATTCGACTGCTTTGCGTTTGTGGATAGTATATTATTTGTTTGATGCAAACGTTTTAGAAAAGTGATGGGTAGTATAAAAAAGTGTGTGTTTCGTTTAGGTCCGCGCGTTGTTTGGTCATGATCTAGGTAATATAAATTTTGGGTTTTAGTGGGATGCTTTCCTTCACGTCCGCGCTTTTAGTATAAATTGAAAACTAATCGTCAGTTGGGCTACCCATCGTCGACCTGTTAACAGGAAGACAATGAATACAAGGATTGTGAAACTGCTACAACTCCAGATGCACCTGGAATATGCCAGGCGAACAGTAAATGAACTGGCCGCGGAGGTCATAGTAGAAGAGGAAAGAATAAAGAAGGAAGAGGAGGAGAGAAGAGAGAGGGAAGAGGAGGAAAAGAAAATAGGAGAGACGATGGCTTACAAGATACCAGAGACAGAGGATTGGGGTGATGAAGCCAATCATCCTTCCTCTGTGCTCCCAGTCAAAAGAGTCAACTGGAAAGATTGGAGTAGAAGACGTTTGTGTGGTGCCAGGCCTGGAAGGTACCATCATTAACCAGGTGCCCTGGAGTTTAAAAAACAACAGCCCTTTTCAGGGCTACCCAAACCTTTGGAAAAGAAATAGTAATCCATTTGCCAATGTGTGTATGTAGAATAGTGTGAATATAAGCACTGACTCTTTTTTTGTGTGAGTGTATGTATTTGTGTTTGTAAATGATCAAGTACGTTTGTGTGAATGGTAGATTTTGGGTTTAATTTTGCTGCTTAGCGTGTGTGGATAGTATAGTTTGGGTTTTGTAAGCGCTCAAGTACGTTTGTGATGATAATAGATTATGTGTTTGTTTATTGCTGCTTAGCGTATGTGAATAGCAGATAATATGAAATGAGAAAATTAGAGGATGTTTTCCTTCACGTCCGTGCGTTTTAAGTGATGATCTAGGTAAGATAAGTTTTGGGTCTTGGGGATGTTTTCCTTCACGTCCGTGCTTTCCGTATAAGAACCCACAACGTTCGTCGTTCACATCATTCTACAAAGAATAGAAAAGAAGATGGATTCGAACCTACTTGATAAAATGAAAAAATTGCAAGACGTTTTGGACAATTTGGGCATGATGGAGCAAATGTTAGTAAGACTGGACGAGGATCGCTATTCATATAGTCCACAAAGAATAAAGATGGAGATCAACAATTTAAGAAAACTAAAGGAAATCATCAGTGCTGTGCTGAAAGAAATAAAGGAGGAGAAGGAGGATGAAGAGGAAAGGATAAGGATGAGAGGTTGAACGAAAAAATTGAAAAGGAAGAAGAAAATGAGAAGAGGAAGAAAGAAGAGGAGGAGAAACAGAAAGAAGAGAAAAAGAAGAAAAAGGAGGGAGAAAAGAAAGAAAAGAATAGAAAAAGTGTTGGTCAGAAAATAAGAAGCTGGTGGATAAATAGAAGAAATTAGAAGAAGAAGAAAACCAAAGGCCCTTTTCAGGGCCACTCCTATCTCTCGAAATGAGATTGACTTTCATATGCCTACCCCATTTTTATTTTTTTATTTTTTTTAAAAGAAATAGAGACCCCTTTATGTTTCAATTTTCGTATGTTCCATTTCCATAGATCCATCAGATCGAGACCATATTAAAATAGGGTCCCGACCCTGGTCCATTTTCCCTTTTCGCTCAACAGACCCACAATCTATTCCCATGTTAAATTCCCTTTGAGGCTAGAGTTGCCCAAGACTTTTTCCCATGTTAAATTCCCTTTGAGGCTAGAGTGGCCCAAGACTTTTTCCCACGTTAAATTCCCTTTGAGGCTAGAGTGCCGGGCTAGTTTTCCCCATGTTAAATTTCCATTGAGGCTAGAGTGTCGGGATCCTGTCTGTAATGTTAATTCCCATTGTGGCTAGGGTGCCCCACTTCACTACTTATATATAAGAGCTTTTGTAGATTGCTAGGATATATAGTCAAAAGTGAAATATCATCAGCTAGGGTTGGATTTCCCACAGCTAAGGATCCACTCTTTGCTCCAAATCCACTATTTTCTAACTGTAGCAGCAAGTCATATATAAATATTGTGTACATCAAGGTTGACAAAAGACCCCCTTGTCTCACTCCTTGGCCAATTGAGAACCAATCTGAAAATTGCCCATTTACAAGAACTTTACTCTGTATATTTGTATATATGTTAGAAAATATCAAAAGGGATTTACCCGTAATTCCCAACGTGAATAATTTAAAAAGCAGTCCTTTGTGCCACACGATATCAAATGCCTTTTTTTGTATCAAGAAAAGCAGCAAAAACCAGTGAACCAATGCTGTATTGTATTGTACTGGTTGCAACAGCACAAAACACGCTGTTGTGCAGCCTAAACCTTTTTGGTAACCATGTTGTTGTGAACTAGGTATACTAGAATTAGTATCTTTGAGCCAAGTACCATAACGTTCATGAATTATTTTCTCAAAGGTTTTGTAGATAACAGGCAGTAAAGTAACAGGCCTGTAACTTACAAGGTAATTCTTTGATTTTCTGTTACCTTTGTACAGTGGTATTACTAACCTTTCTTTGCAATCTACAGGTATGTAAGATTGAACAATCATCCTAGTAAATACAATTTTCATACACTCGATGAGGTAGTCGCTGCAATAGATCAAATGTTCATTGCAAATTTGATCATGGCCCGATGCTTTTGATTTCTTTAGACTTTTAATGATTTCTCTTACTTCGTTTAAACTGATACTGGTCTGTAAGGCCTCGATATGGCTTACTCCGTTCTTTAAACCCCGATTTAATTCTCTCTCTATAAATTCATAAAAGTTTCCGTCAAAACTATGGTTAAAATTCGGCGTGTGAATGTCCTTATAGTATCTGGCAAAGCCATTTAAGATGGAATCATCATCACGGACACAAACTCCATCAGTTGTTTGTTCTTGACAAAAATTTATATTGTTCCCTCTCTTAATGTTGATCATTTCCAAAAGTGGCTTACATCGCATTCATGTGCTTTTTCAATTTCTTCATACACCTCCCCCATATATTTTTCCACAGCCAGTTTTTGAACGTTTCTAAAGTCTCTCTTCTTATCTTTATATTCTTTGTAAGAATTAAATTAACTACCCCTCGGTCTTCCCTCATTTATCCAAGTATACTTAGCTTGTCTTTAAAGTTTTTGTGCTTCTTTGAGTTCATTTGACCAGTATAGTTTGGCATGATAATTGAATTTAGATTTTGGAAGCGCGATGTCGCTTGACTGCTGTATTGCATTAACAATGTGCTGGTAAAAGCTATCAACATTGTCCGAAATAGTATCTATATCTAAAGTTTTCAGGCGAAGGTCCAGCTCAGATTGATAGTTTTTCAAGATATCAGCGTTTAATTTATTCCAGGCTATGTTGTTTCTCTTCATAGACTGTCTGAAGTCTCTCCCACAGGTCACTGTACGAAGGGAAATAAGGATAGGGAGGTGGTCAGATATCACGTGCTCTTCGTGATCTGAAACAATGTGCACACTCCGTAATCTACCTATGCATTGATCCGACAATACAAAATGATCAATCGTCGTTCTTGCTGGGGTGAACGTATAACGGGAACCAGTGCATATTATTAAATGTCCAGCACTCACTAGGTTATTATATCACAAGAACTCATGAAATGCTCTGTCTTTGGAATCTCTGAAAGTGTCTGGTTCCGCTAGCGCATTGAAATCACCAGTAAAATACACGTCCCCCAGCTGTGAGTACTGATCATAGAGATTTTGAAGCAACCCAATTTGCGCTCTGTAACAATCTATGCCATATAATAGGGTCGGCATATATATACACAACAAATATGTACATTTTGCATATCGGGAAATTTGAATTCTATGCCAACAACTCTGTCATTATTAACTTCATCTATAAAGTTAGCATATATCATGAGAGAAGGTTTGCAGAAGGTTGCAACTCCTCCTTTACCACATTTTATTAACGTGCTATTAGAGGAAATATCCTCTGCCTTAGCAGTGCATTTATAATCAGAACGAATAGTATCGCAAAATGGAAGTATGTGCTGTATTAATTTATGTTCAGTTATGCAAACTACGTCAACATTATATTTATCCAGCATTGCACTAAAGCTAAGAGCAGAGGACATAATTCCTCAAACATTCCAGGTCAGTATATTAAGATTCATATTAACTTGCAATATAGGCATATTAATACTTATGCATTGTGAAAGCAGGACTAAAATGACGAAGATGACAAAACACATTAACTTATGACAGAACATAATGGCCAATTTATGAACAATTGACTGTCACCCTAGTCACGGAATATCGCATCCTGTACCTACATTTGTCTCCATATCGCGATTGCTAAACCTGTCTCGCCAGGATTGATTAACATACCACCTTCTTACATAAACACCTTTTGGCCATGTTACATCATTTTCAACAGTGTTGCAGTCTGAATTATATACAGTCAGCTTGGCCGATAGACAGTTACATCTACTGTGGATAAACTTTATGGATATCAGATCTATATCGTATTCTTTCAAGAATTTACCAGGCCTTCAGCAGTTGATTTGACGCCAATGCCACCCACATAAACACGCCTTGTTCTACGTCTAACTACACCTTCAAATACAACATTCTCATTATTGTCATCAACATCCTCATGTCCAACAATACTCTCTGAGCCGATTTCTGAACCTGATTTACAGAATGATCTAGGTTTTTCTACCTGACCCCTAATAACGGTAGGTATCTTGCTAGGAGGGGTTTTCAAGTCAATTCCATTCACATTACTGTTGCCAGCCATCGGATGCCTAACGTTCTCTATCCTGGTCGAAGTCGAAGTCCCCTGTTCAGAAAGCCGTTCGGTGTGGGTTAACAGTTTATTTTGATTCCGAATGGGTGTGCGTACAACATTTGTCACATCAGGATGAATATTGGCTTTATAAATCTGTGGGATATTTCCATCGGAGGGGACGATATGTCTTCTATCGAAAGTCTGTGAAATTATATCCCTACTTTTTGAAACCAGAGTTTGCAGAGCACTGACCCCCCTCTTTTCCAAAGCTGGTTGGGCCGTCACTCCGGTTTGTGACTCCACTGCCATTGTACCTGGTGTAGAGTCGTCAGCCTCTACCGACACGGGAGACAACCAGTTGGACACTGTAGTTCTGTTCTGAGATTCACTTGATAGGCAGCAGTGTATATCGCAACCAGTTTTGTTAGAGTCAGTCAAGACCGGAGATGAACAGTTAGACAATGAATCTTGTTCTGAGCAGCAATTGATGGAGAGCGTTGATCACCACATCCATTGGCACTACACGTTAGGTTACTTACAGCTGGACTATGCGTGCGAACGAAATCAGCATAAGACATGGGTTTACTCAAAGATTTCATCAGCTTAACTCTAAGTTGCTCGGTGATGGTGTGGAGAGTTTCATTTTCTTTCATCGACACGCTTTGAGTAGTTTTCAGTGACTTAATCTCATTACGGAGCAGTTATATTGTTTGAGATTGTGCCTGTACCTTATTGTTTACATCAGCACGGAATGCATTAAGTTCATTCATAGTCGCCAATGTGATTTGGGTTGCCTTCAGAGATATAATCTCTTCTCTGAGCGAAACAACAGTTTGTTGTAGATGACCGCAATCACACTTGATTTCCGCTAGCGGTAGTCTTGCTGGATGCTTGCCCTGAGCTATGTTGATCATGTTCACAATGTTCAGCTTGTACATTAGGGTTTGATTTCTTCTTGCTAAAAATAGAATCGATCTCGCAAGGATCCCCTTTTATAAATATAGCTAAAGAATAACAATCCCTTGCATATTTTATTAAACTATTTACACCATTTCTGTTCTTTCTAACAACCAAATATCCAGACAGACAGCCAGGAAAACCTCGTGCTTTACAAAATAAAACTGACCTATACCAGGTTACAATATCTTCACTGTCGTGTGCAATCTCTAGCAATTTCTCAGTATACATGTCTCTGGGTAGATTAATATGAAGCAGTAACGAGCGGGGCTACTGTTTAATTACTCTACCGGAGAGACCTTTACATGACAGAGTTATCTCCCTTCACATTTCTTGCGGTGTGTAACACTCAGATGTTATGTTTTGTTTGTATTACGTTGAATATTAATATACATATTAATTACAGTTTCGGTCCTAGACTCCCTCTTCGCACGCTTTGCATGTAGCATCCACATAATTGGTTTACTCAGGTTTTGTTACAAGGATCTAAAAAACCGATCATTAACCATTTGCATTTTTTCTTTACATGATTTATCACATAAATAATTGTAATTCATTATATATATATATATATATATATATATATATATATATATATATATTTAATTCACATATATGATCACTATCGCACACAATCGTAATAATATGTTCTCACTGCAGGTCATTTAACTGTTCTTGCGTTAATAAAATTTATTCATCGCCATATTCATTAGAAATTATATTGACACTACATTATTCTGCCTTGATTATGTCAAGGATGGATTTTGTCAATATCTTTCTGACGGCCCCTTTGAGTACCTCCTTGTTGTATACAAAAATTATCACGCGTTGGTACATTATATGATTCTCTTTGATTTAATCAAGGAATAGTTGTTTGTAGCGTTTGTAAAACACAAACATCAACACAGAAACAGATTATACAAAATCCACTTAGAACGCGAAGATCTATGACCTTACATACATATCTATATTTCAAACTTCATAGAGCATATTAAGCAAGTGTTGGTTCTGGTCAGTAATTTAGAAAAGTATCCGTGACGATCACAGAGTATGACATTGCAAATAAGCTCGATTAAAGAGTTTTAACACAATCAAAAATCTAGGGGGTGCTTGAGGTGTGAATCAATATGAAATATATCTTGATGGACCTGACTGGACTTTTCAAGATCTACTTCATAGATGCCATCATTCGCATCACACATAAGATTAACCGTGATCGTTGATGTGATGGTGACGACACCTGGCGAAATATGACGACGACGAGGATATTGATCATTGTTGTCTTTGAAAATGTTAGTTGGTGTGTATATTGTTTTATGCGGAGACGATCTTGGGAGAGTTTTGGCAATTGTTCTCAAGTAAGTGCATATGCGTCCAGTAATATTTGTTTAGTCTTTAAGAGATGTATTTGTTACACATATTTGATTTAATTTATATTTTATTTAATTTGTGTTTGATTTGATTTGATTGTTTGTGGGTTTTGGAATCTTATTTTTACTTACATGTCAATGTAATGTAATATTGATTAATTGGAATTTTTATATTTTCCAGAAAATTCAGTTGACCTGAATCTTACCTTAAATACCTAATAATGGAAACACTTGTTTCTATTTTTGACCTAGTTCCTGACCTTGTTTGAGGGTCAAGTAAACAACTTTTTTCTTGGAGTAAAATGATTGGTTTTTATCAAGGATATACAGGAGGTACGTGATTTTTATATATAAACATGATCAAGTGATCCTGTATCTCGCAATTAGGTATTTCCAAAATTGCTAAATACTTAGTATTAATAGTGATGTTAGAGAAAGAGAGAGATCTCAGAGACTTTTGGGGCTTTTAAATACGTGATATCAAGTTGCCTTATTCTACTGTGACCAGTATTGAGATTTTGAGTATTTTGAGTTTTGTTTTAATTTTTCGGATTCTAAAAGATTAATTTGCTTCTCTGAAAATACTTTGTGCTGATACAGAATTCTTGAACTTTCAAAACCGGAGGATTACTTATTCTGTTTCTACAAGGAGCTGTAGACTTCAGCACAGAACTGGTTACAGAATACGTCATTGCCTTTTATCTTGGATTCTTCCGGGACTCGAACTTGGAATCATTAGAACATTTCAATATTAGGACCTCAGAACTTTTATTCGTGGATTATTCTTGGATTATTTTTGGACTTGAATCTGGAAACCGTAAGTTCATATATTTTCATTATTCCAAATTTTTTTCCAGTGAAATAAATTATTTGTTATATTTTTCAAAGCTTGTTGTTTTCACTCTTTCTTGTACTACTGCTTTTTCGAGCCAAAACATGTAAAAAATCAGCACGGTCCATTATTGATTCAATAATAATTTTATTGACAAACTCAAGATAGGATACAACCTGTTTAGATGTTGTATCCTTGCGATGATCTGCTGCTTGTATCGTCGCTGTAACATTGTGTGACACTTGAAAACAATTTGTTCAGTTGATTAAACACACGTTCGTATTCTGACTTGATGGTGTCGTGAAATTCATTAACATATTCTTAGACGAATATTATATTCAATATAATTAAGTCTAAGTCTCATTGCAGGAAGTTTTCTAACATAAGAGGCAGTGAAAATAGATTCAATAAAACTCCATGGTTGTCTTTTTTGATATTCTGGAAGGTTTAAAAATATGATCTTGTCCTTGACAAAGTCGACACGTTTAGATTCTGGTGGTCCTTGATAAACCGGTGGAATATCCAGCCATCCTAATGCAGTTTTGATCGATTTTCGATATATATCAACGGCATAATCTAGAGAATTTATTTCTATCGCCGCTGATAATGTTGGTTCAAGCAGCAGGGAGGGCGAACAGACCTAAGGGTTCCGATAAAACAATAAAGCTTCTATAGAAATCTAATCCGTAGAAAGGTTTATTTTATCAAATGAAAGCTTCCTGGAAGAGTTTTATTTTTGTTGGACCCCAACCTGAGAATAAACCCTTAGTTCGAAGATGTAGCTGCAGAATAAATTTGTATACATTTTTATTTAATTACTGATTATTTTTTAGACGACCAACTGTTGGTAGCGCCCTCCCTGCTGCTGTCGTGTTTAAATGAGATCAGCATTAAAATGTCCTATCTAGACCGATTCGATATCTTGTTCTAGGATCACATAAATTTACTGTAACAAATCCATAAGGAGTTGATTGAGCTCGGCCAAAGAAATTTTTAAATTTATTCAGATCCATGTCGCCGCTACACCAAGATTGATGAATATTTCTTAGAGTATGTGTATCTACGTCGTTAAAGACAGCTAACATATTACAGTTGTCCCTGATCACGTTTGATATTTGTGTATACCTCTGAGTTACATAAATTACATCAGTATTTTTATGACGTCCACGTGAGAAAATTCTGGCAGGATTCGATTGTTTATCTAACATCACATCGTCGTAGACTACTAAATTATTTATCGATCCATCAAGAGCATCAACTGAAGGAGCTTCTTCAACATCAGTAATAAAATCAATAATATTTTCTCCGTTATTTAGCAACGCTGCGTTCTCATTAAACTCTTTAAGTACCTGATATCATCGTTGATCATCTACAGATGGTGCAACTAAATACAATTTATCCCACTTCAACCATCTTATTATCAGATTCAGCAACAACTGAGTTTTACCTGATCCAGATGGTCCTATGATTATCATTCAAATTGAATTTGGTAACGGTGAATCTAGCTACTGTTGTTACAAAAAATAATAGATCAGCTGTTACTGGTACATGTGAAATATGTGGTACAAAAAAATTTAGATTCTCCTCATCGGGCCAGAAATCAACTAAAACAGAAACAATTAAAAAAAAAGAAGACACGGAGGTGATATCACCTCAAAGTTGATGTCGGTACCAGGATTTTTTGGGGCAAAGTATCCTGGAGAAAAACATTTACCAGGATATAATTACTGTGGACCAGGTACTAGACTCGATATCAGATTAAATAATCAGGATCAACCGAATCCTGGTGAGGATCCTATAAACGCAATTGATCGAGCGTGTTTGGCTCATGATATCGCTTATAGAAGTAAAGATCTGCAACAACGACATCTAGCTGACGTAAAATTGATTCAGACATTAAATTCTATAAAAAATAAATCTCTCAAAGAAAGATTGGCTAGTTGGATAATTAATACTGCTATGAAAGGTAAATTAGTTCTAGGTGCTGGTAATTAATATTAGGGAAGGAATTTATTATTCTCCTGTTGGATTTTAGAAGGGTAAATCAGCAATTAAAAAACTAGCAAAGGCTGCTAAGGTAAAACCATCAGTAGTTGCTGCGTGGTTAGCTAAGCAGGCAATTTGGCAGATTTATCTCCCACCACCTAAACGAATAGAATACGCACACTTTGATGTTAGCGTACCAAATGAGGTTCATCAGGCTGATATCATGTTTCTGCCACACGATACTGTCGACGATAAAACCTACAAGTATATACTAACTGTGGTAGATATCGCTAGCAGATACAAAGAAGCTGAGCCGCTAATAACTAAAACAGCAACTGAGGATGCTAACGCATTTGAGAAAATATATCAACGAGGTCCGCTAACGTGGCCAAGATTACTTCAGGTTGATCCTGGAAGAGAGTTTCTTGGTGCTGTTACTTTTTTAATGAAACAGAAAAATACAAAAATAAGACGAGGAAAAGTTAATATTCACAACGATCAAGCAGTTGTTGAGAGATTTAATAAAACACTAGCTGAGCGGCTATTTGGTTATCAATATGCTATGGAGTTTATTCAAAATAAAAGATCCAATGACTGGGTTATTAGGTTACCAAATGTTATATCAGCAATAAATAATGAACCAACAAGAGCGATATCAATGAAACCGTCGGTTGCTATACAAAAAGATTTTATACCAATCCGTAGAAGAGATTTTTCAACTCGACCGGTATTAGGTGATGTTATTGTTAGATATTTATATAAACCAGGTGAAGCTGAGGGTGGCAGAGAAAGAGCAACAGATCCTATTTGGAGTGTAACAACACACAGAATAGTATCTGTAACAATATCATCAGGTAGACCAGAAATTTATATGCTTGATGTATTTCTCCTCAGCGCGGTTTCACACGTGAGAAATTACAAGTAATTCTGGTTGATACTCAGTTACCTCCTCAATCACTTAGATAATCAACTCCACGTCGATTGCATTCTAAGCATGCTAGAGTAACATTTTTTCTGTTGTGGCCTAGATTATTATTCATTCTGTCTACGGTGAATTGTCTTGAATCATTTTTTTGATAACTCCAAGTCATAATACAATTACAACCACTACAGTGGTTATCCTGTTTCTCTTTCAGTGATAAAATGAAATCCACATCCAAATCGAATCCATGATCATTTTTTTATCAAATTGTTTGTAGCTAAATAATTTTTTTCTTATCACGTACTCGTTTGTTTCGTCGTTGATAATCGATCCATCTAGAATAATTCTACCTAATTGAGATATTTTTCTCACTCTAGAAACAGCTAAATACACCAAATTGGACCACTCGATGTAGTCATCGATAATCCAAACTCTGGTATCAGAGATAGTTAATCCCTGTGAGGAATGAATAGTCATAGCATACCCCAGAGTCCACGGAGATTTTGTTGCGTTTAGGTCTTCTTCTGCTAAATTAATATCGACGGTAACAATATCATTTAACACAAGATTTCGCTTACATCGTCCTGGTATATCAACATCAATATTTTGTAATCTGGTATCAGCTGGTCTATAACATAATGGTACAGGCGTCAATGGAAATTTTTCTTGATGTAGCTTAAATAATTTTTGTTGAAATACATCTCTGATTATTTTTCTGCTAGCTACTATCAGACCATTTGGACTCCACGTTAATAAAAAATCTTTCATTGATGTTTCTGGAATTACTTCACATCACATCACATTGAATTTTATTAGATTTTAATCGAATTAGTTTTTTAAATTCACTTAATCTACCGTCGAGTGATCTGTAATCGGTATCAACCTCTTCATAATAGTCAACAAAATTCTTTAGCCATTCATGAGGTGATTCTCCATCAATAGGATTTGGTTGACCGTGATCGCCGCACATTGTTATAGCAACATTTTTTGTTAGCAACCAATCTAAGAACATTTTTAACACACCAACAAATACAGTACAAACCTCATCCCAGATAATGATTTTATTTACATATTTTTCTCCCATTCGAGATGGACTCCACGCACCACCGTTATATTTGAAAAAACTGTGATACGTGCATGAATTAACTCCTCGCTGTTTCATCTCCCGCGTTAATCGATGTGTTGGCGTCAGCACAATTACATCAGAGTTTTTAAATAATTCTATCATTCTAGTTATTTTACCTGATCCACCTGGTCCGTTTATGTAAACCATTTTATATCTCGCAGCAGGATCATACATATTTGGTGCTGTTGATGTTTCTAACACACTATCTGAGTAGTATTTTTCTTCAGCAACTACATCAGCATCTTCACAGTAACACAAAATACACTCATCTTTTACCCTCCACGTACCCCATAATCCATCTCCTGTTAGTTTTTCTAATTCTGATAAGTATTTTTTATCAATATAAAATGAATCAGTAGCTACTCTAACCGCGGTATCAGGGAATCTGTTTATCATCGATAATAGATTTATACTCGCATAAGCTAACATTGATGATCTTAAATGAGTATACTGCGGCGATTCTCCCTCAAGATAATTAACCACGGTACCTAATTTTGTTCCATCTGCGACATAAACATCTTCTCTGCTGCAAAATATACCCCTCTCAGCGGTTTCAGCTATTATGAAATCTAATTCAACCTCATCCATAATTAATCTGCAATTGCGTCGTTGATGATCATAAGCACCACCCTGAGTAAACTTACCAATGATTTTTCTACCTAAATCTTTTGCATCATCATGCTCCGTTGGTAGCCAAACATCAAATTGTTTCTGATATGAAAATATTGCCTCACTAACTGTTCGCGACGTTAACATAGCAGAATCCAGCATATATCTCAATAACACTATTGGGACCCATCGCTGTTCCGAAAAGTGCTTACCAAACCAAACGTAGCATATTTTATGTAACCCTGCAGCAAATTCAAATGATACAACGCTAGCAAATCCTGTTAAAATAAACTCTGGCAACGGACCGTTAATCGATACTCTTGTCCTCTCATCAGTTGGATGACCAAATTGAGTAAAATATTTGCTACATTCTCCCATCCCTAAAAAACTACCCGGATAACACGCTATCATGTCAAATGAAATCATATTAATAAAATTGTAATCTGTGTTCCATAATCCTCCATGACCGTATTCAACACAACTCTGCTGAATATCTTTAAAATATTCTTTTCTAGTTTGTTTCCACGAATTTTTCTCTCTTGCTGCGTGAGCAACAACAGATGGAATCGTGAAACAGTTAACACGTAAATCTTTATTTACTGAGTATTTTTCTGCTATTGCTGTCATTGAGTCGTGTAATTTTTCACTTCGATAAATGTCTCCGTTGGGTCTGACAAATTGATCGTATCGCTCATACTAGAAAATAACCAGACAGATACTGGATCTGATTTACTCACTTCATAAATAAAATCAAACATGTTTCCGTAGAATTATCCACGGAATAGAATTTAATATTACGATCTCGAGGAAAAATAGTTACTGATCTACTCCAAGCGTGAGAGTTGTGATCAATTATTTCGATAGGAGTTCCTTTCGATTTATACGCAGATGAATATAATATCTCACCCGATAGAGTTTTTACCGTTATAGGGAATTTTAATTTCGCTGATAATGCAGCAACATCACTTCGTGATGCACCATCAGCAACTGATTCGGCCCAATCATTTATTTTTTCTCGCCGTAAATCTGTTAAACCGTTTCCACGTTTTATGTTTGTAAAGAGCTCTATGACTCGCTCAGCTACACAGTTTATTATTACCGACATTTTCATCTTAGCAAGATTCTCAGCAACAGGTTTATTTAATATTTAGATGCCATAAACAACAGCTGCTACAGGATAAGCTCGTACATAATATGGTTTATCAATACCTGTTAGTAATCCTGGTCTAGAATTATTACTCACAGTAACAGATTTTTTTCCACCAATTACAGGATCACGTTTATCACGTGTAATCCAAACATCGTTTTCATTATTCACAATGAATTTTATTCTGAATATAAATTTATCGTTACTGAGTGAGCTAATTATTTTCTTAGCTCTTGTGTCATTCATCGTATTATCGATATCAGCTGCTCTCCACGTCGACCATACATGAGCTGCTCCATCATCGTAGAATTCTTTTTTAGCCTGATCTACTTGAGGGATAATATATTCTGCTTCATCGAGATCGAATAACATTTTATTATATTTTAAACAAGTATTTGTTTAAATAAATAATCAATCAATGCAAGTGGTTGATGGTCGGTTCGATAGTTTGTTGTGGCAGATCATGTAGAAAAGAGTACTGCGGGATACATCCAGCTTATATGCGACGAGGTGGAGTTGGCCGAACGAGATGTATCAGATGCAGCGTTGGAATTCGGGGAAAGACTCGTATTTGTGCAGAATGTGGTGGAAAAAAATGCAGAGAGCTAAAAAGACACCTGATAGTAGTATTGCTATCAAATGCGAAGAGGATTATTTAAATAGGTTCTCAGACAAACTTTGATTTAAACAAATGGAATATAGTATAATGAATCCTATATACAGGAGACATCCAATCTATAATAACTACGAAGCATCAGCTGATGGTACAGTTAGACATTGCAGATTGAAAAAGCCACTTGGTAATGTTAATCAACATGGTTACCTTCAGTTTATCATCGGTAAATTAAATTATCGAAATCACAGATTTATTTACGAATGTTTTCACGGACCAATTAAGCATGGTCTGGTAATCGATCATATTGATGGAGATAAATTAAATAATTCTATAGATAACCTTCAGGCAATAACACAAAGAGAAAATTCTGCAAACGGTGATACAGGTGGACGAAGAATTTCCAGAGCGGTTAAATCAATAAATACAGAAACCAATGAAGAGTTATATTTCCAATCCATGTATTCGGCTGGTAAACATTTTGATATTAATTTAGCTGTAATACGAAATGTTGCAAAAGGAAAATATAAATCATCTTTTTCTTATAAATTTGGATCATGGATCAAATTTAGTTATTTTCCGCTTATATTAGATAAATAATTTATTTATAAACAATGAATCAGAAAAATATTGATGAAATAATTAAATCCATTGAAATACTAAAAGTCAAAGAAATACCACTATCAGATGATCTGGATTCTGATAAAATTGCCGTGGATTTTGATACCAT
The DNA here is from genome assembly GCA_028554795.2 of Sinohyriopsis cumingii. Lineage (NCBI taxonomy): Eukaryota > Metazoa > Mollusca > Bivalvia > Unionida > Unionidae > Sinohyriopsis > Sinohyriopsis cumingii. The sequence continues at coordinate 1,252,534 of CM068837.1, read as the reverse complement.
AGTGCAAAACAAACAACAAGGTAGATACACTCTGTCGTCCGAATACAGATTCATAAAAAGATTCAATCTGCTATGTATAAATCACTGATTAACATTGATGAGGCTGAGATAGCAAATTTTGCTCCTTTAGCTCGTGCTGTTGAAAAGATTCAATCGGTATTATCTGATGAATATGAATCTAAAAAATGATTGATACACGTGCAAGACAACTGAGAAAGCTGATAGATAGTGAAAACCAATAAATTTTTCTTTATTTTATATAAATCGTTTTTTTCTTTCTGTATTTTGACAGAAAAATGGACTATCTTGGTCGATTTTTAACTATTTTGGTTGATTTTTTGACTGTTTTAGTCGAATTTTGAATATTTTAGTCGATTTTATCTATTAGATCCGTTGGGTAAGTTACCCGATTCTCTAATTGATTTTAATTAAATAAAATACCAAAAACCTATAAAATCCAGTAAATCAGCGATTTTTTTAGCTAATTTTACTGATTTTTGAGATAATTTTACTGATTTTTGGTGATTTTTATCGGTATTTATTGACTTTGGTATTCTATTTAATTGAATCAATTAGAGAATCAGGTAACCTGCCCAACGGATCTAATAGATAAAATCGACTAAAACAGCCAAAAATCGACTAACAAAATAATAAAATCGACTAAAACAGTCAAAAAATCGACTAAAACAGTCAAATTTGCTGATTTTTTCAAGCAATTCACTAAAAAAATAAAAAATCAATAAATAATATATTTTTTTTACTTATGATTTTATCAATAAATTTATGCTCATAGTCTCTCCACGCAGATCAAGTAAATGTCCAGATTGATCAGTTACAGAAAAATTTACTCGCTGCAGCAAACTATTATGACACCTAAGATAAACAGGATTGATTGGTTCTTGTATGATTAAAAATCCTGGTGGATACTTTGGTGAAAATGAATACAAAACGAACCCCTGCTTAGCTTGATCTGATACTGTTGCATCAGCGACGTAGCTGTTTTCAACGATATCACAATTGAGATTAACCGCGATAACATTGGTTATATTAACTATTTCAGGTGAAATATGCCGTCCGGTACCGTCTTCAGCGTTATCACGTTTAAGAAGATCTGGTGGTGGTAATTTTTCTTTCCACGCGGCGTGTAATTTAGGAGACATTTCATCAATGGTTTTAGTGAGAGATGTTTTCATTTCATCTACGCTGTATCCAGGTAATTTAAAATTTGGTAGTGTTTCTTCAGTTAATGCGTACGCGGCTAAGAATCTATCTTTACTTCTTCCCGTTACATCAGCACCATAAATTATCATCTGAATTAATCGTATATTAAGACGTTCCATATCGAGCGCAATTTTATTCAGTATTTCTATGTGTTTGATAATTTCATCACATGAGTTTGATACATCAAAAACACACTCAGTAAAAGTTGCATCTAACATTTTTAATTGTTGCTCATGAATTTGATTAAGATATCTAAATACCTCAATAACATCATCTAAAGTAACCGATATCACTGTCATTTTTCCAATTTTTATGCTCATCAGTAAAAGTCCATTGAAAGGTAGATTCATTTTTTGTATTTATAAAACTGTAAAAATCTCCATCAGATAAGTGTTTTATATCAAATAAAATCTCATGATGATTTTTTGGGTGTGAAAGATCATGATGAGATCTTCTATCTGTAATAAAATCAGATTTTTTAGGTTCTGGTGGTGGTGCTAGTGGTTTAATTTCTGGCCAACCTAGTACGGTTCTTATTGAACTCGCATAAATATCAATCTGATAATTTGAATTTATTTCAATGATTGATCTTGACGTTGGTTCATGGACAGATATCTTTATTCCGGGATCGGTTCCTGTTATATTTTTTATTCTGTGCATGAGCTCGTTGTTGATTTCTTCGATCTGATAGCTACCTGTTCGTAATCCAACCACATTCCAATCCGGGGTGTTATCAGGTTTATTTTTTTAAGCAAAAACAAAAGAATTATTTGATTGTAGCCCACCAAATGATTTTGATCTGATATTTGGCCACCTGTAGTAGACGCGTAGCTGAGCTAGTGCTATTTCGCTGATAGAAATAGTGGTAGGAAAAATAATACTAAATTCAGGTTTAGTTGAACTAGCTGATATCATTGTTGTTTTTATCACCGTCGTGTTTGTCGCGATCTGTTGCAGTAGCTCGGTCATTATTTATATTGATATCTTTAATCGCTTGATCATAAATTTTAGTTATTAATGTGAACTCTGCATCAGATATAACGCCGTCATTGAGACTTTCTGATAGCAGCGAAGATAATTTTGAATACGCTAACGTTGCTGTGTTTAGATTATCTTTGTACTCGGTTAATTTTGTGTTGGTGCATGAGGATATTTTTTTAGTTATGATGTTAAATACACCAGCCAGCGTAGTGGTTGCAGAAACAATTATGGTAATAACCACAGGAGCTGTCATGGTTACCGCAGATAATATTATTCCAGCACCAGCTATTACAGCTGAAACAGAATAAACGGTAACATCAATGATAACTAATCGTCGTTGATATTTTTTTATTTTTACCTGATAGACGTCGATGATACTCTTCAACGACGTCTGCCATGCACGAGCCTGATTATATCTGTATTCTGCCATTTATTTATTAACTAGAAATTCTAACACGTATGAGTAAGTTGCTCCAAATAAAATATTATCAATTGGCTGTAATTCAAATACTGCTTCAGTATCTTTTTGTAATTCAACTGTTACTGGGTGAGGAGATTCAATTGATAATCCAGCTATAATTACTCTAAATTTCATTGGACTAATTACTGATAATCTGTATATGCCAGTAACAGCTGGAGTATATTTTATTGTATTATCTGCTCTTGTCCACGTTACAGATAAAGATGATGCTACCACACGAACTATATTATCGAGTAATTTTTTAATTTCTGCGAGTTTTATACTCAACACAGGTGTTTTTCCAAAAAATTCAATAGTTGTTTTGTTTAGTTCTAAAGTATTTCTTCTAAAACTTGTAAAAGCTGCATATGTGCCTAGATGTTGATCATATTCTTCTTGTAGACCACGTAATCTTAAATCTACATCATCAACGTATTTTTTTGTCACAGCATCTTCACCTGCAGTTGGATCTCCCAGTGAATATATTTTGTTTTTATTCATATTAATTTCTCCTAACATTGTATCACCGGTGATTTTCACACGATTATTAAGTTTTACATTAATATCACGAACCTCTCCATCATATAATGATATATCGATTTTTTGACGCACTAAATTATTTATATTCCCTGTTAAATTACTTAAAATTTCAAAATCTTCATTAACCTTTTTAATATTTTCTTTAATGATATTAAAATCACCTACGTGAGTATCATATTCATTTCGTTTGATTATATCACCTATTTTAACGTTACTTGTTTTTAGCTTGCCGTGTTCATCCTGAAAAACAGCAACCTCATCAGATCCTGCTTCTGCTAGCGATAAAAGATTATTAATATCATCCTTTGTTGCGTATTTAGATAAATCACCGGTATCAAATTTTTCTCTCTCTAGTATTTTTCTTATTGTTCTTGTTAGCAGAGATCTACCGTAGATGTCAACCATTATATTTTTGTTTTTAATTTAATTTATCTGACGTGTACTCGTGGACTGTTTTATGATATGGTTTATTCGACTTAGATATCGCTGCAAGAACATTTATTGCCTCATTGCCACATATCGGAGGATCAGCTAGTGTTTGTGTTGGTAGCGTAGAATACCACATTGGAGTATTTAACTGAGATACATAATTTAAAATTTCTCTGGGTGGGGCTAATCCACATGAGTCAGCGTAGATAACCTCGTGTGGATTTATAGCGTACGCTACCCAGTGAGTACCCGGTCCTGTGCTGTTATCAAGATTTATGATCCCTGTTTCATATTTATTTGAATGCGCTGGTAACTGATCTCGCATAAATACTCCTCTGAAAAACTTTATTTTTAGTTTTTAGCAGCCTTAATTAGATCATAATTTGACATCGGTGTCATTATTTTCTGTACCATGACGGGGGTGTTCCTGGTAGTCGAAGGCCTTTTCCGTACCATGACGGGAGTGTTTCTGGTAACCGGTAGCCTCGTCCTTTTTTTTGCTATATCTCCCACCAGTGATTTTTTCGAAAACTTTTTTAACCGCCGCTCCAGCAGCACCTAACGCAGCAGCTTTTGCTAACGCCGGTGCAGCAGCAGCAGCTGCTATCGCAGGTAACGCAGCAGCTTTTGCTGCAAGTAGTGCTGGTATTGCAGCTAATAGTGGGAATAATCCACCTATTTTAATCATATCTTTTATAGCGGCCGGAGATAGTGTAATTTGTACTCCGGTATTAGATAATTTAGCTTTACTGAAATGTTTTTGTTGCGTTTTAGGTATAGATAATTTATTTGGTCCACCTTGAATCTGATCATGCTTTAGCGTCAATTTTGTCCCACATTTTTTTGTTGTATCTGATTGAAGCTTTTTTATCTGACTCGGAGTCAGAGTCACGCTAACATGCTCGTACATTTTATAGATAACGTGATCGATTTAAATTACATTTTCTCTACAGGAGCATCAATGATTCTCATTCTGCTATCGGTACCCTCAAGTGTCATGGTTCTATCACTGAGTATAACAGCAATAGCTCTGTATGGAATAACTACATTTGGATGAGGTGGATTAACTGGATCAACTCTGGCTTTAAAATGTATATCAACAACAGATTGTTTTAGCAGATCCATGTGTTCCAGTGAAAAGTAATAAATTGGATAATAATTTTTAAAATCTAACTGAGATATCTGCAAACCAGTATCAATATTTTGATCTCGTCCCATATAGCTCCATAAACGATGATAACTACGTGCTACTGAATTATTTCTGTAATCTAGTGATATCTCTTCAACTGGTTCTTGATGTCCGTTTATTTTGAGCGAGATTTCGCTAGCATTGAAATGATCAAAAATCATATGAGTTTGAAGTTGATTATTTAATCGCTCAACTTGCTGAAGAGCTACAAAGATATGTCTTGGTGCAGAAACACCTTGCTGAGATGCTATATGCCAAGTAAAATTACCGTTGATGTTGCTCTGAATGCTATCAGTAACCGTTGTCAACCACGACATAACAAATTTACCACCCTGATTCATGAATGATAATAGATTTCTTTCTTCTTCTATAGATGGTGTCATCGATGGCATCCACAGAGTCAGTTTTTCAAATACAACCTTACCGTTATTATCTGCAGCACCTGTCCTCCAGATAGCATCGTTGCTGTCGCCTTTTCGATAAAAGACAACAGTGTGCTTGGCTCCAAAAATAACCTTTCTAAAATCTCTGCAGAATCCAAATATATGCGATAACGGGATAGCACATGAAAATCTTTTATCGTCACCCGATAACATATCTTTACGCGCTTTAAATCCAAGATTATAACCAGGAGCATTATTTATGATCATGTTTTCAATACCATCAACATTACCAGGAGGATCATTACGATTTTGTGGTTGTCTTATGATAAATTGTTCATATTCAGCAACATCAGAATTATCTTTAGTAAACATCATACTAGGATCAGCTGATCTAGTAAAATCATCTGAGTATCTTGCTAGGCCAATAATTGTGGTTGCTACATCAACATTATCACTAATAGATTCGATTTCTTTTCCATAAATCATGTACGCGGCGCTCTTGAATAATGCCATAATACCGTTGTTGACTAATCCAATCTTGACATCTGCAGCATAATTGGTATCGTTGTTTCTCACAATCTTACCAACGACCTCGATAAACGCTTCACATGGCAAAAAATATCTTGTCGTATCTTGTACTTGTTATTCAATTCTACTACTACTATTTGGATCTCTTGCATCATATGAGTAATATTGATAATCTCGCACCGATTCATCTCTCTCTGCCAGCTCATCTAACCTAAAAGCATCATTAGATGTCCGCGAGAACATTTTTATAATAAAATATTTTATCGTCTAGAACGAAGACCACCCCCGTATGCGCTAGTATTAATTATTTCAGGTTGTGGTGATAGTTGTTCTGACGCCAACGATGCTAGTTTTTGATTAGCTGCGTTATTTATTATTTTACTAACATCACTGAGCATCTCAGTGGTACTCTGTAATTTAGCAGCTGGTTTTTTTCGCCTCACTAATCTCAGTATTCTATCTTTGATGGCTTCATATACTTTACTAGTAGCAGAACCAACAGTACCTATAGCTTTATCGCGAATAACCCCTATAGCTTTCATTGATAGCTACTTAGTTATAGGACCAACCTTAGGAGCTATTCGTGTAAATAATTCACCTAATCCTGATCCATGTTTAAATTTGTATACAGGCAACCCCGAGTTCATAATGCGAACCTGTATCGGTCTCTGATGACTTTTATGCACGATCATTTTATTTATAATTTAATTATTTAATCGCTGTAGTCGTCGACGAGCTCATCAATAAGATCGCGATAAATAGCTACATCAATAATTTTTCCTTGAAACAATCTTCTGCAGATATCAGTTGCTTCATTAACTATCTCGTGGGAGTTATTTCCAGCTCGTCTTCCTCCCATGAGAACCTCCAATCGAGATACATCGTTAACGACGCTGTTGGGACAGATACCGTATCCACTACCTGTGGTTTCAGGTGCATCCTGGAATTCACCCTCTGGTGATTCTGGTCGTTGTTGTACCGATGAGGGTTGTCTATTCCTATATATTTCTTCTCTGAATTCTATATAATCTTCATTAGTGAGATCAATTTTAGCATTTTGTGAGCAAAAAATACTACATGAATCCAATCATTTTCAGCAACTTTATCAAGATATTTTTTTTTTCAAATATTTTTCTTTATCATTATATCCAAATGCAGCAATACGATGTATTCCAGATGTATCAAATTGTTTTAAAGTATTAGCAAAGAAAAAATCTCTAGGATTTATACCCTGCATCGTTGATGGATCTACATCTGGAATACCAGATTCTTCCCCTGGAGATAATCTTTCTTCTTCTACCTCCATAACAAATTTTTTATAATCTGGATCATCTAGATTGTGTTTTTTATTATAAAAAGCAAAATATAATGCAGGAATCCAGTCAGATTCTTCTACACGATCAACATATTCTGGTAACAGATTTTTTTTCTTTCACTATAGTCATGTGCTGCGATCTCAATAATTCTTTTACGATCTTTAAAGAATTTAGAAATATTTGGATTAAACATCCATGTGGTGGTTTTAGGTAATTCTTGCTGCACAGGTTGAGATTTTAATTCTTCAACAAATTTTATGTAATCTGGATCTCTTTTGTTTATTTTTAATCTTTTAGAAGCAAAATATAACACAGGAACCCAATTATCTGGTGATATAATATTAATTTGTTCAGGTTTTAGATATTGATTTCTCTCATTGTATTTTTTAGCAATTTGGATTAATTTATCTTTATCTTTGATGATATGAAGAATATCTTCGGTAAATACCTCATGTGGCATAAATGCGGGTTGAGGTTGCTGCGCGGGTTGAGGTTGTTGTCTTAATTCTTTTATTGCATTAAGATAAGCAGCATACCCAGGATCCTTAGTACCAGCTCTATCAACATTATAATATACATAATAAATCCATTTATACCACTTTCACGACCAGTAACATCATCAACGTACTCTGGTTTTAAAATATTTCTTCACCGAAGAATGAATTAACAGCAAATTCAGCAAGAGCATTAACATCCCTGGCTGCTTTTATTGCTGTGATTCCATCATCGGTAAATTTATCAACAGCACGGGTCCTAACAGTGGTTTGTTTCTCAATTCTTTTCAACACAGGGAGGATTCCCTGTCTCTTTGCCTCAGGATCTTTTATGTCACCTAAGAAAGCTTTCTCAGTTGTTTCTGTTACTGGCTTAAATAATTATTGTGCTGTCTCAGCGAATCCTTCTTTTGCTTCTTGAGCAGCTCGTATTTTTTGTTCAACTGATTCTCGTACTGGTAGATATTCTTCTATTGTTTTTAATCGCTCTCGTGCTATTCTAGTTCTTAGTGATTCTCTTACGTCCATTGATTATTATTTTTAATTTGTATCTTGAAATTAAAATCCAGAATTTTTCATTTAAACACGACAGCAGCAGGGAGGGCGCTGCCAACAGTTGGTCGTCTAAAAAATAATCAGTAATTAAATAAAAATGTATACAAATTTATTCTGCAGCTACATCTTCGAACTAAGGGTTTATTCCCAGGTTGGGGTCCAACAAAAATAAAACTCTTCCAGGAAGCTTTTATTTGATAAAATAAACCTTTCTACGGATTAGATTTCTGTAGAAGCTTTATTTTTTTGTCGGAACCCTTAGGTCTGTTCGCCCTCCCTGCTGCTTGGTTCATGAACAGTGAAAGCTCTTTTAGTAATAGATTTAATAATGCGCTGAAATTCATCGTTAATTTGTTCGATTTGAAGTTTATCCGTAGGTATGCTCACATCATTCCAGTCCGGTGTTCCATCGGATTTATTTTCATATGCAAGTACAGTGAATTATTCGCTTGCAACCCACCAAATGAATTTTACCAGATAATTGACCAGCTATGATGTACTCGAAGTTGTGCTAGTGCAATATCTTTGGCTGCAATCGCATTTATAAAACAAATACGTTGAACACAGGATTGGTTGAACGTGCTGATGTCATCATGGTTTTTGTCTGATCTTTTTTTGGCGACGATATGTTGTAGTTCTTCGTTGACATTATTAGTATTTGTTAAATCCTGATTCTAAATCATTCGTAGAGTCTGACACAATCATTCTCAAAGGTACATTCGCGCTTACGTGCTAAAATTTTTATCATTTCTGTGAACTCAACATCTAATAGTATTCCATCGCTGAGACCTGATGATATGAACGAAGATAATTTGAAGTATGCTAGTGTTGCATTGCATACTCGTGTAATTTATCAACAGCGCACGTAGACTTTTTTGCTATGATATTAAGACTGCCAGCAATTCCTATTACAACTGCGACACCAATTCCTATCACTGGTGCTGTTACACTAGACCACTTCCCGCTATGAGGCAAATAGTTATATATTTCTTTTCCTTTTTGTGATAGGGTTACACCAACCAATTATGCTAGTTATTCATTTGCAGCTTGATTGTACTAACATTGGCATAACTTCTTTACTGGGTAATTTTACTGGCTGAGGTGTTCATTTTATTAATCGTGCTATTCTATTATTGAATGCTGATAATGTTTTGCTAGTAACATCACCACAGCACCAGCAGCATCGATACCTTTATCACGAACAACTTCACTAGCCTTCATTCCCAGTCGCTTTATTGCGTTTGTGGCTATCCGTCGAAATAGAACCTGAACAACATCTCCGTAGATCGTTACATGTTGGTAATCGCGAATGTATCACCCTGGCTATTACAGGTCCACGCCGAGCATTATGTATAATCATCTTTTTTCTTGTCTTTGATCTAATTTTATGCCCTTAATCACTACGTTTATCATCAATGTTTTTATCAACGAGGAACGGATAAATATTAATGTCCATGATATCACCTATAAATAATCTCTGACAAATAGCAGCTTCTTCATTAATGATTTGTGAGAAATTTTAACCGGCTCGTTTTCTGCCTATCAAACGTTCTAGTTGATCAACATCTGCAAGGACGTTGCTGGGACATAGAGTAATAAGACCCAATCGCTCAGACCTCTGAAAATTGCTTCTTCTGCTTCTTTCTTACTTGGTAAACGTAATTCCTTCCTTCGTCTCGTGTCCTCAAATTTCAAATCTTCTACTTTGTGTTTCCTTGTTCGTTCAACGTCTATAAATTTCGACTACATTTCTTTTTCTTTTCGTTTCCTTGATTGATTAGCTTCTTCATGTTTCTGCTTTCGACTAAAATGCTAGTTCGGATTATTTCTAATTCATTTAAAGACATTTTGGTTTATATTATCGTGATACATCCGGACTATTAGTACATTGGCACATTCAAGGCAATTGGTATATAAGCACATTCATAATGAAACTTGTTAGGAACATCATTACTTTTGGACATGCGATACACCTTTTTGTGGAATTATTTGGGATTTAATTCACAGTATTGTATGTTTATTGTAATATTATATGATGAATTTTACAAAACGTGTTGGTTTCGCTTCATTCTTTTGCTTTGTGTGACACAATATAATCGTAACACTGTACGTCTGTATCCAAATGTGTTGAAATTTATGTCTGGAACACAGGGATATGCAGTACGTTTCGCGATCAAGGTTACATACTAAATTTGGGACGAAAAAAAACATAATAAGTTTGATATTCTGCTTGATAGCTTACGTGTAATTGCATTTGAATATTTCTTGGCGAAAATGACACTGATGACAATAAAATGGCAATAGCTGATGAATTATTCTTAAACATTCTAGAGCGTGTAACTGCTGATGAAAGTATATTCAAATGGAAATCAAGCGATTGTGTAGTCATGAAATCGCTATAGAAGTGACAAGTTACTATAAAAAAAATACTACCTAAAAATTAGAAACAAATATGGCATAATACAAACAACATCATCATAATACTTTTACGGCAAATACGGCATAATACAAACAACATCAACATAATATTTTTACGGCAAAATATGGCATTATACAAACAACATCAACATAATACTTTTACGGCAAATATGGCATAATACAAATAACATCAGCATAATACTTTTACGGCAAATATGGCATAATACAAACAACATCATCGTAATACTTTAACGGCAAATATGGCATAACACAAACAACATCAACATAATACTTTTGCAGAAAAATATGGCATAATACAAACAATATCATCATAATACTTTTACGGTACAGTATATACATTCATTTATATGTTTACTACTTTATAAACTACATTGTGACTTTATGCTCCTTTTCCGTTTGACACGAGAAACGCCAGTTGTAACAATCACACAGTCTATATTTCAGATAATTTTAGCGCAACGAAATGCAACGTTCATGCAGAAGTGGTACGAAGGATACCTGACTGACTACAGACCGAAAGATTGTGGTTGGAACTGTTGGTTCTATCCCACAAATCTCGCCAAGAAATTTCTAGATTTAATTCATATAAGTGGATTTAATTTTACGACACTAAGTTTGAATAATTTGCCATTATTATTTAAACGAAATTTTAATAGGTCAAAAAGTTATGCTGTTCATTTATACATTAGATTTTATCAGCAGCAGACAACCGTGGATAGTATTAGGTCACTTAATACCACAATAGGAGCGCTAGGAAGGCATGTATTTTATGGGAACAAAGCACTCTGTCCAGTGTGAGAATATATATATATATATATATATATATATATATATATATATATATATATATATATATATATATATCTTATTCTCCGTCGACCATGGTACAAATCTAACAGTGTTTGTTTCTTTTTGAATTAGGAAGGAGAATGATGTTACTCATTATATTACAGTAGAGAACATAAACGGTAAACTGCTGACATTCACGTTTAGCAAGAAAAAGTTTGGTAGTTCAGCCTGGAAAATATATGGCAAGCTTATTTGTTTGAGCATAAAATTAAAAGAAAATTTGCTAGTAGGTGTAAAAGTAAAGTATTTTCACCCATTCAAGTATATATATATATATATATATATATATATATATATATATATATATATATATATATATATAGGGAAGATGATGTATGTCATCACGTGACCCAAGCATTCCGTCCGACATGGGACGGACTAAGCCGATATGCGGACGGGTCTAGTAAATGTTTTGACGATGCTATCACTAGGGAAACTGGACATTGGCAGTGTCATCCCCCGGTGAGCTAATATCCACGGCTGCATGAAGAAAATTAGTTTTCTTCCTTTTAATCAACTGGAGCTCAAACATCTAGTTTTTTGGTAGCTTCAATTACTTTCCTTAAGTCCTCGGTGTGTTGCTCTGCTGCTATCCCATTTTGCATCAATCACTGTTCCGCTTGATAGCAGAGATACTCTCTTTTGGTATTGTTGACTAATCCCCTGGCTATTTTCTGCTTGTGGCGGGGTTTTTTCTTAACCCTACATCAAAACTGAGTAGTCGTTGAAATATATGTTGTTGTTGCTGCTGTTGTTGTTATTGATGCTGATGTAGCTTTTGGTCTTGCTAATGGACCTGTCCCTGATGAGGGTAGTTGACGACTTGTTTTCTCTGGAATATTTTTGGTCTCCTCTGTTTTCCTCTCCTTTTCTCCTCTATTTCGTGCCTGTCCTCTTGTTGAGTAGTTCTCGGTGATAACATTTTGGTGGAGGTGTTGATCTCTTTGATTGGCTTGGAAGTCTATTAGACTAGATTTGCTTGGGAGGTGTATACGATGTCGGTTGGGTCTGCCTATGTTATAGCTTCCTCTGTCGACCCGTAATTCGTCCTCCTCCCTATTAATTGTTAGATTCCCAGATCGTGATCAGGGTTTCTTTTTTCTCTTGTTCTCTCAAGCTCCAACCCGAAGAGACTGACATGCTTAGGCCCTTCACTGCGCTTAGTATGAGATAGGAAATCATCTCCGTGGTTATCACCATTTTTGCTTATATGTTACTGATCGCTCTGTTAGCCCCCAACTTTTCAGTGCTAACCATTTCACCACAGTACCAACGTATACAGTGAGTTTGTGTCTGTGAACGTAAGTACGTGCGCGTGTATGTATTACGAATCTATTGTCATAAAATCAGTAATAGAAAAGAGTGAGAACTAATGTGCTGTGTAAAATAATAATTAAAAAAATATGTCCCTAGAATACAAAGTGAAGATGTCAAACGTTAACTTACAGTATTGACAATTAAAACCCAAAAATATTCTAGAATTACAGACACAGGTCCTAACGATTCAAGTTCTGAATACAGTTTAGTCAAAATCAAAATTAAATGCAACGATGCAAGTGTTGACGCGCCTGTGTTGGCCCGTGACGTTGTGATATGCCAACAGTTTTATTTGCATCGCAATAATGTAGCACCAGAATACACTCTCAGATTACTCTCCCAGAATATATCCCTATATGACATTTAACTATAAATTCAAGACTCTATCTCAAAGAATGTTATTTTCGATAATCAGTATGTTGTTCAAGTGAATAATTAATTTGAATAAAAACAATTCCAGCCCAACCAGGACGGATGAATAATACAATTGATTATGCTCAGATTTAAAGAATAATAACATTTATTAAGAAGAAACAATATTACCTAAATGAAGAAGAAAAATATCTTCTAGAATGTTCTTAATATTTACAAACAAAAACCTTAGTTATAACTCAAAAAACACATGTGGCAAACACTACGTCCCTGACGAAGTTCAAAGTGTTAATAAGAGACTATTTGCTTTGTTTCGCTTGTTAAATAATACAATTGAATGTTTCAGGTCAACTAAAAATGAACTTGATTTTGGACAAATTAAAGTCCAACATGGAATTTTACATCACCTATAATGAAATAAAATAAACCAAAAAGAATCAATTAACAAGTAATATGCACAACAGTGTGTGTGTGTGTGTGTGTGTGTGTGTGTGAGAGAGAGAGAGAGAGATATTGAGAGAGATATTGAGAGAGAGAGAGAGAGAATGCAAATTTCCTATTGTAACATTTTACATTAAATAGGTTGTCATAGCATCTTTTTATCAGATGAAAGACAATAAAATTATTTATCTTATGAAAAGAAGCTGAAATTATTATAATAACACGTGAGATCAGCTGTGGCGGTTTAGTAGCTAGTTTGTCGGACTCAGAATTAGTGGATTGCGGAATTGGATCCTGCCACGGTCGCCGAAATCGTTTATCATAATGTTTCTCTAATAAAGTTTTTCTTCCCTTGTATCAGCATTAACGATTATTTCCTAGCTGAGCAGTTGGCATCGATCATGTAATGAAATTGATTAAGGCGAAACAAATTCATAACACTCTAATGATAGCTATGGACGTAGATTTGGAAAAATTTAAAACATTGGGCAACATTTTTAAAAAAGGATATAAGTATTTGCACATTTTATCGCACTCAAATGTTCGCTACGCAGTATCATCGTGGGACATAACTTTTTGGCTGCCTGAGTTATTATCAACAGGCAAATTGCGGGCGGAGGGGGGGGAGAGAATCTATATTAATATTGTAATAGATGGATTTATACTTATTTCCCACGAAATGACTGTCATCCACCTGTAGCCCTATTGATATATTTCATATGTATTTAGAGGTTCACATAAAGACGAATATATATATATATATATATATATATATATATATATATATATATATATATATATATATATATATATATATATATATATATATATATATATATATATAAACGAAGTTCGTGCTACTATTACAATATTTACAAAGCATATCTTCACAAAAAAAAAAAACCGTTCCAGCGTCGAAGACCAAATGAGAGCTTAAAATTTAATTTAAGCCATCTGTCTGTTTGTCTCTCTGTCTCTGTCTGTCTATATATATATATATATATATATATATATATAGAGAGAGAGAGAGAGAGAGAGAGAGAGAGAGAGAGAGAGAGAATGCATATTTCTATTTGTAAAATTTTACATTATTGCCATATCATTTATTAGATGAAAGACAATAAATTATTTTATCTTATGAAATGAAACTGAAAATGTTATAATAGCACGTGGGCTCAAATGTGGCCGTTCAGTAGCTAGTTTGTCGGACTCAGAATTAGTGGGATATATATTAGTGAGATAAAATTAGATATATGGTCCAACTAAAGTGCTATGATACCTACACAGTTAACGTTAAAGATCTGCGTAATACAACTGTGTACGCCCTCCAATAAAAAACCGATATTTAATTGATCAATTCTGAATAAATACCATCTGTTGCGAACGTAAACCCATCATCTTGAAAGACTGATGACGTTGACAACAAGAGCATGTCCTTTGTACGTGTGTCCATATTTGACTAGCAGTAGTTCGGTTCCCGAGTCTTGACTCGACCAATGTGATAATAAGCGAAACTTTGCCAGTAGTTTTCGTTCAGTCGATCGTTATCTCTACGGTCTTGCCCAGCTGATTGTCCACCAATATGCTGGCCGCTATGTTTAATCTATCATGTGCAAAAAATTTCATTTTTCTCTTAAAGAAATAAAATATTCGATCCGATGTTTCTTTACTTAACAATGATGTATATTGGGCCGCAGTGTTTTGCATTCCAATTTTTGTCAAACATTAGAAATGATTGATTTGAATTTGGTAAATTAGAGCTTTCTAATTTATTAACATTTTGATTCAGTGTGTTTGGTGGGCGTTAAAAGGATGATGATTTCACTAATAGAACTGTGTCAGGAAATTCATTAGCTGAAGATTCGGAGTCTCGTGATAATAAATTTACAAGTCACGTTTCCATGGTACTGTATGTCCTATACAAGTCAACTTAAATGTGTTACACACAATGACACAAGATTGTTTTCTGCTGTTGTAAGTGATGTCTGTTTTGCAATATTTTCCAGACAACTAAATAATGCATTTTCTATCATTTGTTTAAACCTCGATTTAATGCGTCGGAAAAGTATTGATTTTAAGTCAATATGGCTGCCGATTACATCATGTGACGGGTCTACGGAAGATCAAACATTGCACCAATGTTATAATTAAAGACCACATGGAGTGTACATTAAAAATCCGCAAGGAATGTACAGTACATTACAAAGCCATACTGATTGTATGTTACGAAGCCATGCAGACGTACCAGTCACGTGAGTAGTAAATGGGGGCACTTTACCGTCAATAGGAATTAGCATTACAGAGACCCCTGGGTCAGATTAGCGTCAAGGGAAATTTAACATGGAGAAAAATCGTGGGTCAGATTAGCGTCAAGGGAAATTAACATGGAGAAAAATCGTGGGACGGTTTAGCGTCAAAGGAATTTAAACAGGGTGGGACTTTATAGCGTCAAGGGAAATTGAACATGGGACTTTTTTTTTTTTAATTTTTTTAAAAAAGGGGTAGGCAATGGAAAGGCTATCTCTTTTCGAGAAATATGGCTGGCCCTGAAAAGGGCCTTTGGGTTTATGTTAATATTAATATTAACATAGATGGCATCTGTCACATCTTCTTCTTCTTCTTCTTAAACTCCTTCTAACTGCCGGTCCATACACAAGTACCCTCTTGAGACATCCTTGTCTTTCTATGTAAACTCTCCTCATCCATTGACTAGTATCTGTCCTATCAATAACAGTCCACTTGGACCTGACATACATGAGCATGTCCGTCCTAAACATCATGGAAGACACAAGGATGGATGACTCAACTGTGGTCCACATCTTGAAGCGACGAGAATAGGTGAATCAATGCAGTGAACTGCGCTTATTTATAGGTACAGGAAGGATTGAAACAGATTGAATTCATTCACCAATCCGAACACGCGTTACAAAATTCAGTCAGCCCGCATCCAATCCGAAGAGAGCAGTCTGTGACGTTACGTGGTCTATATAGATTCGTTAGCGCTTGTGTGCAGTCAATCTATGCGACAGTGATTCAACATGACGGAAACTCAGAAAACGATCCATTGGGGTGCACCAGCAGGGGAGACTGCCCAAGGGAACCCGGACTTACTTTCAGAAGAGGTACATTTGAATTTTGTGGATTTTCTTACCTCGCAAGAATTTGTTCCGGAACCTTCGTTACCTTCCATTACCGCAAGTGGAGAATTTTAGACAGAGACAGAAAGAAGAATTGGAGAAATTTATGCAACGACAAAAGGAAGCGGAACAAGCTTTTCTCCTACAGCAACAGCAACAGCAACAAGAAGAGGTAAGAAAAAAACAACAGCAACAACAGCAAGAAGAAGTAGCAGCAAAGAAACAAGAGGGTGAAAATCAAACGGCTACGATACTGTTGGACATTTTAGCGGAGTTAAGAAGTCTGAAACAAATGTATCAGACTTCTTTATCACGACCGAAGAGAATACGACCTTCCCGAGCTAAACACGCCAACCCTGTGACTAAGCCTGTCGTACCACCCTTAGTGATTTCAACCCAATCATCAGAAGTAGGCCTTGGCCGTGGCAAAGGCTTAAGGCAGTTAAAGTTGATTGGTTAAACTCACTCCTACACCATAAAGAAAAAAGGCCCTTTTCAGGGCCACCCACATTTCTCGAAAAGAAATACAATTTCAATTTGCCAATAACTCAAAAATAAACCCGACCCATTTTACCCTTATAGTACGTGTCTGTGTATGAGTGCTTGAGTGTAGCTTCTTATTTTAAAATCAAAACTCAAAGACACTTACCTTATATCATTCATGTATTCTTTTATCCATTTTTTACAATCCAGTTCACAATTCACCACAGAACACTTTAAAAAGTTCGTACACTTCTTCTTTCTCATTATTTAGTCTCTCTGTTTTTTGCATTTCTTCACCGTTTTTTCCTCATTTTCTTCCCTTCTTCTTTTCTTCTCCTGTTTCTTTGCCTCTTTTAAATAGAATTGTCTTCTTTCTTCCTCTTCTTCCTCTGAAGAATCCCTCTCTTCTTCCGAAGAATCCCTCTCTTCTTCTGAAGAATCCTTCTTTTCTTCTGACTCCTCTTGTTTCTTTTTTGGGCAATCTGGAGACCAATGTCCTTTTTCTTTACAATAATAACAGGTATCTTGACTTTTGTCTTTTTTAGCCCCTGTTTTTTTTTTCTTTTTTGACGGTCTGGACACTCTGAAGACCAATGCCCTTTCTTCTGACAGATATAGCAAGTATCTTGACTTTTATCTCTAAAGGAAGGAGAGTAGTCCGTCGGCTGGTCTGAAGAGAATTTTCTAATGACCCCTCGCAAAGCTCTGACGAAACGTTCCATCTGGGTAGTCTCTTCCATCGTTGTGCTCGGCTTGAGAGTGAAATGAATAGTGAAAGGACAAGACACACACCCTTTTTATATACGCTGGTTTGCCAAGACTATAAATTAGTCTATGGTGTTTAAACTTGAGTCATTTGACGTTTTGCACTCAAGATGAAACGATCCCATTCATTCGAGAAGAAAGAAGAAGAAGAAGAAAGTAAGAGGCAGAAACGTGATCTATCGCCTCGTACCAGGGCTGAAATCTTGGCACAAATTCATGCCAGTGATTTTGAAGAGGACATGAGTGAACCAGAATCCGAACCCTCTAAACCAAGTTCACCACCCTTAGTCAACCCTGAAAAGTACTATTCCATTCGAGAGACGGAAAAGCGCTCCTCTAGAAAATTTAGAACCACGGCTTACACCTACACGGTGAAGTTTAAAGATTTCAAGGCCGACGTACCCTTGGAGAAAGCAGAAGGGTTTATCACCGAGATGTGGGATTCTTTGCTCACCGCACTCAAGCGACAATGTCAAGCCAAAGAAGACGATCGCTTGACACTATCCATAGATCACGACGGTTTGAAATCCCCTGTTTGGATCGAGTTTAGCAGACCCGCAGAACTGACCCCTTCCAAAGTCATGGACAAGATACAACAGGTGCAACAATCTAATGACCAGTTTGACATCACCGATGGTAAAGCCACACTGAAAATGGCCCACATCTCTCCTCCTCAAGGGACAGGACGCAAAAAGATGTTATTGGTGGACGACCTTCGCAACACCAAAAAGAGTCTCGTCCGAATTAACAACCCTCAAGACCAGATGTGTTTAGCCCGTGCCATCGTGGTGGGACGAACCTATGCCAACAAGAACGACACGGTAGAATGGAAAAGATCCTGGAACACTATTCAACAATCCGACCGAGCCAAACAACCAAATGAAGCAGAACTCCTGTTACAACAAGAAGGACTGTCCAAAGACACACCCTGTGGCATTCCTGAGATGCAAAAATTGCAAGATGCCCTAGCTCCACGCTACACCTTGAAAGTGCACCCTCAAGAAATGCGTGAAACTCTGTTGTTTCGAGGCCAAGATTTTAAGGACGGAAAATACGTTCATGTCTATCATCACGATGACCATTTCGATACCATTACCAGTATCACTGGATTCCTGGGATACAGTTATTGTTGTGAGAAATGTGACTATGGTTATAACAATCGAGAGCAACACAAGCATTGTGGAATGAAATGCCCAGGATGTTTGGCCTCTCCACCCTGTCTGAGCGAAGGACCAGTGCCTTGTTCGACTTGTTTGCGCACGTTTGTCAGTTCTACCTGTTACCAACAACATCTGAAGACGCAAGGTTCACAGCAGAAATGTGCTTGTCAACTCTTGAGATTGTGCCCAACGTGTAGACAATCCATACGTACCAATAGTACCAAGGCACACGTATGTTCAGGAAAAAAAAATGTCACATTTGTCACCGCATCGTGGACTTGGAACACCAATGCTACGTGCAAAAATACCAACCCACACTAGAGAAAGAGGACGGTCACAAGAAGAAAGGCAATTTCATCTTTTTCGATTTCGAATGCATGCAAGAGACCGGTATTCACATTCCTAATTTCTGCGTGGCTCATCGAGCGTGCGAGAAGTGCATTCAAGAACCTATCTTCAGTCATTGCCCTCACTGCAGCAAGATTCCCGGAGGGCGTGAAAAAATCTTTCGGGGACCAAACACGTTAGCCGATTTTGCCCAATGGGTCTTAGACCCCATCGACAAGACGTGGAGCCAAGAGGACATCGAACGTTACGGAGATTGTCATCGTCATGCCACGGTGATGGCTCACAATTTCTCCGGATACGATGGACAGTTTCTTCTCAGATACTATACGGAACAAGGCACCGAACGTCCTAAAGTGACTTTGAACGGAGCCAAAATCATTTTCATGCAAGTGGGACAAGTACAGTTTAAAGATTCGATGAGTTACTTGGCCATGCCTTTGAGTCGAATGCCTAAAACGTTTGGAATGACAGAAATGGCTAAAGGGTACTTTCCACACTTTTTCAATACGGAAGCCAATCAACATGCCGTTCTACCCCATTTGCCTGAGGCTCACTATTACGACCCCGACAACATGCGTACCGAACAACGAGAAGCTTTCTACGCTTGGTACCAGGCTCATGCCTCTGACCCCTTCGACTTTCAGGAAGAAATGTTAAAGTATTGTCGTTCCGACGTGGACATTTTACGACGTTGCTGTGGAAAATTTCGAGAACTGTTCATGGAACACGGAGGGGTCGATCCTTTGAAAGAAGCTTGCACCATTGTCAAAGCGTCTTCCTTAGTGTACCGCCAACGATTCATGCCTGAAAACACCGTGGCTGTCATCAGTCCTCAAACGACCCACTATGTCAAGCGTCAATACTCGGTCAAAGCCCTACGTTGGTTACATTACTTGTGCGACAAGGAAGACAATGGATTCAGCATGCCCGCAACGGAGGAGGCGAAAAGACCATCGGAACGTATTCGGTCGATGGCTGGGACTTGGAAAACCCCAAGATCGTGTACGAGTTTAACGGTTGCTTATTTCACGGATGTCCCGTCTGTTACCCTGACCGTGACACTAAAAATCAGTTTTTGCAACGAACCATGGAAGACTTGTACCAGGACACTTGTCAGCGACGCCTAAAGTTAGAACAGCAAGGATACCAAGTGGTGGAAATGTGGGAACACGAGTACGATCACCGTTTGAAAACCGATCCCGAGTTTAAACGCCTCGTGGAAAGTTACCAGTTCATGGACCCGCTGAGCCCGAGGGATAGTTTGTACGTAGGAAGGACCAATGCCACCTGTTTGCTGTACCAAGCCGACGAAGAGAAAGGAGAAGAAATCAAATACTTGGACGTGTGTTCGCTGTATCCCTACGTGTGCAAATATTGTCGCTTTCCCGTAGGGCACCCGCAATTGCTGACGGAAGACATCGACCTGAAAAACATTCGACAATACGAAGGCTTGATCAAGTGTAAAGTTTTGCCTCCCACGAACCTATACCATCCCGTCTTACCTCACCATTGTCAAGGCAAACTGATGTTTCCCTTGTGCCGTACTTGTGCCGAAACGTGCAACCAGGACCAACCTTGCCATCACAGCCAGGAAGAACGTGCCTTGACGGGAACCTGGGTCAGCGTGGAATTGTTCAAAGCTCTGGACATGGGATACCAACTGTTAGAAGTGTACGAAATTTGCCACTTTCCCAAGACACAACAATACCACAAGGGTGACCCTACTCAGAAAGGCATTTTCGCAGACTACGTGGATGCCTTTTTGAAACTGAAGCAAGAAGCCAGCGGCTATCCTTCCTGGTGTCACACTCCCGAAGACCAAATACAATTCAAAGAGAAATAATATGCACAAGAAGGCATCTCTTTAGAGCACATCGAAAAAAACGAAGGCAGGCGATCGTTTGCCAAAGTGATGTTAAATTGCTTGTGGGGTAAAATGGCACAACGACCGTGTTTACCCAAGACGGAATATTTGACAGAACCTTCCCGCTACTTCCAGATGATTCACGACAAAACCAAATACATGAAACACGTGGACGTCGTTCGAGAGGATTTGATCTTGGTCAATTACGAAGAAGATCTGGACTTTGTACAAGACGACCCTTTTGGAAATGTCATCATTGCGGCTTACGTGACAGCTCATGCTCGCTTAAAATTGTACGAAGCTTTAGAACTGTTAGAAGAACGCGTCCTGTACTTTGACACGGACAGTTGCATTTACATCCATCACCCGAGTCAACAGCACCCTGACATCGATGGAGACCGTTTAGGAGCCTGGACAGACGAGCATCCCGACGACAAGATTCTAAGTTTCGTCAGTGGCGGTCCCAAAAATTACGGCTACGAATACCGGGACAAACAAGGAGAAGTGCACACAACGTGCAAAGTGAAAGGACTGACTCTGAATCATCGTACCAGTCGAGTGGTCAACTTTGGGGTATTGAAAGAAGCCTTGCAATCGGGAGAGGATGGAAACTTTAAAGTGACCACTTATCAACCGAACAAGATTGTACGTTTACCCACTCACCACATCGTCAGTCGGCCCCTGGAAAAAATCTATCAAATCGTGTACCAGAAGCGAGTGAGACTTCCCAATCACTTTACGTTGCCGTACGGTCACATCGATATTGGTCAGCATATAAAATGGGACAACGTCCAAGACCAATAGTTCATTGTTCATTGAAGTAACTTACCATGTCGTTGACGAAGAAGAAACCAGATTGGTTAGGAGTCAAATGTTGGACATCACCGAGACCAGGGTTTTGAGGCTTGGACACAAGAGGTGGCCCAGTATGCACGAGAGTTATTCAAGGAAAAAGGTTACTTTTCAACCTGTGTTAGTGACGGTGCCAGAAGAACCCGTCACCCAGGACAGGACTGTCGTGGACAGGCCTGAAAGACCCTTTCGGGAGGACACTTGTGTGACCTTACCCCCTACTATAGAACTGGTTAGAACTTTACCCAAAAGATGTTGTACAGAAACTTGTGTTTATTCCATGTTCATGGTCATCATGTGCCTTTTATTCTTGTACTTAAGCCTTTGGCTTTTATGTATTTTTGTCTTTCGTATTCATGTTTGAAAAAAACATTCAATAAACGTGTTCTGAAAAAGTATATAAACTCTTGTCTTGTTTGTTTTTCGTGTCACAATTGACATTTCTCACACTATGGCTACCTCTGCTGTCTCTGCTTCCTCTTCCTCTACTGTCAAAGTCATCGACGAACACTTAGATCGTGCCAGTTGGGAGGCTTTGTATCTTCGCCATCCCTTTAACATGCTCATTGCTGGACCTAGCGGTTCAGGCAAAACCGAATTCGTCAAACGTTTGATCGAACATAAACATCATTTGATCGATCGACCACCTCAACGAATCGTCTGGTGTTACAAAGAGTGGCAATCGGCGTACAGCCTCTTGCGAGAAAGTCAAGGCGATTCCATCGTGTTTGTGGAAGGCATTCCTAAAGAAGACGATGGCATCGTCTCTGACTCCCGTCTAACCCATTTGGTCATTTTTGACGACATGTTAGGAGAAGACGAAGAAGAAATTAAACTGTGGTTCACGCGCAAAGGGCATCACCGTAATGCCAGTGTCGTTTACATCACCCAAAATTTGTTTCAACAAAGTAAAGCCCATCGCACCATCAGTCTCAATGCGCATTACGTGGTCTTGTTTAAAAGCCCTCGAGATAAATCGCAAGTGCAAGTCTTAGCCAAACAGTTAGGAACGCCTTGGCTGACTCAGGCGTACGACGATGCCACTCAAACGCCACACGCCTATTTACTCGTCGATTTGAAACCTACGACTCCCGAGGATTTGCGATTTCGTACCCACTTGTTTCACCACTGTTGCCAAGACGGAGGGCCTGTCCTGTACACGTCTCCGTCCTCGACTTCATTTCACTCCACATAAAAAAAATCTATAAAATCCTCAGACCCTTTTTCGTCTGTCTCACACAGTGTGAACATGACGTCCCTTCAGTCGCATCTTCCCGTCAAATTGATTCGTGCCTTGTATGGCATCAGTCGAGAAAAAAATCCACAAACACGAGCTCGTGTCTTAGAAGCTAGTCTCAAAGAAGTCTTACGATGGTTCACGGTGACGGCACGTCAATTACTCCAAGGAATCATTCAGATTCCTCATCAAACCAAACGCTTTTTCGATCGAAACAAAGTCGCTTTGGTCCAACTGGCCGATCCCCGCATCGACACTCAAACCAAAAAACAGATCATTTTGCAACCTGGAGGGAGCGGTACTCTAGGAGGGGTCATCATTCGCTCACTCTTAAGATGGGATCCTAATGCCCCCAAAGTTATACCCAAGACAAAAGTCCAACGAAGCCCCAAGAAGAAAAAGACCAGGTCCCCAAGGAGAACGTCTCCAGTGGCGGGACCCTCCTCTTACCAGACACCACCCCGGATAAAGAAAAGAAGCCCCCACAAAAAGAAAAGTCCACAGAAAACTAGTCGCAAGAGAGGCACTTCGGCCAGGACGCAACCTTACACTCGCAAACCACGACCTGAAACGGCGGTGACTGCGTCTCCGGCAGCCTCACGTTTGTCCACTTCTCCGTTAATGACACCACCAGTACCCGTGACCAAGACAGAAAAAGGAGAAGAAGAGGAAGGGTTTCAAACTCCACCAGAAAAAGTACGCAAGTTAACAACACCACCTACCTCAAGAATTGGATGGATTAAAAAGATGATGGCCACCCCTTCTTCCTCACAAGAGAAAAAGAAAGTGAAGACAGAAGTGAAGACAGAAGTGAAACAAGAACCGATATCCCCCGCTCAGACATCCTTCTCCTCTTCGACACCTATTGCTGGCCGCACACGCAAAGCATTGCAATCCAAGAAAATACCCCAAGAGAAAAAGAGTAGCATCCTCCAAGAGTGGGTGTCTTATTAACACACCAACCAACACAAAAAAATGGAAAAAGTCTTAGCCAGCATTTACTACGATCCCTCCCATCCTGCAGGTTACGCAGAAGTTCAAAAATTGTATCGTGCTGCCAAAACGCGACTGAAAAGTCTCCGTTTACCTCAAGTGCAACGATGGTTACAAGAACAAGCTACCTACACATTACACAAACCCATTCGACGCAAGTTTGCCAGAAGTCGCACCCGAGTGGAAGGCATCGATCATCAATGGCAAGCCGATTTAGCCGATGTCTCTCATTTAGCCAGCTACAATCGTGGCTACAAATATTTGTTTTGTGTCATCGATGTCTTTTCCAAATTTGCTTGGGTCGTACCCTTGACTTCCAAATCGAGCAGCGAGTTAGTGCGAGCCCTGCAACGAGTGTTGAAACAAAGCGGTCGTCACCCTCTTCGATGGCAAACGGACAAAGGTACCGAATTTCTGAACCAAGCTTTCCAAAAAGAATTAAAGAAACGTGACATTCATTTTTTTACCACGGAGAATCCCGAAACCAAAGCCAGCATCGTGGAACGTTTTGAACGCACTTTGAAAGAACGCATGTGGAAATATTTTACGCATCACCACACTCTGAAGTACATCGACATCTTACCGCACCTGGTGCAAGCGTACAACCAATCTTACCATCGAAGCATCGGACGTGCCCCGCAAGACGTGACTCCCGACAACGAAGTGTTGGTGTTTGAGCGTCTGTTTGGTACGTCCCCGACGAGGGCTGTCCCCGAGAAAAGTGGAATGTTGGCCGTAGGAGATTGGGTGCGCATTGGCAAAACCAAACGCACTTTCGACAAAGGTTACTTACCTAACTGGACGACCGAATGTTTCGCGTCACTGGACGAGTGCATGGCCGTCATCCTGCCGTCTATAAATTGGAAGACATGAACGGAGAAGTGCTCAAAGGAACGTTTCATTTGCCCGAGTTACAACGTGTCACCAAAAAAGAAGACGACGTGTACGACATCGAAAGCATTCTCGAACGCAGAACCCGTAAAGTGGGCAAACGACGTGTCAAAGAAGTCAAAGTACGTTGGAAAGGATATCCACCCAGTTTTGATTCTTGGATCGACGCTTCGCAAGTCATCGACTATAAAAAGAAGTGACCATCATGCCTTTTCACACAGACGCAGCTACGTCGACCACTCCTCCTTCACCCAGTTCTTCTGTGCAAGATTTACAAAAACAACCCTTGTGGGTGTGGTGTGGAGAACGTGTGCCTAAAACGCAAATAGTCTTTTTCTGCCAAATCTTCGTGGTGTATTGTGTCATCGGGGCAGCCATCGCCAATTTGAGTTTGCAACAAGGAGACAAACAATTGTGGACCATTTTATTGAGCAGTTGCATCGGTTACCTGCTTCCTAATCCCTCCCTTAAATTCACCTCGAACGGGAACCACGGGAACCTTGTGTCCAGTGCCAGTGCCAGTCACCACTCCAACCACAACCAGAACCCCATTTTGGGCGGAGACACGCCTCTGACGTCCTCTAACCCCTCGGACAGCCACAGAACTCTGGAATTATGAGTCACCAAAACCAATTTTACTTAACCTTACCCAGTGACAGTTCCATGGAGGTGTTTCCCAAGAACACGTTGTGCTGTTACACGGCCAAATTACCTCAAGCCATCCCCTTAGATCACGAAGCCCATTGGGAAGTGGCTTTAGTAGAAATGATTCACCCGACCCAAGTCCTCAATGTCCTTCCCAATCAAAATTTTTTTGATGTGGAAGTTCATGACGAACAATTGCAACAGTGGATGGATAGCAATGTCAAATATGACAAGAAAACCCGTACACAAAAGTACACCACCTATCACTTGTTCATTTCCCCAGGCTATTATTTTAGTGGTCAACATTTGGTCAGCACCATAGCCTCCAGGTTTAATGCCGTGTTTCTGAAAGCTTTGGAGCATGTTAACAAAAGTGTCACCATGGAGTACCACAAAACAGCTCGTCGCTTCTTGATGAAATTTGAACGGAGTAAAATCCTGTCCATTTTATTTTGTCCTGAATTGTATGACTTGTTGGGCGGAGACATGAACCTGAGAATGAGCATGATGAAGAAAAGCGAATTACCCATCGTTTACGACAACGAGTCTTTTAGCAAGTTATTTCGTGCCCCGGTAGAACTGAACCAAGGACTGAATTTGATGTTTGTGTACTCCGATGTGGTGGAGTATGACGTGGTGGGACACACCTCCGTACCGTTACTGCGTGTCATTCCTTTCAAAGTGGATTCTGCCACGAACACTGACGAGGAAGGTGGAAACACTTACCACGTCCACCGCGAATTTGTACATCCTCACTATTTGCCTGTCAGTAAGTCGTATTTGGGCGCGGTCAACATTACTATAAAAGGAGATTTGGGACAAAATATTCCATTCACCAAAGGAAAAGTCACGGTGAAACTCCATTTTCGAAAACGGTTTTCTCACGATTCGTAAGTCATGTATCCAGTGTACCGAGGGGTTGCTCGACAGCGAGGACACGGTTTAGGAGATATGTTAAAATCGGCCTTTCGTTCGGTGGCCCCGGTGTTGAAACCGATGGTGACACGCGGATTGCACGCCTTGAAAGATGCGGCACTGACGCAAGGCAAAGAATTTCTCCAAAATGTCATCATCGACAAACAAAACCCTAAAGAAGCCTTCATGAGGGCAGGCAAAAATGTCTTGCTGCAAACGGGCAAAGACATTTTGGGTCACCGAGAAACACCTATAAATGCCCTGCAGGCTACGTAGTCAGGAATTCAGCAAGGACAAGGCAGAAAGAGACGACGAAGAAAACACCCTTTCACCAGACTTCAAGCGAGAAAGGCCAAGAAAAGAAGAACCGTTCGAGACTTAGACGTTTTCGATTATTGAGAAAAGAGACAAAAAAATGATGCACCGAGAATCTTGCGCTTGTTCCAAGACGGAACTGGATCTGTTTGCCATGCCCCCCACGATGATGACGATGCAAGAATCCCAGTGGGTGGAATTTCACCCCGTCTCCTCACTGACCGATTCCGCTCCCATCGAGTTTGAAATCAAAGGACAGCCCGAAGATTACGTCGATCTGAATAGCAGTTACTTGTATCTGAAAGTCAAAATTCTAGATAAGACTGGAGGTGCTATAGACGATGAAGCAGTAGCTCCCGTCAACAATTTCATGCATTCCTTGTTCAGTGGAGTGGACTTGTACTTGAATAACAAACTGGTCAGCAGCAGCATGGATACTTACCCTTATCGTGCCTACCTGGATAATCTCTTGACGTACGGAATAGATGCCAAGAACACTCATCTCAATGCCTGTGTGGTATGGGAAGCTGACGAACCTACCAAGTTTGAAATATTGGAAACTGATGAAAAGAAAGACAACAATGATGGATTTGTAGAACGAAGAAAGAGAATCACGGGAGCCGACACAAGTTTAGAACTGATGGATCGTTTGCATTTGGACATGTGGTTGCAAGAAAAGTATTTGCTGAACGGGGTGGATGTCCGCCTGAGACTGAATCGTAGCAGTGCCGCTTTCCATTTGATGGCTGATAGTGACGGTTACAAAACCAAAATCCTAGAAGCCAGACTCTACGTACGCCGTGTGGAAGTGTTACCTAACGTGGGAAACGACATCAGTCAGACGTTGAGCAGAACGACTGCCAAGTATCCCATACGACGCGTGGAAGTGAAAACCTTCACCATTCCCAAGGGACATGATTATGCAGGAGGCTACGCTTTGTGGGCTTTCGATTTCACTCCAGACCAAGGCAGCGACGAGGGACATTTCCACCCTATAAAATCCGGCCAGATTCGTGTGGAAATTCAGTTTAAAGACCGAGACCCTGATGAAACGGTGAACGTCATCCTGTATGCAGAATTCGATAATACCATAGAAATCAACAGTTTGAGAGAAGTCATCCTAGATTACTAAAAACCATGGAAGACTGTTATCCCTCTTTACCTAGTGGAGAAACTTTCAGTGTTGGATTATTGTTAAAAAATGTTAGAGTTGTTGTTGTTTAGTGTTAAGTGATTTTTGAATAAAAAATGTTGTGTTTTGAAAAAATTGTTTGATGTTATATTGTTGGATTATTGTTAAAAATGTTAGAGTTGTTGTTTAGTGTTAAGTGATTTTTGAATAAAAAAATGTTGTGTTTTGAAAAAAATGCCTTTGTCTTTTGTTTAGCTATAAGAATGTTGGATTGATGCTCTTTCATTTCTTACTATCCCTCTCATGACACTCACTAAACGTTGCGACTCAAAAACCGTGTGGGGGATGTTTTCCTTCACGTCCGCGCTTTGACTTTAAGAACCGGGTTGTTTCCAGTCTAACCATCCATTGTCGACTCATCCTCCTAAGAAGATGTGCTCCAAACTAGCTAAACTCAACGAAGCCTACGTGAATTTGCATAGGGTCAGACACAGTCTGATACCGAAGCCAGAAGAAATAGAGAATGTGAGAATGTTAAAAATCACTGAAGACCTGATAGAAGAGCTCTTCAGAGAAGAAATGAACAGGGAAAAAGAAGAATGGACAGAGAAGTACAGACTTCAGAGACAGCAGCAACAACAACAACAAGAGCAGCAGCAGCAACCTGAAGCCGACAGAGGCTTTGTCGATTGTCGTATCGACACCAAAGAGTTCTTCTTCTCTTTCCGAAGAAGCAGACCTATCGCCAGAAAGTCTATCCTCAGAGGACATCGCATTCTTAGAAACTAAAAAGAATGCCATAGCAAACAAAAAAAAACAGCCCTTTTCAGGGCTACCCAATACTCTAGAAAAGAAATAACAATCGATTTGCCAATGTGTGTAGGTAGAGTAGTGTGAAAATAAACACTAACTCTTTTTTAAAAAAATGTGAGGGTATGTGTTTGTGTGTTTGTGCTTGTAAGTGGTTAAGTAAGTTGGTATGGATAGTAGATTAAAATGATGTCTGTTTTGGTGTTTGAGGTGTATATTTGGAGTTAGATTCGATTGCTTTGCGTATGTGGATAGTCTATTGAAGTGATTTATAAAAAATTTTAAAATAGTGATGGGTAGCATAAAAAAGTGAGTGAGTGTTTGTTTTAGGTCGGCGCGTTGTTTTATGGTCATGATCTAGGTAAGATCAATTTTATGTTTTTAGGGGATGTTTTCGTTCACGTCCGCGCTTTCAGTATAAATTGAAACTCGTTCGGCAGTCCAGCTACCCTTGTTGATTGATCAACACCAAAAATGAACACGAGACTGGAGAAACTGTTGGAACTTCATGTGCATCTGGAATATGCCAGGCGCATATTAAATGAACTGGCCGCGGAAGCCATTGTGGAGGAGGGAAGGATAAGAGAGGAGGAGGAAAGAAGAAACAAAGAAGAGGAGGAGAGAAGATATAAAGAAGAGGAAAGAAGATACAAAGAGGAGGAGAGAAGATACAAAGAAGAGGAGGAGGAGGAAAAGGAGAGAAGAAGAAGAAATTTCAGAATCCCAGAGAGCGAAAATTGGGATTCTGAAGCGACATATCCTGCCTCTGCTCTCTCCCCCCAAAAGGTAAAATGTAATTTGGGGATAAGATGTGTATGCGGCGCCAGGCCTGGAAGGTGCCACCATTAACCAGGTGTCCATGAAGTTCCAAACAAAAAAACAGCCCTTTTCAGGGCTACCCAATACTCTAGAAAAGAAATAACCATCAATTTGCCAATGTGTAGGTAGAGTAGTGTGAATATAAACACTAACTCTTTTTTAAGATAGTGTGAGGGTATGTGTTTGTATGTTGGTACTTGTAAGAGCTAAGGTATGTTTGTGTGAATAGTAGATTATGGGTTTCTTTATTGTTTCTTAGCCTAGGTGAAGAGTATAGTTAGGGTTCTGTAGGCGCTCACGTACGATTGTGTGGATAGTAGATTATGGATTTTGTTTATTGTTTCTTAGCGTATGTGAAGAGTATAGTTAGGGTTCTGTAAGCGCTCACGTACGATTGTGTGAATATTAGATTATGGATTTTGTTTATTGTTTCTTAGCGTATGTGTTTGTGTGTTTGTGTTTGTGTGTTTGTGTTTGTACCCGCTCACGTACGATTGTGTGGATAGTAGATTATGGGTTTGTTTATTGTTTCTTAGCGTATGTGGAGAGTATAGTTTGGGTTTTGTAACCGCTCACGTACGATTGTGTGGATAGTAGATTATGGATTTGTTTATTGTTTCTTAGCGTATGTGTTTGTGTGTTTGTGTTTGTGTGTTTGTGTTTGTACCCGCTCACGTACGATTGTGTGAATACTAGATTATGGGTTTGTTTATTGTTTCTTAGCGTATGTGGAGAGTATAGTTTGGGTTTTGTAACCGCTCACGTACGATTGTGTGGATAGTAGATTATGGATTTTGTTTATTGTTTCTTAGCGTATGTGTTTGTGTGTTTGTGTTTGTGTGTTTGTGTTTGTACCCGCTCATTGAGTCATCCACCCTTGTGTCTTCCATGATGTTTAGGACGGACATGCTCATGTATGTCAGGTCCAAGTGGACTGTTGTTGATAGGACAGATACTAGTCAATGGATGAGGAGAGTTTACATAGAAAGACAAGGATGTCTCAAGAGGGTACTTGTGTATGGACCGGCAGTTAGAAGGAGTTTAAGAAGAAGAAGAAGAAGATGTGACAGATGCCATCTATGTTAATATTAATATTAACATAAACCCAAAGGCCCTTTTCAGGGCCAGCCATATTTCTCGAAAAGAGATAGCCTTTCCATTGCCTACCCCTTTTTTAAAAAAATTTAAAAAAAAAAAAAATCCCATGTTCAATTTCCCTTGACGCTATAAAGTCCCACCCTGTTTAAATTCCTTTGACGCTAAACCGTCCCACGATTTTTCTCCATGTTAATTTCCCTTGACGCTAATCTGACCCACGATTTTTCTCCATGTTAAATTTCCCTTGACGCTAATCTGACCCAGGGGTCTCTGTAATGCTAATTCCCATTGACGGTAAAGTGCCCCCATTTACTACTCACGTGGAGAGCATATTACAAAGCCGCCGTACAATACCAAGCCATACTGAGTGTACTTTACAATGCCACGGATATATACATAACAATGTATGTTACAAAGCAATAAAGATGTGCAGTACAGTGCTGTAGAGCTCTACATTACAAAAATGTACGTTACAAAGACATGGAGAGCTACATTACAATGTATGTTACAAGCCATGAAGAGGTACATTACAATCACGTGGAGTGTACATTCTAGACTTAGGAATACTGAGCAATAAAATATGTCTTCATATAGTTTCTTTTAATTAAAAATTTCAGTTGACTTTACTACTTAGCGCAGTCATTATAAACATTTCTTTTTGTTGTCCAATGCAATGCAATATGAAAATCATGTAGGAAGTTCCATTTCAGACAAGTCATGTTACATTTCACATCATTTCGCACGTGTGAACCACGCGCCAACATTGGAGATGTATTGTACCTGGGGGCAGGGCTAGAGTTAAATAATATTCACAACCACAACTTCTCCTCCCCCACCCCACCCTCTCTCTCTCTCTCTCTCTCTCTCTCGTAGCCTCATTCTTTACAAAGGCTAGTTCTCTTTCCTTTTCGAATACGACCTACAATCTAATATACACAATTAATCCTAAAATACCAATTAAGTGACAATTTAGTTTCTGTTTTTGGGGGGCTTAACGCCATTTTTCAGGACATGGTAGGTAGCCGCCAATATATCTGGACGAGGAAGTCCCCTGGAAACACCACTAACCAATGGGAAACTACTTGCAAGTTTTATTACATATTCACATTAGCCGAGTGGAGACTGAAACCCTTTCTGACACACGTGGCATCAGAGTGCGTCTGTAAAAGCATGCGCCTTAGAACGCTCGACCACCCAATGCTCAGCACTGACAATCTGGCTAACAAGGTTAGCGAAACGGTATATTGATTACATCTATTTCTCACTCATCGGTATACTTTTCTTGTGTTGTTGATATATATATATATATATATATATATATATATATATATATATATATATATATATATATATATATATATATATATATATATAATTTTTGCTGGTCTTAAATAACACTTTCGGAAGAAATTTCAAGATATTAACATTTTCAAACCTTGTTCTGATATTGACAGATTACGTCGACATTTTTGAACGTTACCTGGTTATGATGTTGACAGATTACGTCGACGTGACATTTGGAAACGTTGTCTTGTTCTGTTGTTGTGAGTTTACAGTGCAATTCACTTTTCTTTGTATGTGTGATAGTCATTTATTCGATCTGTTTTTTTAAATTCAATTTTAGATTAAAAAGTTCCCAGAACTCGGTGCATTTTGCACATGCTGCAGTATTAGTTATCTGTTTTCAAATAGTGATACAATATCAGGGATATGGAAAGAAAACCCGCAGAACTAGCAGCCAAGTTAGGACATGAACAATACAGTAGGCTTGACTTATCTGTAACATATAAGCGTACATTTATCAAGGAGAGAGATAAAGAGATTAAAACGGGCAAAGTCTATAATATGCCAATATTTCCATCAACGTTTTGAAACGATTTTGTTTTTGGACATATGATATGAAATACAAAATAGGATACCTACTGAAAATAAACTGGATGCAGCAACCAGCTGGCGAACATTCAGTGCATTAAGTCAATATATACTGTGTCTCTTTTCACTGCTACGTGACCACGCTCTCTGTATTAAGTCAAGATATTCCGTGTCTCTGTTTTCATGGCCACTTAGCCACGCTCTCTTTATTAAGTCAAGATATACCGCGTCTCTGTTTCCACCGCCACGTTTCCACGCTCTCTGTATTAAGTCAAGATATAACTGTGTCTCTGTCTCTACCGCCACGTTGCCATGCTCTCTATGTTAAATCAAGATATACTGTGTCTCTGTTTCCACCGCCACGTTGCTACGCTCTCTATGTTAAATAAAGATATACTGTGTCTCTGTTTCCACCGCCACCTTGCCACGATCTCTGTATTAAGTCCAGATATACTGTGTCTCTGTTTCTACCGACACATAGCCACTCTCTCTGCATTCTATTTAGAAACTCCAAAAGCCTTCCTAGTTTCTTTAATTCCTGATTCGATGACTCCACAATATAAGCCCAAGTATGGTAAAATTGATCTTTTCTGGGAAGACAAACAAACAAAACAAACTCGGATGTATAAAGCTGGTCGTTTAGTCCCAATATGTGAACAACAACAAAAAAACTGTATAAATGTCTTGCACATTTTTTGTCTGAATGTATATAGACGTGGTATTGTGTAACCTGATCCCGTCATGTGATAGGTCTGTTTCAATGAATGCAATTCAAAAATCTGCATCTAATACAACTTATTTCTGATGTTTGTTTTTCTGTTTTACAGATCGTCTTGATTTAAATGCTAATTAATTTTGAAAGAGCAAAATACCGCTTTATTTTCATTGGTCAGTTATTTAATGTAAAGTTTTATACCTGACTTTGAAATCAAGGTTTATTTTTTCCCTCATCAGTAACGCCGTTTTCAATAGTTAATGTTATTACTATCTTTATGTTGAACCGCAATGAATTGTTTATAACTTGCTATATGCTAATTACCCAGGATTCTTATTATCATGACGTTTACTAGACTCGAGATTTGTCATTGTTAATCTTGGTCACGGGTCCATAATACAATAATATATGCAAAGACAAAATATACCTCTTAAAGTGTACACATGTGCATATTGTGTTTATATTATCTGCTTTCTGTATTTTCGTGTTTACCAAGCAAATTTTATATAAATAATGTGAGTAACAAAAGGATTTTGTGTTGACATAAAGCCATGTTTGTTTTTTCTAGAGATGGATTATTATACCAAGGTTTGTCTGAATGATCTTATCTCTGATATTGATACGATTTGTGAATATTTATTTTCTATTGGAACAAGCAGAATTGGACAAGGTATGTTGGATAACAAATACAGAACTACGACCAGGAGATAGTAATGTGCAAACTAACGGTACCAAATATTTAGACTTTGTATGGATGGAAAGAAGTTTAGAATATAACGTAACTTCTATACTATCATAGGCCATTACCTGTCGTATACACGTCTGATAGTGTATAACTCACACAGCCAACTACGGTCAGTGCGATCGATATGTTATGTTTCAATGACATTGAAAATAGGTATTTTTGTCTTGTCGCGTATTTGCAGTTTCAGAATTATTGAAATAAGATCCGTAAATCAGTCCCGCCTATATTTGAAACAGTTCCTTGGAAAAGGTGCATAAACAAAACGGCAATTCCATAACCGATAACCCACTTTCGAGCTTTGCGACATGGCAAACTTTTCGCAGTGATATTACCTTGAGAGTCTGCGACTTCGCCGGGCCTCATCAGTGAGGTAACCCTGAGAGACTTTGCGACTTGGCCAGATTTCAGCAGTGAGAGATAAGTAGAAACATACATAAAAATACACCAACTTTGTTTAATACTGGGTCCTTGAGTCAAAAACAAATCTGCTATAGAAAATCTGGCTCTGCTGTACTGTATTCCTTTTACATCAGAATCAATTTCGATATGTTATTGAGATTTTTTACCTGCGGTAACGTGTTCATTACATCCTGTCGAACTTTCGTCATGGCATGCAAAGAGAACGTGTGCTGCGTGATATTGTGCCAATTAATATCATGCTGAGAACGACGTGTGTTTTTGTAGTTATCTATAATTACCATGGTAAACAGAGACGATGTCTCTTAAGATGATCAGTGACTTTCTGCTATAGGACAGATTTATCTAACTAATTAAACAGGTGTTTACATAAATACACCAGGTATGACATTTAATGTGTTGTTATACACCAGAAGAAAACCTATCCCTGTAATGACGAGTTTCTGGAA
The DNA here is from genome assembly GCA_028554795.2 of Sinohyriopsis cumingii. Taxonomy (NCBI): domain Eukaryota; kingdom Metazoa; phylum Mollusca; class Bivalvia; order Unionida; family Unionidae; genus Sinohyriopsis; species Sinohyriopsis cumingii. Next base: position 1,217,358 of record CM068837.1, on the reverse strand, counting down.
GATATTGATTCATACAACTACTATGACAAAAAAGAAACGTCGAAGTTAAAGAAATGTATGCTCTATATATATGTAACTAGGTATAACATGTGTCAGCACCAAACTCGACATTAAAAGATGTTGAAGTTTAAAAATCCCAAAGGTTTCATCGTTGTTGTTGTTTTATGTAAATTTGTTTTCCAAAAACCCTTGTAGAATAAAAATACCATGAAATGCACTTTCTGCTGCCGAACCATGAAATTCTTGGATGTATACAACTAGGCATTATGAAAAATTACTTCCACAAAGAAATATGGTAATCACCTCTGTCAAAATGTCACTGAAATATTCTGTTATTTTTATTATTCTTGTTCTTATTCTTATTCTTATTCTTATTATTATGTATCGTTGTACACGTTGTAATGGCAATACACATAGCTTTCTTGGTTAAAATGAGATAGAATAACACAAAACAGGCTTAATCCTTTATTCTTCTGTAAAAAAAAAATTAAAAAAATAAAAATAAATAAATAAATAAAAACATTAAAAGCAACGATTCGCACCATCGAGTAAGAGCTGAGAAAATGTTACGCAATATAAATACCAAGGAAGTATCTGACTCATAGATAAGGAAATATAAATTGAACACCTTCAAGTCGACTGATGTCGTAAGATGCAAGCTTCGTATGTAATCGTGGAAGTGCCGTAAGATTCAAATATCTCCGATTTATATGCAAGTCATCCTTTCAGTTATATTGAAAATTATATAGGGCATGTCATCCCTGTCAGTTATGTCAACCATTACGTACTGCAAGACAAACAAAAATGTGCCAGCAACAGCTCACTAGGAAACAAAGAAGTAGATAGGATGTTGGCGAGAAATAAATGGGATTGGGGATTGGTGGGTGCATATGTGATAAAAAGGACAAAAGAAAAAAATAGTGAATACCTGTCTTCCAACATCTTTCAGCCCAAGGAGAAGGCAAACGGTGTAATTATTTTTAATGAAAACAAAATAAGTTATATAGATCAACATAGTACTAGCTTGAAATCTCTACAATATTTAATAATTGATGTTGATTTAACTTGATATATACATATTTTTACAGGTGTCAGTCTTCAGTTGGCCGTGACGGTGGTGAACAATTTATTGTTCTGGGTAAGAGCTGTTATTATAAAGGGGTCGTTGTGCACGAAATGACCCATGCGGTTGGCTTCTTCCATGAACAAAATCGCTTCGATCAAGATGATTACATTACCATGCACTGGAACAGCATAGAACCTGCTAAATATAGCCGTACTTGAATACAACATGGTAAATACAGCCGAGACTTAAATAGAACCTGGTAAATGTAATGGAGACCTAAACAGAGCATGTGAAACACAAATGAGACCTAAAAAGAACCTCTAAAATATAACGGAAACCTAAAACGAGCCTGGTAAATACAACCCAGACCAAACTAGAGCCTGGTAAATACAACCGAGACCAAACTAGAGCCTGGTAAACACAACCGAGACCAAACTAGAGCCTGATAAACACAACCGAGACCTAAATAGAGCCTGTAAATGTGTGTGAGTGTGTGTGATTTGGATTTTTAAATTAGCTTTAACAGTTTTTCAGCCATATCGCTACGATGTCTGCAATGTGACAGTTTAAAGTGATGTCTAGCACTGTGGCATCATGCCGCAGACATGTAGCATCATGTCCCACCCAGTCACATTATCCTGACACCGGGCCGACCAGTCCTAACACTAACCTCTTAATGCTGAGCGCCAAGCGAGGCAGCTGTTAGTACCGTTTTTGTAAGTCTTTGGTATGACTCGGCCGGGGATCGAACCCACGACCTCCCGCATCCGAGGCGGACGCTCTAACCACTAGGCCTGTAAATGTAACAGAGACCTAAACAGAGTCTAGTAAATATAGCAAAGACCTAAACAGGGCCTGGTAAACACATCCTAGACCCAAAAAGACTCTGGAAAAAAATAACAAAGACCTAAAAAGGGCCTGGCAAACGCAATCAAGGCCAAAACGAGTCTGGTAAACACAGCCGAGACCTAAATAGGGCATGGTAAACACAACCGAGACCTAAGCAGGGCATGGTTAATATAACTGAGACCTAAATAAAACCTGCCTAACACAGTTGAGACCTAAATAGAGCCTGGTAAATATATTCGAGACATAAATAGGGCCTGGTAAACACAGCCAACACCAAAATAGTGCCTGGTAAACACAACCGATACCTAAATAGAGCCTCATAAACAAACCGAGACCAAAACTGAACCTGGTAAATATAACAGAGATCTCAATAGAACCTGGTAAACACATCTGAGACCTAAATAGAGCCAATACATGTAATGGAGACTTTTAAAAATGCCTGGTAAATGTAACGGAGACAATACAGCCTAGTAAATATAACCAAGAGCTAAACAGGGCCTGGTAAACACAACCGAGACCAAGTCAGAGCCTGGTAAACACAACTGAGACCTAAATAGGGCTTTGGTAAATATAACGGACATCTAAATACGGTCTGGTAAAGACAACTGAAACATAGATAGAGACTGGTAAATATAATGCAGGCCTAAATAGGACATGGTAAACACAACCGAGACCAAAGTATAGCCAGGTAAACACAACCGAGACCTAAATAGAGCCTGGTTAACACAACCGAGACCTAAATATAGCCTGGTATACACAACGGAGACCAAAACATAGGCTGGTAAACACAACGGAGACCAAAATATAGCCTGGTAAACACAACCGAGAACTAAATAGAGCCTGGTAAGCACAACCGAGACTAAAATTTAGCCTGGTAAACACAACGGAGACCAAACCATAGCCTGGTAAACACAACCGAGACCTAAATAGAGCCTGGTAAGCACAACCGAGACTAAAATATAGCCTGGTAAACACAACGGAGACCAAAACATAGCCTGGTAAACACAACCGAGACCAAAACATAGCTTGGTAAACACAACGGAGACCAAAACATAGCCTTATAAACACAACCGAGACTAAAATAGAGTCTGGCTAACACAAGCATGGTCTAAATAGGGCCTGGTAAATACAACCCAGACCAAAACAGGGAATGGTAAATATAACCGAGACCAAAACAGAACCTGGAAAAACACAACCCAGGCTCAAATAGCACCCGGTAAACACAATAGATTCCTAAACAGGACCTTTTAAATATAATCTAGACCTAAATAGGGGTTAGTAAACACAACCGAGACCTAAATAGAGAATGGTAAATATAACCGAGACCAAAATGGAGCTTGCAAATATAACAGAGATCTAAATAGTGCCTGGTAAACACACCGGAGATTTAAATAAGGCATGGTAAGTGTAACAGAGAACTAAATAGTGCCTGGTAAGTGTAACAGAGAACTAAATATGGCCTGGTAAGTGTAACAGAGAACTAAACAGTGCCTGGTAAACACAACGGAGACTTAAATAGGGCCTGGTAAGTGTAACAGAGAACTAAATAGGGCCTGGTAAACACAACGGAGACCTAAATAGTGCGTGGTAAATATCAGCAAGACCTAACTGGAACCTGGTAAACACACCCAATACTTAAACATGGCCTGGGAAATGTAAAGTAGACCTAAATAGGACCGACAAATATAACTGAGACCGGAATAGTGCCTAATAAATACAACCGAGACCTAAATAGTTGCTGGTAAATGTAACTGAGATCCAAATAGTACCTGGTAAATATAACAGAGACATAAATAGAACCTGGTAAATGTAACGGAGACCTAATAGGGCCTGGTAAACACAACGGAGACCTGAAGATCGCTCCCTTACAGTACAACCAGTAGGGTAACATTAATGTCGGTACAGATTGTCTTGGCGTGGGGTCAGTCTAGTTTAGAATACTTGTTGCTACCACGTTATTGATTATTTCCGACGGAAGAAATTGAATTACCTTAACAATGACTATAATTGGAACATCAAAAGAAAACGTGTTTTCCTTGAGAATCACAGTAACAACCAAACAGAGATTTTCTGTAGAACTTTTACATAATAACGTCTTGACATGTAATGACTTTTTTATGGAATCGTCTGAGCCAGCTGGGAAACAGTCTAGTTTTGAAAACCACGTAGAAAATGTCGGCAGTTTTTTCTCTTTTTTGTACGTGCTTTCATTTGCAACTAAAAGAACTATTGAATAAAAGTATTACCTTTTCTACCTAGCATTTGGTCACCATACATGACTATCAAACGAAATAACTCTACAAATATGCCCTGGCTTTCTGTTTTTCCCGCTAGGAAAAACATTGTTTCTTAATGAAAATGGAAATGACGTTGGAATCTTAGACACAATTCTTTTTGAACTTATTCACGAACTTCTAGGTATGTCGTCGTCAGAAGTCAGGACACTTTTGCCTTTGGGGGAGAAAATCTATACTAGAAAATAATAGATGGCTATGGCATGATCGTATTGCTAAACATGTGAAAATTTCTGTGTGGTTTCGCAGTGCAGCCGAAATCATTGGCCGTCGCGGAAGTTCATAGAGTGTAACAGTTAATGTTAGTTGTTTTACAAATGCAAATGACGAACTAGCCCATGAATATGGTAATGTGGTAACATAGGCCTCAGATTCAACGATATGCATGGTTAATTTTGCATAGCTTGACTCTGCACTGTGTTAATTGTATGCATTGAAGAATAATCGTTTGTGAGTCTTGCATAGATTAATTAGTATGCTTTATTTCCGGCATATTGTTTATATTGTTCGTCAAACTTTTATTGTTGGTGAATTTAGGTTCAATGTGTCAAGAGGATATTTAGTTAAGAAAGTTAGGATTTTAGTTTTGTCATTTTTCAGAATTTCCTAATAAAATTGAGTAATGGTGGTTAGGTTTAAGGACATGTCGGCATAATAGTGGCTCAATGATACCGATAAAAATGTTTGGCAAATGCGGTTTGAAGCAAACATTGTATCAAAGACTGGGATCAAAGATCAAGTACATGTTTAAGAAATTTAAAAAAAATAAAACACATCAAACTCTAGTTTCAAGGACTTTCTTACCTTCCTGGTTATGTCATATATGCAGAACGTAGTTGCACAACAAATAAAATTGATTTTACATCCGAGAGAAGTACAAGAAGGACACCATTGACTCCCCTCGGGTTGCATGCGAAAGGATTATAACAAGGACACAATTCACTCCCTTTGGGTTACATCTGAGAGGAGTACAACAAGGATACCATTGACTCCCTTAGGGTTACATCTGAAAGGAGGACAAGAAGGACACCGTTGACTTCCATCGAGTTACCTCCAAAGCTAGTAAAACAAGGACACTATTGACTCTCCTCGGGTTACATCCGAGAAGACTAAAACAAAGACACCATTGACTACCCTCGGGTTACATCCGAGAGGAGTACAACAAAGACACCGCTGACTTCCATCGGGTTACATCCGAAAGGAGTACAAGAAGGACACCATTGACTCACCTCAGGGTACATCCGATTGAAATACAACAAGGACACAAATGACTTCCCTCGGGTTACATCCGAGAGGAATACAATAAGGACACCATTGACTTCCTTCGGGTTACATCTGAGAGGAGAACAACAATGACACCATTGACTCCCCTCAGGTTACATCCGAAGGGGGTACAACAAGGACACCATTGACATCCCTCAGGTTACATCCGAGAGGATTATAACAAGGAAACCGCTGACTCCCATTGGGTTACAACCGAAATGAGTAAAAGAAGTATTACATCCGAGAGGAGTACAACGAGGACACCATTGACATGCTTCGGGTTACATCCGAGAGGAACACAAAAAGAATACCGTTGAATCCCTTCGGGTTACATCCGAGAGAAGTACAACAAGGACATAATTGTCTCCCCTAGGGTTACATCCGAGAGGAGTACAACAAGGACACCGCTGACTTCCATCGAGTTACATCCGAAAGGAGTACAAGAAGGACACCATTGATTCACCTCAGGTTACATCCGAGGAAAATACAACAAGGACACAAATGACTTCCCTCTGGTTACATCCGAGAGGAATACAATAAGGACACCATTGACTTCCTTCGGGTTACATCCGAGAGGAGAACAACAATGACACCATTGACTCCCCTCAGGTTACATCCGAAGGGGGTACAACAAGGACACCATTGACATCCCTCAGGTTACATCCGAGAGGATTATAACAAGGAAACCGCTGACTCCCATTGGGTTACAACCGAAATGAGTAAAGGAAGTACAGCATTGACTTTCCGCTGGTTACATACGAGGGAAGTACAACAAGGACACATTTGACTCCCCTCGGGTGACATCCGAGAGGAGTACAACGAGGACACCATTGACATCCTTCGGGTCACATCCGAGAGGTGTACAATAAATACACCATTCACTCCATTCGGGTTACATCCGAGAGGAGTACAAAAAGAACACCGTTAAATCCCTTCGGGTTACATCCGAGAGAAGTACAACAAGGACATAATTGTCTCCCCTAGGGTTACATCCGAGAGGAGTACAACAAGGACACAATTGACTCCCCTCGGGTCACATCCAAGAGGAGTACAACAAGGAAACCATTGACACCCCTTGGGTTACATACGAGAGGAGTACAACAAGGACGCCATTGATTCCCTTAGGGTTACATCCGATAGGAGAACAACAAGAACACAGTTGACTCCCATCGGGTTGCATCAGAAACTAGTACAACAAGGACACCGTTGACTCTCCTCGGGTTTCATCCGAGAGGAGTACAAGAAGGACGCCATTGACTACCCTCGGGTTATATCCAAGACAAGTACAACAATGACACCGCTGACTCCCATCGGGTTACATCCGAAAGGACTACAAGAAGGACAACGTTGACTCACCTCGTGTTACATCCGAGGGAAGTAAAACAAGGACACAATTGACTCCCCTCGGGTTACATCTGAAAGGAGTACCACAAGGACACCATTGACTTCCTTCGGGTTACATCCAAGAGGATTACAACAATGACACCATTGACACCCCTTAGCTTTCATGTGAGAGGAGTACAACAAGGACACCAATGACTCCCCTCGGGTTACATTCGAAAGGAGTAAAACGAGAACATTATTGACTCCTTTCGGGTTATATCGGAGAGAAGTACAACAAGGACACTATTGACTTCCATCGGGTTACATCCGATAGAAGTACAGCAAGGATACATTGCCTCCCCTCGATTTACATGCAAGAGGAGTACAACGAGGACAACATTGACTCCCATCGGGTTACATCCGATAGGAGTACAACAAAGACACAATTGACTCCCCTCGGGTTTCATCCGAGAGGAGTACAACAATAACACCGTTGACTCCCATCGCGTTACATCCGAAAGGAGTACAACAAGGACACCATTGACACCCCTTGTTTTACAACTTCGTTCCTTATGAGATCCTCCTAAAACGCATTGTCGCCTCTAATAATTTAGATCTATTATCTGACCCACTCAATCACTCACACTGACACACTCTCACTCGCACTGACACTCAGTCACTCACACTGACACTGACACTCAATCACTCACACTGACACTCGATCACTCACACTGACACTCAATCACTCACACTGACACTCAATCACTTACACTGACACTCAATCACTCACACTCACACTCAATCATTCACACTCAATCACTCACAGTCAAGCAACCTGCAACGAACCACTCAGTCAGTTAATAACAATCGATTCATATATACACACACATACATACGTACGTACGTACGTACGTACATATATGCATGCATACATACATACATACATACATACATGCATGCATGCGTACATACATGTATACATACATTATGGATAATTGTTTCATCTAAAGATCATGATTTTCAAGTTCAGCAGACGGACGTCCTCACAACGCTAGGTGCTCCCTATGATTACGGCAGTATCATGCATTACGGTCCCTACACTTTCACCAAAGACCCTAAACAAGAGGTCATGACTCCGAAGTACAATCCGCACGTGCAGATGGGGCAAAGGGATGGGTTCAATGAGTTGGATATCTGGAAAATCAACACTCTATATGGATGTAAGACAGGTGAGACTGCATTCACCATCAAATAGCTCCAAACCGAAATGACGGGATTGGAATAGTCCGGTCTAATCATGTCTATCCTATTTATATAAGTCGTTTAATGATTCATGCCATTCTGTCGAACTATATTTCCCTTGTTTCGACCCGAAGCAAGTAACGCAGGTCTTCTTCTTGGGGCAAAACAGAAAACACACACACACACACGCACACACACACGGTACAACGATACATATTTCACCGAGAAACAAGAAAATCCATAGCAACAAAACGTCTAAACAGAAGAAAAAAATAACACAGTAATAGCAGAAGCAACTAAATGTCTAGAATGGAACATTTTATGTGCTAACAGAGCAAAGTCTGAATTTAATCTGAACTGTTTTCCACCTATTTAAATGTGCTAGTTCTGTTTCTTTCCTTGTGGTGGGTGGGTGGGGATTGTTCTACTTCAGCCAGATTTCAGCATCAATCATTCTTCAGCTCTCGTCGATTGGAATATTAAAATATGGAGTCTCCTCGAGTGTAAATCGATTTAACTTTTTCAGAAATTTTCTATAAAAATGAATTTTTAATCAATAAACCATCTGTGCATTTTCTTATTAATTTGTCATTGTTTTCATTGAAACGGTTAAAATGTTGTTTTGGAAGTGTCAGTTAACCTTTATCCGCCTGAAATGGAACTCTGTATTTGTGTGTGTGTGTGTGTGCGCGCGCGCGCGCGCGCGTTCACGTGTACATGTACACAAAACACGGTAGAATATAAGCAGTAAATAAGTGACATTATTGCACGACATCTGCCAATTAAATTTGTTATATAATTATGGTAGCTTTCATAGTATAGCAGAAGCGAAAAAAGAAAATATGCTTCTTCTAAGCTAATAGTATTTTTTGTCGTAACTTCTCCTATATGACAAAAGACTATTATTTTCATCCAATCAATGAAATATATCCAAGATCCATCCCTACTCTTTCTATTACAGCAATATTCAACCCGCGGTTTTGTGTTTACAGTCTGATTTCAATTCTTAATGCAGTGGTGTGTTTGAATGCATTTTGTGTATGTATGCATTTGTGAATACGAATGCATTTGTGTGTGTGTGTGTGTATGAATGCATTTGTGTGTATGAATGCATTTTGTACAATCCATTTAGCAAGAAGGTAAAAATCAGGGTAAAAATGACAAAGAGTAGAGAGTTTGAAACAGAGGAGATTATCCCTAGCTCCTGCACAATTCAACCTGCAATAAAGATATTTTCCGCAATAAGTATGTGAGACGATTTTCTTGCTTGTTGCGTTCCCCTAATCTCTGTCACGACCCATCTCCACCAGTGCATATCTACATACATTGTATACTACTATTTAAAGATTTAATTATTTAAGAGTAGTTTCTTGGCATTACGTAAAATAATGCAAGCACCAGGGTACCTATATACATATACAACATTACGTAAAAAATGCAAGTACCAGGATACCTACATGTATACAACATTACGTAATAAATGCAAGCAACCGGGTACCTATATATGTACAAAATACGTAAAATAATGGAACCAACAGGGTACCTATATGTATACAACATTGCTTAAAATAATCAAAGCACCAGGGTACCTATATGTATACAACATTACGTAAAATAATGCAAGCAAAAGGGTACCTATATGTATACAACATTACGTAATAAAGGCAAGCAACAGGGTGCCTACATGTATACAACATCACGTAATAAATGCAAGCAACAGGGTACCTAGATGTATACAACATTACGTAAAAAATGCAAGTAACAGGGTGCCTACATGTATACAACATTACGTACAAAATACAAGCGACAGGGCACGTACACGTATCCACTGGTATATAATATACAATGCATAATTTCCAAAGGTTTCTTTCGAAAAATGTGTGATAATAGTTCAGTTGAAAATCTATAAGTAAATATTGTGTAGGGCCAACTCATCATCAGCATGGATACAATACATATCGGTACTAATTTTGTACTAATTTCCCATTATCAGCATGGATACAATACATACCAGTACTAATTTTGTACTAATTTCCCATCATCAGCATGGATACAAAACATATGAACACTAATGTGGTACTAATTCCCCATCATCAGCATGGATTCAGTAGATATTAGTACTAATTTTGTGCTAATTCCCCATCATCAGCATGGATACATTTCAGTACTAATTTTGTACTAATTTCCCATCATCAGCATGGATACAAAACATATGAACACTAATGTGGTACTAATTCCCCATCATCAGCATGGATTCAGTAGATATTAGTACTAATTTTGTGCTAATTCCCCATCATCAGCATGGATACATTTCAGTACTAATTTTGTACTAATTTCCCATCATCAGCATGGATACATTTCAGTACTAATTTTGTACTAATTTCCCATCATCAGCATGGATCCAATACATATGAGTACTAATTTTGTACTAATTTCTCATTATCAGCATGGATACAATACATACCAGTACTAATTTTGTACTAATTTCCCATCATCAGCATGGATACAAAACATATGAACACTAATGTTGTACTAATTCCCCATCATCAGCATGGATTCAGTAGATATTAGTAATAATTTTGTACTAATTCGCCATCATCAGCAAGGATACAATACATATCAGTACTAATCTGTACTAATTCCCCATCATCAGCAAGGATGCAATACATATCAGTACTAATTTTGTACTAATTTCCCATCATCAGTATGGATACAAAACATATGAACACTAATGTTGTACTAATTCCCCATCATCAGCATGGATACAATACATATGAACACTAATGTTGTACTAATTCCCCATATTAACATGGATTCAATAGATACTTGTACTAATTTTGTACTAATTGCCCATCATCAGCATGGATACAATATATATCAGTACTACTTTTGTACTAAATCACCATCATCAGCATGGATACGATAGATCTCAGTAATACTTTTGTACTAAATCACCATCTTTAGGATGTGTACAATAAATATAAGTACTAATTGTGTAAGGCCACCCATCATCAGCATGAGTACAATATATACCAGTACTAAGTTTGTAGGTCCCCCCCCCCCATCAGCTGCATGGATACAATAGTTATCAGTGCTAATTTTGTAGGGCAACCACATCATCAGGATCCACACAATATATATCAGTATTAATGTTATATGGCCACCCATCGTCAGGATGGATGCAGTATATATCAGCACTAGTTTTGTAATTCAGTATATATAAAACACACATCAGTACTAATTTGGTAGGGTAACCCAATCATCCGCATGGATGCAATTGATATCAGTAACAATTTTCTATTAATTCATCATCATCAGGATGGATACAATATATATCAGTATTAAGTTTGTAGAGCCACCCATCATCAGGATGGATACAATATATATCAGCACTAAGTGTGTAGGGTAACCCCATCACCGGCATAGATGATATACTTGTCAAGCACAATTCAAGTGACGACCCCAAACCAAACGCCTTCCCTAACGACGGTGTCAAAGAAATCAACCCAAAGGATAACACGTAAGTATGGTCAACGAAATCAACCCAGAGGACGACACGTAAATATGGTCCATTCTCAAAAGGTCAAGCTGAATACATTGATTTATTAATATTGTTTTTATTGTTATTCTCTTATTTAAAGCATTAGTAGTAGTTGTTGTTGTTGGAGTCGTCGTCGTCGTAGTAGCAGTAGTTGTATTAATAGCAGTAGTAGTGAGGGATACCATATTTCCCTTCAAAGTCTGTTAATTCTGGGCACCAAAGTCAGCTTCATCTCAACGTTCCGATTTTTTCTACAGTAAACTCAGTTTGATCTCAAATTGCTGCTTTTTCAATACATCACTCAGTTTGATCTCAAATTGCTGCTTTTTCAATACAACACTCAGTTTGAACTCAAAGTGCTGATTTTTCTACACAACATTCAGTCTGATTTCAAAGTGCTGATTTTTCTACACAAGACTCGGTTTGATTTCAAAGTGCTGATTTTTCTACACAACACTCAGTTTGATTTCAAAGTGCTGATTTTTCTACATAAGACTCAGTTTGATCTCAAAGTGCTGATTTTTCTACACAAGACTCGGTTTGAATTCAAAGTGCTGATTTTTCTACACAAGAATCAGTTTGATCTCAAAGTGCTGTTTTTTCAATACAACACTCAGTTTGATTTCAAAGTGCTGATTTTTCTACACAAGACTCGGGTTGATCTCAAAGTGCTGCTTTTTCAACACAAGAGTATGATCTCAGTTTGATCTCAAGTGCTGATTGTTCTACACAAGACTCAGTTTGAACTCAAAGTGCTGATTTATTTTACAGCTTCTTGCAATAATTGTCTAATCACACATTCAGAATAGTCAGGCTCAAATTTCATTCATTCATAATACTATTAATTAATGTGACTGGACCTAAAATATCATATCTAATTTAATTCATTTATAATACTGGTAATGTGACTGGACCTAAAATATCATATCTAATTTAATTCATTAATAATACTGTTAATGTGACTGGACCTAAAATATCATATCTAATTTAATTAATTTATAATACTGTTAATGTGACTGGACCTGAATTATCATATCTAATTTAGAAGCTTGATCGTGGCTTTGTGTTCTGTGGTACAAAATATTAAAGATAGTGAATTCAATCACCGTAAAACGGCTCCCAAAATTTGAACCGATGCTTAGATTTCAGAAATTGTATCTTCTTTAAGTTCACTCAAAACTTTCAGGATTATCTAATTGTTTGTATCTCTACATGAGTGTCACATTGGAACGATAAAATCCCCAAGTATGAATGTTAATGTTTCAAGCTGATTTAAAAGTTTGTGCTCTGGCGGTCTCGTGACTATGCGACCTAGACTTTTAATAATCCTACCGTACGTCGAACGCTTCTAATATAGCCAAGTACGGTGTACTTAACTGAAGTACCGTACGTACAACGTTTCTAATATAGCCAAGTTCGGCGTACATAACTCAAGTACCGTACGTACAACGCTTCTAATATAGCCAAGTACGGCGTACATAACTCAAGTACCGTACGTACAACGCCTCTAATATAGCCAAGTTCGGTGTACATAATTCAAGTACCGTACGTACAACGCTTCTAATATAGCCAAGTTCGGTGTACATAACTCAAGTACCGTACGTACAACGCTTCTAATATAGCCAAGTTCGGTGTACATAACTCATGTACCGTACGTACAACGCTTCTAATATAGCCAAGTACGGTGTACATAACTCAAGTACCGTACGTACAACGCTTCTAATATAGCCAAGTTTGGTGTACATAACTCAAGTACCGTACGTCCAACGCTTCTAATAAAGCCAAGTTCGGTGTACATAACTCAAGTGTCGTGGTTATACACCATGTATACAAAAACTTTGTCTATTGAAACAAACAAAATTTTACTCTTGATGTCGTTGAAATTTTCATCATCATCATCATCTTCGTCGTCATCGTCGTCATCATCATCGTCGTCGTCCTCCTCCTCCTCCTCCTCCTGCTCGTTCTCCTTCTCCTCCTCATCATCATTATCATTGCTATTAAGTAAATTATCCATCTATATAAACGTTCTTCAAAAGACTTCTTTCCTATTGCTTTCCCTTGCCTGGTGTGCCCGGCAAGCCGACTGTCCTGGTTACCGTCTTCCCGAATGCCTTGAGGATCAACTGGGAAAAACCAGACTCTAGAGAGCAAATAATGGTATTTTTCCTTCCGAAAATATCAGTAACACTTCTCGTAATGAAAGCAAAGCATTGATATTCACATCGCCGTTATTATCGTATGCCCGTATAAAGTTCAGCTTGACATGAACTTTTGGCATTTTCCTTTTTTAAATGTTAAGGCCTTTATAGATACTGGTTGACTATGTTAAGGCCTTTATAGATACTGGTTGATTATGTTAAGGCCTTTATAGATACTGGTTGATTATGTTAAGGCCTTTATGTATACTGGTTGATTATGTTAAGGCCTTTATAGATACTGGTTGATTATGTTAAGGCCTTTATGTATACTGGTTAATCATGTTAAGGCCTTTATAGATACTGGTTGATTATGTAATGCCTTTATCTATACTGGTTGATTATGTCCAATCCTTTATATATACTGGTTGATTATGTTAAGGCCTTTATATATATGGTTGATTATGTTAAGGCCTTTATAGATACTGGTTGATTATGTTAAGGCCTTTATATATACTGGTTGATTATGTTAAGGCCTTTATAGAAACTGGTTGATTATGTTAATGCCGTTATAGATACTGGTTGATTATGTTAAGGCCTTTATAGATACTGGTTGATTATGTCGACATACTTTGAGTTACAAGCATAACTAGTTTTATTACACCGATCTGTGAATATTGTCAGGCACACACAATCCGGCCAACCTAGTGCAAAATTAGGGACCGCTCCGGTGGCCTAGTAGTTAGAGCGCCCGCCTTGGATGCGGGAAGTTGCGGGTTCGAACCCCTGTCGAATCATACAAAGACTAAAATAAATGGTACAATATGCTACATCGCTTGTCGATCAGCATTAAAAGGTTAGTGTTAGAATTGGTGTCAGGATAATGTGACTGGGTGGGAAATGATGCTATATGTCCCAGTCCTATATCACTGTAAACGGTCACACTGCAGATATCGTAGTGATATGACTGACAAATTGTTGAAACTACGTCAAGAATCTAAAACACACACACACAAAACACACCCAACATTAAGTTGTGGCTGCGTGTTTGCAACATTTGTTGTGGGTTTTTTTCTGTTCAGATCATATGTTGGCAACATTTGTTGTTGTTGGTATCTTTTAAGGATATATCTTCGCAACATTTATTATGGTTGTTGTATGTTGTATGTTATTGTCTTTGCAGGGCTGTCATCAGATTAGAAGATATTTTCTTTTAAGATATAGTGGCTTTGCTGTGATAGGGGATATTGATCTTATTGTTCTTTGATCAGAGTATATATTCGCGATGATTTGTTTTGGTTGTTTTATGATGAAGAGATAATGTTCTCAGAAATAAGTTGCAGTTATTGTCCGATCTCTCTCTCTCTCTCTCTCTCTCTCTCTCTCTCTATATATATATATATATATATATATATATATATATATATATATATATATATATATATATATATATATATATATATATATATATATATATATATATATATATATAAGAAAATATAACGCCGTGGTTGTTGTCTAATCAGGGTAAAGTCTTTTTTAATAAATGTACATGATAGCAAAGGTACGCTGTCAATGTAAGCATCATCTGTGAAGAAACGTAACACTTCAAGGGATGTAAGTTTATAGCTCTACCATTATCGATAATTAAAGTAAAGATTAATAACTTCCCTGATGTGAACGAAGAGGTTTTTTAAAAGCAATTTTGAAAAATTGAGTTGCGTAATACTGACAATTGAAATAGAAAAAAAATAATTTAGGCAAATTTTCGATGTTATATAAATTATGAACATATATTATATCAACTTTGACTCTATGCCGTATCGTTAGCATTACTAATGGCACACATTTCGACTCTATGCCGTATCCTTCGTATTACTAATGGCACACATTTTGACTCTATGCCGGATCGTTTGCGATACTAATCGCACAGGGGCCCCGAGTGGCCGAGTGGTCTAAAGCGCTCACCGTTCCGGATCACTGCCATCTCACCTCTGTCTGCGTGGGTTCGAGTCCAAGGCTCGGCTAGCGTGGGTACGTGGGAAAGCCTGCCAGTAGCTTCTCTTGGGTCGGTGGTTCTTACTTGGGTTTTCCAGGGTTCTTCCTCCACCAGTAATACTGGCCGCCATGTATAGCCTATCTTGTGCTGAAAAATGGCGTTAAACCCTAGAACAACAACAACTAATCGCACACATTTTGACTCTATGCCGTATCGTTTGCATTACTAATGTCACGTATTTTGACTCTATGCCGTATCGTTTACATTACTAATAGCACTCATTTTGACTCTATGCGTATCGTTTGCATCACTAATGGCACACATATGCCGTATCGTTTGCATTACTAAGGGCACGCATCGACTCTATGCGGTATCGTTTGCATTACTAATGTCACACATTTTGCGCATTTTAATCTTGACGTATAAGTCATATAAATAACAATTATATAAAATTATATTTTTCATTATTTTAGGGCTATTGTATCACCTACAAGTTGGAAGCAGATGGACAACCAGTCAAAATATCGGTGTCCCCAAATAAATTGCCGTATTACCTAAATACATACACAACACATTCCGGACGTAGCTATACAATCAGCGTGGCAGCCGTCACTAGCAAACTGTAGGACCAGAGTCCAATCCTATTACAGTTCGATCAGGTAACATCATAACCTTTAAACGTGCTTGAAAAAATATGTTATCTATCTATCTATCCATCTATCTATCTATCTATCTATCTATCTATCTATCTATCTATCTATCTATCTATCTATCTATCTATCCTTCCAGCTTTCCATCCATCCATCCATCCATCCATCCATCCACTCCAAACTTCATATTTTGCACAAGTTTAATTTCTACCAAAAAAAAAAATTGTTTCCCGACATCTGGCCATTGCCATAAAAAAAAACTGCGAAAACGATTATGCTTGGGTGAAGAACGATTATGCTTGGGTGAATCTGTTCTACATACGAGTTCGATTTGTACATGACGCTGTGGTTATTTAGATAAATATGATTACTGCGGGGTTCAAAAATATAAAACACGGAATAGAACAATGAAAGCCGAGTTTAAGAAACCAAAAATGTGCATTAAATGTTTCCGATGAAATTACAAAATTAAAACCATCGATCAGCTGTAAGATCATTCTCAGGGAAATACGATTGATTTATCTTTGTTTTAAATAGTAATAGAATAACAGTTCAATATTTTCAGTTCCCAGCAATAGCTAAATAAAAGACAGAAAAATAAATCTTTAACATCTACCTCTTTGCCAGATTATACAGCCGTTAAAGCAAGAAAACTTGATTAGATATCAAATAAGTAAATTATTATTACTATTATTATTATTATCATTATTATTATTACAGTATGGTACGAGGTTTACTAGGATAAGATTACCAGAAGTGAGTAGCCGAAAATGAATCTGATAATCATGTCACGTCTTCAATAAATTATATTAAAGATGTATTGAAGTATTTTGTATATTCCAGTCCTGTCTGGGCGTAATTCTCGAGTTGTTAAATGCAGACCGTTATATCACGCGAAGAGTCAATAATTATCAATTTTCGTGCATTTACTCTATCATTGACAGGATTATAACATTTAAAATTGAGAACAGGCCCTTGAATTTTTTGCGACCAAACGGTAACTTAGGGTTGTGCTGGGGGTGGGGGTCAAGCGGATCCTCCATCCTATCCCTACCCCAACATCGCCCGCTAAAAAGGAGTTTGAAACCTCTGAATTGTTTCCTTCGCTGTTGGATACCACTTTTCCGCTAACTGAACCCAACCCTTTTGTAAAGAACTTCATCTCTGTCATACACATAAGTGTACAGGAGCTAATAGTCAATCCCCATCGTCTATATCATGAGTTTTTGTACATTTAGAATACACTCTTAAAAGGGACAAAAACCCCGACCCGCACAATTTTATTGTAAATAGAAGGATATTTAGTAGTTTGTGTATATAATCTATCCTGACTATTGTTTTCTTTGCATCTATTGTATTTGCACAAAAATTTCATACAAAATATTGTCCTGTATTCCGAGATCAAACGGAAAGAACCTGCCCCGAATTTGTTAGCTCCCTTCCATATAAACAGGATATGACGTCATTTGAGACGATTAACGTAAAAGAGTTGTATTCAATTTGTGCAGCGAAGTGTCAATTAGAAACAAGGTGGTTCAATGCGCAGCTCTAAATTGCGCGAATAATAGCAGGTCTGGAACAATCCTCAATTATTTTACTCTTTTTTTTTCTCCATCTTTGAAAAGTAAGAAATTATCTACCAAATGAAATAACATTAAAGAAATGTTCACGCTTATTCATTTAATGTTTCCAACATCAATTTATTATGCACGTTTGATTTTGTATGTAACTACATCGGATGAATATGCATTTTCTTCCACACTTACGTTTAAGACTGTTTTCCGCTCGTTGTATAATAAACCCTTCCTTCCCATTCTGCATTCATCTTGCTTGTTTTTAAAGATGATCCTACGTTGATCAGTTAAAATATGCATTTTAAAGTAACAAAATTCCTTTAGTACGCGTGATCATGGTATTGTTATATATAATAAAATAACGTAATCATGTTTATTGTGCATCGGCAATTTAGTAGTGAAATATTTTTTTAAACTTCTCGTTCAACTTTAAATAGTTTATTCTATTGAGAAATAATAAAATTACGCACACTGACAAAAAAGAAGAAATACACTAAATGATGGGCATAGTACATGATAGCTTTCAGAAACCGTCCGAATTCTGTGCTGTAGGCATGATGTTGAACTCAATAGCGACCGGATTTCCTCAGTAGGCGTCAATGATGCTTTTTATCGAGTTAAAGTATCATTCGTCAATGTTTAGCAAATCTCAATGAAAAATCAGATTAAATTGTTCAGTTAGAGAGATGATACTATAACCCTTTGGATTATTGACGTCAACAATTCAGTAGATTTCATGTACCAATAGCAAGTAAGGCACTGCAATACATTTCCATCCAATGATCAAGCAAGACTGACGGTTACTCTTTATTTGCGAGTTGAAAATGGATGTAGAACAGACACCCAGACGAAGGAAGTTATAGACAAAATAAATAGATTAATTAGTATACCTTTCACTTTTCAAAAATGAGATGACTTTGCCAAACTTGAACGTTGTTTTCTAACCTAAATATGTTTTTCACTTCACAAACTTTTATATTTTTATTAGGACAGAATTTTTTAGTACAAGTAACAAGATTGAAAATTCCTCTAAATTGTGTTAAGAGTAAGTTTTGATTAAATTGTATTAGAAGTAAATTGATAAATCATACTGAAAGTAATCCTCTACTAAAATATATTGAGATTTAATCCATTTATTCGTGTTACAATTATATACTACCATTCAACAATGATTACGCTATTATGATCAAGTACGAACCGTCTTATACAAAACATTACTTGTATCTCTGACTCAGCACAAAAAGAGAGTACATTCATCAGGTTATGAAAATAGCGAACTAGACAGATTCCTAAGATTCATATGGAGGGCAAATGTGCTGATCTTGCAGAAGTACTTACATAATAATGTACATAGACCTAGACAATAATCTGTAAAAGACTACGAAGCCTCACTTTGAGATTCTGGCCTTCGCAAAGAGCGAGGAACGCGCCATATTTGGCGTTGTCTTAAGAAAACGGGTATAAAAAGCTCCAGCCACGGGCCGACACCAGTTTTGCTGGCCAGAAGCTCAAACAGGCTTTGTCTTTGCAGGTAAGATAACCGTCTATGTACAATTTTTCATAGCATAAGACTTTTAGTGTTATAAGAATTTTTAGTGTTCAGATGTTAACCTAACATCAGTATGTTTAAACATTAGATCATTTTAATATTTCTTTACTATTATTTAACATAATGTATTAGAAAGTTTAACTGTTTGAATAACTTATATTTACTTATAATTATATTATTGATTATAGTCAAAGCAACTTTCGCTACCATCTTCATACTCAGTAATAGTTAATTTAGAAATAAAATACTCTTTAAATAAAAGAGTTTAATATGCTGACTTTTTAGAATTAATTCAGTAAAATATATTCCAATTACGGTATTAGTCTGAAATATTGAATTTTAGATTCTTTTGCTATCGTGAAGTTATTCGATATTTAATTATCTGTATTACATTCTAAACAGCAGTTATTATACAAGTATGAGGTTGGTAAGTGAAAGAATATCGTAGTTTAATATGTATTTCTTATATCCGAAAATTAAGCTTGTTGTAGTTTGGTATTGAAATGTAAGTTTATATGTTGAGTATTTCAATAAAGTTTTGCTGGCCAGAAGCTCAAACAGGCTTCGTCTTTGCAGCTCGATCCCGAGTACCTTCAATTCCCCAAGAATGTGGTCACGTCTTCATCATCGAGCGACACTTACATCAAATGACTTGAACTTCCTTCCTTTCTTCTCTCTCTCTCTCTCTCTCTCTCTCTCGGAATTGAGAAACGGATTGACTTAGAGTTTACGAAACAAAACTCTTCGCAAAATTTTTAGTTTCACCGCTCCGGTGGCCTAGTGATTAGAGCGTCCGCATCGGATGCGGGAGGTCGTGGGTTCGATCCCCGGCCGAGTCATACCAAAGACTTACAAAAATGGTACTAACAGCTGCCTCGCTTGGCGCTCAGCATTAAGAGGTTAGTGTTAGGACTGGTCGGCCTGGTGTCAGGATAATGTGACTGGGTGTGACATCATGCTACATGTCTGCAGCATGATGCCCCACTATAAACTGCCACATTGCAGACATCGTAGCGATATGACTGAAAAATTGTTAAAGCTACGTTAAAAATCCAAATCACACACACACACATATTTTTAGTTTCAGAATTTTGCTATGACATATACACTATTTCAGTTAACACAGTTTATATTTTATATTTCATGCTGTTACTATGACATATACCGTCCTTAAGTTAACACACCTGATATTCTTAGTTTCAGAATGTTACTGTGGCATATACTCTATTTCAGTTAACACGCTTGATATTTGTAAACTTGATATTCTTTGTTTCAGAATTTTACTATGACATACTGTATTTCAGTTAACACACTTGATATACTTTGTTTTAGAATGTCATTATGACATGTACCGTCTTTCAGGTAACACATTTTATACTCTTTGTTGCAGAATGTTGCTATGACCTATACTACATCTCAGTTAGACCTGCGTCTTTACGCCTGAAATTAATTTTAAGCATGATATTATTGCATCAACTGCCTTTCAGTGAACACGCCTGACATTTGTATGTTTGTTATTGTTTGTTTCAGCATGTTCTCGTGACGTATACTTAGATGAAGGTACCTATAATCAAATTCACTCTCCATTCTTCAAAAATGGATATTACGAACAAGACGTCATCTGTCAGTGGAAATTAACCGCACCTGAAGGTCAGAGGGTGAATTTGACCTTCCGTGATCTCAACATAGATGGCAGCCCTCAAGGCTGAACCAACGCATTGGGGATTCGGACGACTTCTGCAATATTCCTCCAAGCAGTGGATATTACTTGTCCAAGAACAACTCTGCCACTGTGACTTTTATGTCAAGACCAGGATCTACTGAAGTTAAAGCAGGGGGATTTACCATGTCTGCCTCCGCCGGTCTATCTATCTATCTATCTATCTATCTATCTATCTATCTATCTATCCATCCATCCATCCATCCATCCATCCATCTATCTATCTATCTATCTATCTGTCTATCTATCTATCTATCTATCTATCCATCCATCGAGATCTATCGATCTATCTATCTACATGTCCGTCTGTCCGTCCGTTCGTCCAGCCATCCAGCCATCCGTTCATCCTTCCGTCAATCCATCCTTCCATCCAGCTAGCCAGCAAGCCATCCGTCGATCCCTTCATCCATCTAATCTAATCTAATTTATCTGACATACTGTATTTGTGTCTCCATGATTGTCTGTCTGCTTGAATATTTTTTTATTTTCTATAATTTATTTTGTTATTATTTGGGTAGGCGAGTAATTAAGTTGGAAGTCAGATAGAATGATAATAAGTTAATGTGGATGGCTAGATATCGACTTGCTTTGCTTCTCCTTAAGGCTATTTTACTTGCTCTCCAAGGCAACAAGTATTGCTTGTAAAGTGCACGGTGTTCTTCACCTCAGCAAAATCTATGTATGAATGCGTTTGATATTAACTGAGTACAAATTCATATTGATAACGTTCGGATTTTAAACAAATTATATAATCTTAGGTTAGCCCTATATTGTTTTTCAAGAATGTACAGCTAACAAATACATGTACAAGAACTTGCCTTAAGGTCACCTACCGTAGCTAAAGCTTTTCAAACAGCTTTTGACAAATATAAACATCTTATTTTTCATTAACGAAGCAGGATTTTCTCCTACCCGTGTACAAATTGAACATCTACCCACGGCTTTCAATATATCATGGCAACCACCCGAAGAAGTCGGAGAACAACCAACAGGCTACCTGTTAGAATACAGATTAGCATTTGACCCTACTTTAAAGGTAGTTATTATGCCTGCAAATGCCACATGATCCTCAGTACAGCATACCATTTTGGCAGGAAATTAGAGATTCTAGTTTCCACAAAATTTTCAGACAGATCAGTACATCGTCCGGACCTTACCTTGAAAGATCATGTAAGGACACTTTAATTCCTTCTTTTCGATCAAGCGTTGATTAATATATACGCAAATGAGCACACATACATACATACATACATACATACATACATACATACATACATACATACATACATACATACATGCATACATACATACATACATACTTTCTTATTATTTGTTGCTTTTTCTTCATGACTGTATGTTATACGCATTTATGTTTTGTAACTGACCTTGTCCAAAATTAGGTTTTTAGTGCATGTTACCAGAGACATTTATTTTGTAAATAACAAAACATATATCTAATATTTCTGTACGAGTGTAGATTAAATATTCAGATCATTATTAATCTAAACATATTTGCCTGATATTGTGTTACAATATAGTCTCGAATCTCAACTTAGAATCTTCTAGAATAGAAAATTCCGTTAAGTGACCTAGTATTTTCAGGAAATGGTGTCTGCAACCTTGGTTAGGTAGAGTGGTATTTAAGCTTAATCTATAATTGCTCGTTCTTGCCTTAACATCTGAAACATAATCAATCTTTCTTCTGGTTGTATTCAGGGCTTCTTTGGTAGTTTTATTTATTCAAATTAGTATTCACTGGATAAACCAACTGCTCATTAATAATATTCTTGGATTGGAACATTAAATTGTAGTTATAGCGAATTGGGACAAGATTGGTTTATATTATTGACATTCATCAGACGAATCTTAGCACATCACCACACTGCAGGCTACTGGCACATTACCACGTTTGAGAATGCAGGCAGATCAACACATTCAGTATTGGAACTTATTTAGAATGCCACTGGAGTTCAATTGAAACTTTATACATTTGGACTTTTGATAGAACTTTTAGAACTATTTGGGATTTAATTCACAATCCTGTAATTTCTTTTAACGTTTCACTTTATATTTAAGGACAATACATTATTTGTTGAACTTTACAAAACCTTAGAAGATGAAGTGTTGTTTTCTAAACAGGCATTTAAGAACCGATGTGTTTCTTTTTCAGTTGTCCCTACGTAGGAGCATGTTTCTCATCAAACAAATCTTGGTCGACATTATCCGGAGTAGCCCAGATGTCTTGTTGTGGGTTGGCAGGCGAAATGCTGTATTGGTGATTAGAGAGTTTTGGTTGAAACTAGTCAGCTGCATTTGCGTTCGACAAAGAGATTTATTGCCGCTGGTGCTTCGATGTTAATATCTGCGTCAACTCAAGCATTGAAGTCACCAAAGCATGAGTTTCTCTGCTTTGGTACACTTGCGGTAAGAGAACCATATATTCATACAATTGACTTGATCTCATCTGATTTGACGGTGGGGGGGGGGGCATATGCGCTGATGATAGTTACATGTCTATTTCTAGTCAGTGGGAATCACAAAGCTTTAGCATGTTATTCACGGCCTTTTGCAAATGTGATGCCCTTGATGACTAGCAGATGTTTCATTGCACTACCTATATGTCTTTACAATGGCTCCTACTAGGCAATCGATCATTTCCCAGCAAGGATAGGGTCGGCAACGGCGTATATGGATGTTACATCTGGCCACATTCCTACCAGCTAGAGCTGCTTTTACCCTATAGTCTATATGCTATTGTATTATCCATTACACAACGCAAATTCCAGGCAGTGATGGTGATTGTCATCACCTTGGTCTTCTTCTTCGGTGGGATCCCCATCGGATGAAGCATATGGACCAGGCTTAAGTTTACACAGGCAATGTTTAGGGCACGTTTTGTCTAACCCCTTCCTTATATACAAAAGTGCACAGCGTGATCCTTTAGAGGGACCGAAACGCGTCCAAGGTGCTGCTGAGTTCCAATGATACTTATTTCCAGTGAAAAGCGACCATTTATTCTTAATCATATAACTTGAGGATAACTGGTATATGGGGAGGATACTATTATGACTTGCGCGTGAGTTTTATTTAAGTGACAGAGTCACCTTCCCTCTTGGAATTAAGCTGCTTGACAACGTCTACACGTCTGGAGTGGAGCAAGTGTGCAGTGGGTTGTCATCAGGTCTTACTCCACCTGAGCTGATCCCCTTGCATGAGGTTCAGCAGCCAGATGTCTGAGCCGCCTGATACACCAAAGAGACTTTCCAAAGGGGACCAGGTGTAGCTTTTGACTCTGAGGAAGAGTCACGTTCATTTTTTACTCACAGTATCAGACGGAATCTGACCTGGCGTTGGCTTAAATGTGTAGTATGAGCAAGTTAGACGACAACCTTTTCAATTTAGGGTTTTGCAGATCTGCATCTTATATTTTGTCGCAATGATTGTTTCCTTTAAAATAATTATAAGATTCTATTTTTAACGTTATCTTGTTTTAGTGTGTGAAAGAAATATAACAGTGTCCACAAATGATCAACACTTAGGAAGTCCACACTATCCCGACAGATATGAGACAGACACCTTCTGCCAGTGGAATATGGAAGCACTTCCGGGCCATCGATTTGCTATGACATTTAAAAGTTTTGATCTTGACCGGGACGGCTCTGATTTGGTGCGTATAGACGGTGATAGTCCGATGCGCTTTGATGGTCGATCTCCACCGGATCTTTCCTCTAAAATCATAGCAACAAAAGCTTTCATCAAGTTCTACAGCAACGAAAGAAACGAAGGATCAGAATTCCAGCTTAGATTACAACCTGTGAGAAAAATCTCTCTCTCTCTCTCTCTCTCTCTCTCTCTCTCTCTCTCTCTGAGACATAATGTGGTGTGAATCTATTTCACAGGAGTAGCATAAAATCACAATACGTTTAGCTTGCAAACAAAACTATTTTAACGCATTTTGTGGTAGTAGTAGTAGTAGTAGCAATGATAGCAGCAAATAATAGTAGTCGTAGTAGTATGATTTTGAGGTAGGAGGAGAAATGGAATAGTAGAAGGGGGGAATTATTAAGATTCGTGTTGTGACCTATCTTGTTATTTCTTTCAGATATGATAGGAACTGAAGCTTGATTCAGACATACACAACTATGGTCCACAGACATCATTATATCGTATCGCTTTTTATATAATTTAACCTGGAACAACTGTCTCTTAGCCTAGGAAAATAAAATATTTCCAAAGAAAATGCATACGTTTTCGTCTATCCTGTGGTTTGCATCTCGTTAGCGCATGCGTTGTATCAGCGATACATACAGATCAAATTTTTGATATTTTCGTCAATATCAGCGTCGTTTGTGTCACTGATAATGTTTCGCAATTAGCTTAGTTTGTTTGAAACTGTTCTTTTCGCAATGATGAAACCTGGTGGGTGTATACATAATGGAAAACATGGCATCCCTGAAAAACTATACTTTCAATTTGAAAGTAGCCCGACTATTAAGCATTATTTGTTATGTGACTATTAATAGTACAACATTCACCATTTCCAAATTAGTAAGCTATATACAAAGAGTTCCAAATTAGTAAGCTATATACAAAGAGTTCCAAATTAGTAAGTTATATACAAAGTAGAGGGCTTCTAAAATTGTGAACAGATAATTGCAATCACTCTTTGAATATGAAAAATAAGCCCATCTGCAAAAGTAAATAAATAAATCTCCCAATTTTCTGCATATTCTATTATATTTTATAATGATCGTATATTTTCCCGTTCCTCCTCACCCCAAATAAATCCAGTTTGACTGATGTGAACGAGATTCGAATACGGTCTGTTAAGTCTGTTAGGTATGGATTTGTTTGCAGTCTTTTCGTTAATACCCTAATTTATTATTTGTCTCCAATTTGTTAATTTGTTTAAATTGGGATAAGAGTCAAGATACCCAATCTTTGCAGTTGCGTCGCCAAATCGAACAGAAGAATTAAATGTCGATTTTAATATTTTAACTTTAATTTTAATCCATCTCGAGACAGTTCTTAATCTATGTGAGTAAAGGAGCTAATATAAATAAAACACTATTTACGCAATGTGAAAGCCAAACATAAACATAGTGTTGAAAAGAAAGGGCAATTGCAGCAATAAATACATGGCCTAAATATAGATATAAAGAAACACCTAAACGAACAAGTTATATGAAAAAGAACTTAAAAGTATTTTTGAACAATATTGGTCGGGGATTGGAAATAAATGCTATATAATTTTTATCCAGTGAAAAGAAATTATGAAACCAAATTCATACGGAATCTTTAATGGATGCTTTATTTATAGACAATTAATGCGATATTATACAGCATCTACGACATGCCCGTCTGTTTAAGGAACGATTCTTAAAGGGCATTAAAAACTGTATTCTTCCCAAGATAATACAAAATAAACACCAAATTAGAGTGATACACAATAAACACCAAAACTAGAGTGATACAAAATAAACACCAAACTAGAGTGATACAAAATAAACACCAAACTAGAGTGATACAAAATAAACACCAAAACTAGAGTGATACTAAATAAACACCAAAACTAGAGTGATACTAAATAAACACCAAACTAGAGTGATACGAAATAAACACCAAACTAGAGTGATACAAAATAAACACCAAAACTAGAGTGATACACAATAAACACCAAACTAGAGTGATACAAAATAAACACCAAACTAGAGTGATACAAAATAAACACCAAACTAGAGTGATACACAATAAACACCAAACTAGAGTGATACAAAATAAACACCAAACTAGAGTGATACACAATAAACACCAAACTAGAGTGATACAAAATAAACACCAAACTAGAGTGATACAAAATAAACACCAAAACTAGAGTGATAAACAATAAACACCAAACTAGAGTGATACAAAATAAACACCAAAACTAGAGTGATACTAAATAAACACCAAACTAGAGTGATACAAAATAAACACTAAAACTAGAGTGATACTAAATAAACACCAAACTAGAGTGATACAAAATAAACACCAAACTAGAGTGATACAAAATAAACACCAAAACTAGAGTGATACTAAATAAACACCAAACTAGAGTGATACACAATAAACACCAAACTAGAGTGATACAAAATAAACACCAAACTAGAGTGATACAAAATAAACACCAAAACTAGAGTGATACTAAATAAACACCAAACTAGAGTGATACAAAATAAACACTAAAACTAGAGTGATACTAAATAAACACCAAACTAGAGTGATACAAAATAAACACCAAACTAGAGTGATACAAAATAAACACCAAACTAGAGTGATACACAATAAACACCAAACTAGAGTGATACAAAATAAACACCAAACTAGAGTGATACAAAATAAACACCAAACTAGAGTGATACACAATAAACACCAAACTAGAGTGATACAAAATAAACACCAAACTAGAGTGATACAAAATGAAAAACAAACGAGTGAAATACGAGAGGATCAAACTAAAGAAAAATGTTTGTTAGTACTCAAACGAATGAAAAGTAATAAATGCATTGGATAAGACGGTTTAACATGGGAATTTTATAACACAATTTTCAATGGTATGCACAACTTTCGTGATCGAATCATTAATGTATAGTTTTCTGATGGGATTTTAGCACCACTCCATAGAATATGTATTATAAGCCTTCAACCCCAAACAAAAATACAAACACAAATATGACCACATTGATGTATACTGAATAAAGTTAAGTTATTTTTAGCATCTGACCTCGGTTTACGATAATTTATGAAATGGTATACGGCAAAAATAAATGAAGGAAAACGAAATAGCAGATATGGAAACCAACAACACAAGTAAAGTATTAATCACAGTACGAAACTTTATTAGTATTCCTAACAGAACCTAACAACATTATTATTTCCCGCAGTATGTAACAATATTAGCATTCCCACAGTATGTAACAACGTTAGCATTTCCCACAGTGTGTAACAACGTTAGCATTCCCACAGTACAGAAAAATATTAGTATTTCCCACAGTACGAAACACAGTAGTCCCCAAGGTAGGAAACTGTATTATTAGACCCCACAGTACTGAACTATATTATTTTGCACAGTACATAACTATATTCTTTCCCACAATACAAACTATATAAGTATTTCCCACAGTACCGAACTGTCTTAGTATTTTCCACCGTACGGAACAATATTAATATTTCCCACAGTACGGAAAAATACTAGTGTTCCCCACAGTACGGAACTATATTAGCATACCCCGCAGTACTGAACAATATTTAGTATTCCCCACAGTACGGCAACATAGTATTTCACACAGCTTGAAACTGTATTAGTAGTCACAACTTAACGGAACTATATTAGTTCCTACAGTTTTGAACAATATTAGTATTTCCCACAGTATGGAACAGTATTAGTATTTCCTACAGTATGAAACTCATATTAGTAGTCCCACAGTACGGAACTATATTAGTATTTCCCACAGTTTGGAACAATTTTAGTGATTCCCACAGTATGGAACAATATTAGTATTTCCCGCAGTGTGGAACTCTTATTAGTATTCCCGAGTACAGAACTATATTAGTATTTCCCACAGTACGGGACCATATTTATATTTCCCACATCACGGAATTATATTACTATTTCACACAGTACTGAACAATGTTATTATTTCCCACAGTAAGGAACAATATTAGTGTTTCCCACAGTATGGAACAATATTAGTATTTCCCACAGTATGAAACTCTTATTAGTAGTTCCCACAGTACGGAATTATATTAGTACTTCCCACATTATGGAACAATATTAGTATTTCCCACAGTATGAAACTCTGATTAGTAGTTCCCACAGTACGGAACTATAATAGTATGTCCCACAGTTTGGAACAATATTAGTGCTTAGTACAGTATGGAACAATATTAGTATTTCCCACAGTACGGAACACTTATTAGTAGTCCCGAGAGTACGGAACTATATTAGTATTTCCCACAGTATGGAACAATATTAGTACTTTCCACAGTATAGGACCATATTAATATTTCCCACCTTACGGAATTATATTACTATATCCCACAGTACGGAACAATATTGTTATTTCCCGCAGTACGGAACAATATTAGTATTTCCCACAGTACGGAATAATATTAGTATTTCCCACAGTATGGAACAATATTTCTAGTCGCCAGAGTACGGAGATATATTAGTAACTCCGACAGTGTGGAGCAATATTAGTATTTCACACAGTACGGTAGTCTTATTAGTAGTCCCCAGAGGACGGAACAATAGTAGTATGTCCCACAGTATGGAACAATATTAGTGCTTTCCATAGTACGGAACGATAATAGTATTTCCCACAGTACCTAACCATATTAATATTTCCTACATTACGGAATTATAATAATATTTCTCACAGTACTGAACAATATTAGTATTACCCACAGTAAGGAACTTTATTAGTATTCCATACAGGACGGACCTATATTAGTATTTCATACAGTACGAAACTCTATTAGTAATTCAAACGCTGCAGAACTAAAGTATTTCCCACAGTACGGAACATTATTAGTTGCCACTTTACGAAACTATATTAGTATTCCCTACAGTACGAACTTATATTAGTATTCCCCACATTACCGACTTATATTAGTATTTCCCACATTACGGAACTATATTAGTATTTCCCACAGTACGGAACAATATTAGTATTTCCCACAGTACGGAACTATATTAGTATTTCCCACAGTACAGAACTAAATCATTAGTATTGACCCACCCCGCTCGTACGAAAATATAGTAGTATTTCCCACAGCACGAAACTCTATCAGTATTCCACACAGACTAAACTATATTAAGAGAGTACAGATATACATAATTATTAAAACGATGGGTGATTACATTACATTTTTATTTCACTGCTGTACTGCATTTGCCGTATTTTTTAAATAGTTTTATAAGAATGATGCTTATCAGGTAAATCTTTTACGTGGTACAAACAAGAGATTATTCCAATTTCATATTTGATATATAATATTAGATTTTATACAATGGCTTTATTATTCCATTCCATGTTTTTTTCTTCTCCCGAATAAACCATTCAAGAAATTAATTAGGTCAATTAATTATTTGGACTTAAATACCTGGTATTAAAGATGTTCTAAAGTATATGAGAGAGAGAGAGAGAGAGAGAGAGAGAGAGAGAGAGAGAGAGAGAGAGATTAAATTCTGGTAAGCCAAATCTGCGTCGTAACGTAAAGAATGATATTGAAATAGAGGAATTAAAAGGAAGAAATGAAATACCAACACAGCTTAATGGGATTGACGCAAGATATACGATGTATGTGTATGACTAAGCAACTATTTTTCTTATTATTAAACAGTACATAACAATTAATCCATATATTTGTACTGTAGTAGAATTAAGACTGAACATAACAGTCCATCCATATGATTATGCTGTGGAAGCGGTTGTGTTAGTTCGAAGAAACCATATCATTTTTTCCCAATACAAATGCGCTCACCTTTTGTTATTATTTAGTCATTTCGGTTTCCTACCAAAGCTTATATAATATCAAGAAATACACTACAAGAAATCAAAGTAATTAAAATTATACTATATTTTTAAATAAATACACAACCGTATATTCACCAATGAACAGTAACAATCTTAATAAGCACGTAACACTGCCCAAAGACCTATGAACTTCCTCGCACGATCGACATTACTTTGAAAAAAGTTGATTTTTGGTCCACTTAAAAATGAAATTTAAAGTCATATTCGGATCAGTACGCATTGAAAACCCTTTTGCAGTTGGTCTGGAATGAAATGATTTTATTTCTGTTGACACAACACAATTCTGCTTTTCTGCTTATGATTGACTGGATGTATTTGGTCAATTCAGTGTAGCAAGGAGAATATGATTTCATTGGGAAATGTAGTCAAAGTCACAGTACAATATCGGTGTGAGTCAGGTTTTCCATGATATGGGTCATGTCATTCGGATTTGCAGAACCAGAAAGTAAAGTTTGATTAAATTCAAGAAAGTATATTTATAAATATTCCTATTACTGGCTAAGTTTATGTCCCCTCACTTGCATGCTCGTTGTTGGAGGGACCCCAGCTATGACATGTATCATACAGTGTACGTCTTCTATCGCTAACCTAACATTTTATCAAAATAGTTTAACGGGGAAAATTACAAAGCAGCTATTATGTGACAGTCCATTTATCCAGCGGGAATAATGTTTATTCGTAGTCTTGCCTTATTGGCTCTGAGGCTCTTAGTTTCCTTCCAAAACCTTCAGTTTAATTCTTTTCTCGAATTTAGTGTTTTGCCTGACTAGTGAAATGGTACGTTTACAACAGATATGCAATAACCCTTGACCTCAGTATGCTTTGCTGTGCTATTTTTATAAAACCTCGGAAGCACTGGTCATAGTCTGAACCATTCTATTTGAGAAAAACTTTGTTTGGGTAATTCAGTAAGATTCGAGTTATTATCCGCCAGTCACTATATCTGTAATGAAGAAAACTGAAGGTGTCATGTTGCTGTACATCACGGCTTGACTGACGTACATGCCAACATTGACAGTATAATGTTAATTATGGTACTATGTATTATGCCTCAATGTCCATTATTTACGATAAACCCTATATCTTCCTGTCTTGGAATGTATTGAGCTACATAAATAAATGTTATAGTCATGATAAACTTGAAGATTTTCATTTTATACTCATATGTTTCCTTCTTAAAAATTCATAGTTTTTGTTGTTTTCCATATTTTCAGTGTATATGTGTTTCAGTTATGTTGATATCAAGTAATAGTTGAAAGATAAGTAGAGATACACAGACAAATACATAAATGCACAGATTATGAAATGATAATTGACACATGCATGTATAAATGGCTATATGAAGAGACAATCACAGTCATCATATATATTTATCCTTTTTGGGGGTCGGGGTGTAGCTATTTATATTTTTGAATAGGTAGTGTACGTGCAATATATTTTGACGCAAAGAAAGATGATTAGCTTTAACTCTCCTCCTTAAGAAGAGTCTTTCTTGATATTTATTAAACAGAATATCGTCTTCTTGGAAACAAAATACAATTGTAAACTAAATACAATTCAGACCTAGTCATAACAGTTTTGCCTAATATCAATTCTCACGACTCTACTGCATAAATCAAAGAACAGAAAGGAAAAGCCAATAAACTACGTGAACTAGACAAATACTATAAATAGCTAAGTTATAAAATAAAAATTCAAACGAACTTACAGTATTGTGCAATAAATCTCAAATAATCTTAAAATTATTATGTAAAGTCCAAAAGTATAGTGTTCCGAATAAATTTCAATCTTGAACGTGTTGATGTACTAACAGTCTTGATGTATCACAATGATGTCTTTGAGTGCATTTGCAATAATCCCAAAATAGTTTTAATCCAGTAAGAGAGTACTTGGGTAATTGAAAGGAACGATTGTAATAAACTATTCCACTCAAATTATATATCAGCATAACAAAAAGTTACTTTGTAAACACTGATATTAAAATATCAACGAATACTTTTTTGTCAGAAACTTATATAAACAATTAATGCTATTGCCAGGATGTGGGTCATAAGTACTCTTTTAGAACGAAAGGCAAAAAGTCCATGTAAACATGTTTACAAATATTATATTAAAGTACAAAAAACAACTATGGACAGAAGTTAGCTATTTAATAATTTCTTTGTAACTTATCATTATCTTCATTGACACATTTATGCACTCAATATGGCTGAAAAATTGTTAAAGCTACGTTAAAAATCCGAATCACACATTATACACACACATACATATATCCATACATACATACATACACACACACATACATACACACATACATACATACATACATACATACATACATACATACATACATACATACATACATACATACACAGACAGAAGGACAGACATAAAAACATATATAGATTTGATAAATATAAAATACCCTTAAAGCAGGATAAAGAATAATTATGATAACACTTGCTATAGATTTATGATTCATACAGCGAATCCGGAAATATCATTCATTTTTCATTGGTCAGTTTTGAGCACCTCAATTTACTAGATTAATGACGGTATAATTGTATATTATATACATAAGTCATAATTAGTTTGGTATCCTGTTCATTTTCTTACAATAGAGAAAGGTTTAACCTTGTTGTCTCTCAAGTTGATCATTTAATTGAAAACAAATCACTTATTACTAATTGTTCCACGACTACTAAGTTGCAATACAAGATGCAGTTCAGTTTAGTAGAGATGCAACATAGTAAATCAGCTAAATAAACAACGTTTTCTAAGTTTAACAACAGTCCAAAAATTGTTTAAAATAAGAAAGAAAGTGCCCACTGACTTAAACAGGATTGTATGTTCTAAGTAAATGGCAGCAAAAGTCAGGATCATATGACCTATCTCAGTGATCCAAGAAATATCGCCAGAGGTAAATAGTGATCGTATTGAATGACACATACAAAATTTCTTTTTTAAAACGATTCAAGCTTGCTTTTAATTTCCTCTACATCTTTTGTTACAGGAATGACACTTTGCCTGTCCGCAGTGGAAGTTCATTAAAAAAGACTGTGTTTTCAAAAACGACCATTATTTCTTTATTTTTTATTTGTTAGGATAAATGCATATTATGTATTGAGTTAGATGTAGCGGTTACCAAGGCAACATATGGTAATTGTTTATTGTAGTATCGCCCAGGTGAAATGGATTGTCTGTATTAAATATCAGACACAACGGCCAATATATATCACAGTACGGCGCCTTTGATAACGACAGAGCCAGGGAGAAGCCGGCTTCTGAATTTTGTCATAAAAATTTGATTTTGAAACGTTAACAAACCGTTACATTGACTTAAAGCAGCAAAGAAGCACGGCTATAGAAAAGAAGTGCTGGTTCTTTTGTTTTCACACACGGAAAAAGTTCTAGCGAGTTATTCTTTTAAAAAAGAATACAGAAAAAACGGAACCAGATGTCAGACGGAGGAAGAGAAAACGAGGTTAAGGTGAGACTGGAATTAATGTTTCTCATACATATTATCATATACTGAGCTTTAAAATTTAGTATTAAAAGTAATGAACCAGTGTAAAATATAGAAATTTCGTTTCCTGGTGTAAGTACACTCTCTTCTGTTATGATAAGATAATGTAACACATGTGTGATTGGTGTGTAAACAATTTTACTTACTTTGGATTTGGATAACATTGAGTTTTATTTATGTTTGTGTTTGTTGAAAGTCACTATTTTCTTGCTTAACTGTGTGGAACTGTTGTGTTCTCATTTAAAAGGGTAGACTTCATCCATTTAAAGACCTATTTAAAATATCTTTGTTTAGACTACCTTCCTTACGAAACCGAAATGTAAAATTTGCACAGCACTGAAACACCAACGAACTGCGAAACTCGCATGTTACTAAAACCGACTGACTATATGCCACCACTGGGTACATGATAAATGCGTATTTTAAAACAGACTAGATATTTAACTGTTTTTTATAGGGCATTTCGTACTTTAATCACTTTGTTTCTTAAATGACATTGAAACGTCAAGTGTTACATTAAGACAACCATTCCAACTTGACTGTATTGTTAAGAGATTGACTTAGCACTTAATCTAACAAATATTAAATTGCAGAGATGGTTCTAGTTGCCGTTTACTTAAAAAATATTTACCATGTAAAACATGATATATACGGAATTTGTTTTCATGATATAATTTAGAATATCAAACGAATTAATCAAATATATACTAAGATATTTTATTATACATATCTTTATTTTTGTTTAGAGTTTGCTGTATCTAAGATTCCAATAACTGAGTTGTCGTTTGTCGTTGTTCTGAATAATAAAATGCACAGATTTTGAAACATATATCAAATAAACGTGCTCTTGTAAAACTATATTGGCACTTTCGTCTATCTAGTTAAAAGATAATTGTATTTTTCTATATACTTAGCTGTCTTTTAAAGTTAGCACATTAATGGCCCTGTTTGACCGTATACCATTGAACTGTAAACCTTGCATAGCACTGAAACCGGTTGATTGCATGCCATTAACCTGTAAACGTCGGATAGTATCGACACCATTTCCTGTATGCGACAGACTTGTAAATTCTCATAGTGCTGAGAGCGGTTGACTGTATGTCACCGTTGAAAACAGTTTAAAATATGCGAAAGAATCAACGATTGTTCAAACTGAACTGTTTATATTGCATCAGATATGAAGTTTTTTATTTGGAATAAACTTTCGATATTATCATTGGTTAACGGAAACTTGTACTCATTATGATACAGGGAAGAAAGGGAGATAATTATAGACTATGTCATACCGAGGAACGGGCGATAAGCGCATTTGCATGAACTTGGTCTTTGACAAGGGCACGTTGAGGCAGCTATTTCGTTTAGACCTGGGCGTGTGTCTCTGGTATCGATTCCACGGCCACTGAATAAATTGTCTGATGCTATTCCATCTAAGCAACAGCGGCTTCCCAGTTATGATGACTATGATGTATTTTATTGTCTGTCTATGTATTCTTTCCTATATATACCAATTAAGGGTGGTCATCCCACTCTTTTCCTCAGTGAGAAAAATCCTCTTGATTTGTTTTAAAGAACATATATTTTATCTCCGTATCGCACTAGTATTTGTACTAATACTTATGGCAGAAATTGAGTTAAATATTATGAAACTATTGTTACGTGTTTAGGCTCTTCAAACAGTAACAAGAAAAGAGAGAAGACAACAAGCTTTGTAAAATTTAACAAATAACTTATTTTCCTAGTAAAACTAGTTACAAAAGAAAAAGAACTAATTGTTTTACGAATCAAATCCAACAATAATCTGAGAATAATCAAAGAATTAAAAAATAGAAGTCCTAGTAATAAAAAGTCCTAATGCAAAAGTGTTCGATTCCCGATGAAATCCAAAATAGAAGGTGATGACGAATGCTGTGGTCAACTTTGTACCAATGTGTCAGCAGTTCTTTGTTGAATAAAATAAAATAATATTATTCCAGTTTGAATTCTGTGTAAATTTCGATAATTTTCCTTGCCCAAGAATTAATTTAGACCACAAGTATTTCCAGGGGAAAATAATCTCGTGGATTCCAAATAATTCGAAGAAAAATAAAATAATTATCCACAAATCTGGTCACATCATAAAACACTTTAACTTCTCAAGTGTTAGGGTGGGTAATGAATATTCTTTCTCAATACATCAATAATACATCTAGCTACGACGCAAAACAGATGCCCAGATGAGGTCAATCCTCTGGACAAACCTAATTGATACATGTTATTTGTCACGTACTCCAAGTATGGCCTCGAAATCACTTTAGGAATTTTACTCTGAGAGAGAATTTAAAAAAAATGAAAAAAGTTGTTTCCTTCAACTCTTACTGGTTCTGAAACAAGGTCCGGAACTAAGTCAGTATTATATACAAAATTTATATTAATAGTTGTTTACAAAACAACAGTACGGTCAAACAAAACTGATCGGAATTTCTAGAAAATATCAAATCCGGTAATTAAAGTCACATTAAAATAGAATAAAAAATGTAAAAGCAACAAACAAACAATTAAATTAAAAATAAATTAAATCAAATATGCATAATACTTTCCTTATAAGGAAAAGAAAGGTTTATATATTACCATAGATTAATTTTGTATGAAATTTTATAAAGACAAGAATTTGTTTTTAATTATACAAAGTATACAATGTAATAATTTAAAAAGAACTGTCACTATTGTGAATTAAATCTCAAATGCTCATAAAAGTTATATAACAAATCCAAATGTACAGCGTTCCGATTGAATTCGAAATTAAATGCGTTGATGTGTTCGAATGTGCTAATGTGCTAATGACCTAGAATGTTACGATCTGTTAAGTGTATCGTGATATATTACACTAATATATTCAATTATGTCTTGAACCGAATTCACCGTAATTCCAAATGTATCATTTAGTCGAAAAAAACAATACTATTGAACACCTTCTAATTCCAGCGAATAATAATTTGAATTAATGATTCCACCCAACTTAAAATTTAAACACAACAATAAGACCAATTTTATTTCAGTAAACAACTTTATACACATATATCAGGTCGCATTTGGTGTTTTCTGAAAATAATTTGACCTGAATGGAAATTATTTTCTGAATCATTCTAAGGTCAAAAGCAAGACCGTATTGAACTCATACTCAAGTAAGCATGTGCATAATTAATTATAATATATAATCATAGTGAAATAGTAGCTATGTATAATGCAAGATAAATATCAATATTCAGGTATACCATTAACTTAATTTTGGACTAATGGCAAATAAAAAGAGAAAAAGAAAAAAAACATAACACATAATGAGAAAAGCCAACAAGCATAACAAATTAAATATACAAAACAACCTCCCTCATAAAGAAAGAAAAATACAATGAGGCATTTTTGTGCATAGTTTAGTCAAATACATATTTTCATTAAAAATTACAAAAGATGATGTCTTATGATTGACACAAACTATGCATAGATCAATATAATACTTCTACACGTGTGACAATGCATCTTCAATTAGATTATCTTTTCACGTGTTAAACATGGCATCAGTACTGTATAACAAGGTGTTTCAGGTTCCATGGGTTTTGGGTCGCTGACCTGATTCCCAACTTTTGTCGTCTCGCGAGATGTCATTATGTGAACCTCCCGAGCTTCAGCTAATAAATCCGCCTGTTTGACCATGTAATATATATTCGTGAGGGACTTTTCCCTCAGGAACAAATATAACTTCTTGCCACAAGTTGTCAAGAGTTGGTCCCGAAACAAGAAATCGATAAAACCCTCAAATGCCTTAACGAATTTACCACATTCCACCCATCGTTGCAAGTAACTGCAAGTCATACTGATGAACTGGGTGAATGTCTCGCCTCTATCGGGTTTGCTATACGTAAACTTCTTGCGAAACCATTGCTGGTTTAGCTCGTATTTCTTCAGAAATGCGTCTTTCAACGCGAGGTAATTCAGCGAATCGTCCGCGGATAAAGGCTAACACATGTCTAACGCCTTACCCTTCAACAACGCGCTATGATGAAGGGATCAATCGTCTTTTTTTCTATTTTTACCGTGGCGTACCTTTCGAACCTATTAAGATAACTATCGTGTTTATCTTTGTCGTCTTCAAATTGGGAAAATTTCGTACCTCTCAGTTTAAAATCATCTTCCCCCTCCCGTTCAGTTTACAATAGCTCAGAATTTCTTTGATACTCCCTCTCCTTATTTCTATCATCTATGACCAGAGCTTTTGACCTCATTTGCTTTTCTCTTTCCAACTTCATATCCTCTACTTCTTAAGGCAGTTATATATTCCTCTTCTCTAATTCTGTCTTCTCCTTTTCTGCTTCCATTTCCCATTCTATCCTTTCCTTTTCGGTAAGTTTTTCTAATTTTATCTTCTCGTTCTCAGCCTGTGTTTCTAATTATATCAACTCCCTCTTGGCAGCCATTTCCATCTCTAGTTTCTCCTTATCTATTTCCATCTCCTTTAACATCTGATCCCTGTCATTCACGAAAAAATTTTTAAGAGACTCCCTCTTGTAGCCAAACTGTTACCCCAGTTCTACACGTTATTTCACTGACGACATTTCAAAAATCTTATATGACCAACTTAAATTTAAGTATTTTGCAGAAAATGTGTAATTACTATAATTTCAACAAACCCTATTTTCCTTCTCGGAAGGCAACAAAAACATGAAATGTATACAAAACATAAAGTAATTTTATGGGTCTACTGTCTGTCAAGAGTGTCTGAAACACACAAAAGACCATACAAGAATAAGGAAACAATAAAAGTGCTCCGTTAAATCTGATATGATCCCACCTCTGACAGTATTTGTAACGAGATAACCGGGTGGAATTTCGGAGTTACAACAGAACTCACTTTTGATCGTGATACAAATACAACGTTTAGTGACGAATGGCTTGAATGAAAAAAGAATTATGATTAATACATGCGTATAATATCAAATATTTGATCAATTAACATAATCCACACGAACAAACTAATGAAAATACAAATAAATGACCTTACACAGTACAAAGACAAGATTCAGTGTGATTTCGCAACGAAAGAATGATAAGTTTTTGTTTGCTCAAATAGTAAAATTGTCTTCACTAAAATAGTGAAAATGATAAAAACAAAGAGACAGATGTACAAAATATCTCTCCAGTCCCAAAAACACACTGGGTATTACGAATCCAATAGATTAGCCCTCGGCTAAAAGATTACATGTAGGAGTTACACACTCCGTCACAACGAAACTTGACTACCAGTCACACTGGTCGATCAAGCAGTCAGTATTCCAGGTTGGTCAATCAAGCAATCAGCGCCCGCCAGTCTCTGTCAGAAACGTCCGATCACCAGCAACACTATTTATTTAGCTGTACAACTGTTACGGTTTAGCTTCACAGCTGCTTTTGGTTAGCTCTGCAGCTGGTGCCACGTCGACTCCGATCACTCCCATAACTCTGATAACTCCGATCACTCTGGTCAGCTATACAGCTGCGACTCCGATCACTCTGGTCACTCTGATCAGCTCTATAATTGAAGATGTGCACGTCCTTAGAGTAGACCACTCACTGACAAGACGTTACGTAGTGTAAAGAGTTAGTCTTACGGTGAGGCATTTATACAAATACAATACCGCAATACATCGTACGTGCACTGGACGTATTCGGTTCTTCCATCGAAAGCACTTCGTAAGTGTGGCATACGATGAACCTAACTCATTATTTCGAAATCTTTGTAAAATATACATAATCAGGCTCGGGTATTGTTGCACACAAAATCAATGATGTGATGTGATGTGATTTGGATTTTTAACGTAGCTTTTAACAATTTTTCAGTCATATCGCTACGATGTCTGCAATGTGGCAGTTTATAGCGATGTCTAGCACTGGGGCATCATGCCGCAGACATGTAGCATGATGTCCCACCCAGTCACATTATCCTGACACCGGGCCGACCAGTCCTAACACTAACCTCTTAATGCTGAGCGCCAAGCGAGGCAGCTGTTAGTACCGTTTTTGTAAGTCTTTGGTATGACTCGGCCGGGGATCGAACCCACGACCTCCCGCATCCGAGGCGGACGCTCTAACCACTATGCCACCGGAGCGGTTCACAAAAACAGAAACTCGAATACATATAAATCTCTGACCATCTATTGCTGACTCATCCTACTATGAAGATGTGTTCAAGACTAGCCGAGCTGAACGAAGCTTACGCAAATTTACATCTTATCAGGCAAAGCCTTGTGCCATAGCCTGAAGAGATAGACAATATCAGAATGTTGAAAGTGACCGAAAATCTGATAGAAAAATAATTTAGAGAGGAAATCAATAAAGGGAAAGAAAAGTGGACGGAAAAGTACAGACTTCAGAAGCAAAGAGATCAGAGGGATCATCGGCAACAGCAACAGCAAGAATCAGAGATAGCATTTGTTGACTGCCATGTATAGCATTTAGTTACTACATGACGTACACACAAAATCAAAGTACACTCTCTCTCTCTCTCTCTCTCATGCAAATATGCACATATTCGGTAATAACACACATGCATATGTTTTTTCTTTCATTTTAATTCTTACCAGGGCAGTTAGAAACCTTAACAAAAATAAAGTTAAATACCATTGGATAAGGTGGCTATCTTACAATCGCGCATTTATTCCTCAAATGTTCCGACAGGTACTTCAGATATCGTAAATCTCTAGATTCACTAAAGGTACCTAAAATATCGGAAGCCTCTGCTATTATGCATACTTTAGGTAAATCACTTAATTATAATATTCCTATTTTAAAACCGAGACCGAGAAATCCAGCTTCTAGAATGGGCAATAAAGCTGCAAGAACGCGAAATATTTTCACTGTTCGGCCATTCTGGTTTGGCAAGTAGATCTGTTGCGAGAAATGAAAGTTTCTTTTCTTCACGCAACGGAGAAATATTGTGGCGGAAATAGAGAGTTTGATTAAGAACGTTACTGAGGTCATGTGATTCAAAGGCATCTTCTGATAGGCTGTCTTAAGTTAACTTTGTCGAATATCAAGATTGAGAATGGATTGCAAGTTACGGTTTCAATGGATTCTCATAATCATACAAACTAATTTTACGGTTATTAGGTTTGATTGCTCTTGTTGGAGCTTTACTGAAAAATTAGGTTGGTAATTGACACATATAACCGAATTATTTACTAATTTTTTCTTTTATTTTTTTGTTCCTTTTTTTAGAATGGCCTTTGGGATACTTCGCAAGGTAAGTATTCATTTGTCCTCCATATCAACTTTATTTCCAACATGCAATTACTTCATCGTGTCAAGATCAAACATACAACTCCATGGTTTTAAACTAAGTAACAGAAAGAATGAAAAAAATAACAAACAAGTGTTGTAAAGTACAACTAACAATTTATTTCTCTAGAATAGAAGGTGAAAATGCTAAATAATTCAAGGTTCAAATGTATCAAATATTCCGAATTAATTCCAGGCCTTGAATATGCTGACGTACCAATTGTCTTTTCTAGGTGGATTGACCAACAGTCTTTATGTAACACCATGATTTAATACAGCATGCATTTGAATGAATTCACAATAATCACAAAGAAGTGCATTAAACCAAAAGTCCATGAGCGCTTTGTAATTTCAATCAATAATTTAAATAAATTAAATCTGAAGACAACTAAATGTAATTCCACTTAAAAATAAGAATTAATATTTTATGTTTACCTCTCCCTTTCATAAAAATCTAAGTGGTGGGTTAAAAGTTCTATTCTAGAACATTATAATTTCAAAAGGCCATGCTAACATGTTTGTAAACTACAACTATTCTAAATTCAGCCCACAACCATGGATAAAAGGTAGTAATCCGAGCCTTCGTTTACAAAGGACAATTGCTGTAAATTTAAATATGAAGGTGGATAAACGTTAAGCGCGCACACACACACACACACACACACACACACACACAGAGCATCATTAAATTAATATTTTACCATTTTATTCAATTTTAACGCTTTGGGCGGAATTCATTACATAATTCCATTCGCCAAATTAAAGAGCCGCCTATTTTGTTTCCTAAAACAAATTATTGAGAAGATGCGCGGAATAAAGTAACCGTGATATAGTTTGACATCTTGACCCACAAATTAAGTAGTCACAAATAATTTAAAGTAATTGTATCGCTGTTTTTTTACTCTGTCTATGTGCGATAATGGCACACAATATATGTAATTAAAAAGGCGTACAAGGTAACTGGCCTTTTTGTTTTTAAAGAAAACTCCCAATTCGCCCACGCCAAAGATTTCTTTCTCCTGAATCTCAAATAATACCCAAACAAAAAACTAGACTAGGAGAGATACTGTAAAATACACATCTGAACAGGTGAACCCTCGCGCCCCCTCCATCAACAGGTGAACCCTCACGCCCCCTCCATCAACAATCTGATAGTGAGTCTGTATTTAAAGGGAGACTGTTTTATAATAAATATTGTCAATCCCTTTACATACAGTTGATTATATTTAAGAATAATCCACTATTTACAAGTTGCTTTCGAAACAACTTTATCTTGCTGTTGAAGTAAAATACCTATCGACTCATGTCTTGTATCAAACGGGCATGCAACTACAGGCATGAATTTACAATCAAATAGGCATGAAACTAGCATCAAGCAGGCATGTAACCACAATTAAACATGGCATAAAACTACAATCAAACAGGCATGACACTATAATCAAACAGACATGCCACCAAAAACAGGCATGAAGCTACAATCAAACAGGTATGAAGCTACAATCAAACAGGCACGAAACCATAATCAAACAGGCATGACACTATAATCAAACAGACATGCCACCAAAAACAGGCATGAAGCTACAATCAAACAGGTATGAAGCTACAATCAAACAGGCACGAAACCATAATCAAACAGGCATGACACTATAATCAAACAGACATGCCACCAAAAACAGGCATGAAGCTACAATCAAACAGGTATGAAGCTACAATCAAACAGGCACGAAACCATAATCAAACAGGCATGACACTATAATCAAACAGACATGCCACCAAAAACAGGCATGAAGCTACAATCAAACAGGTATGAAGCTACAATCAAACAGGCACGAAACCATAATCAAACAGGCATGACACTATAATCAAACAGACATGCCACCAAAAACAGGCATGAAGCTACAATCAAACAGGTATGAAGCTACAATCAAACAGGCACGAAACCATAATCAAACAGGCATGACACTATAATCAAACAGACATGCCACCAAAAACAGGCATGAAGCTACAATCAAAGAGGCATGAAGCTACAATCAAACAGGCTTGAAGCTACAGTCAAACAGGCATGACACCATAATCAAACAGGCATGACACTACAATCAAACAGGCATGAAGCTACAATCAAATAGGTTTGATGCTACAGTCAAACAGACATGCAATCACAATCAAACAGTCATGAAACGTTAATCAAACAGACATGAAACTACAATCAAACAGGCATGCGACCACAATCAAACAAGCATGAAACAACAATCAAACAGGCATGAAGCCACAATCAAACATCATGACCTTTAAACGTGTTTTAAAAATGTGTTATCTATCTATCTATCTATCTATCTACCTAACTACCTAACTACCAGTCTGCCATCTGTCTCTCCGTCCCTCCATCCATACATTCAACCATCAATCTGCATAAACAAATATTTAATATAGCTGTATATAAATAGTGTTGACTGTTGAGTCAGTTAGGGAGGGGAGTGACCAACAGATACAACTGCAAATGCAGAACCATACACGTATATAACTTATTCATAAGGAACTAGTGCTTAGTATTCTTCCTGAGTCAACTTTCCATCGTTTTTACAGCAAAGGAAGTATATGCGCCCGTGGACCACAAAGAAATACTGGTGGAAGGTTTCAAGGGCCAGAATGTAGACGAAACGGACTTGATGCCTACCAGAACAATGAAGCTTGTTTACGCAACCCTAGTTATTTTACTAGGGAGCGTACTAATGGCTGTGCTGATCTATATCTTAGGTACCGTCTGGTTGTGTTTGCCTGACTGTTTATCT
Source organism: Sinohyriopsis cumingii (assembly GCA_028554795.2). Taxonomy (NCBI): domain Eukaryota; kingdom Metazoa; phylum Mollusca; class Bivalvia; order Unionida; family Unionidae; genus Sinohyriopsis; species Sinohyriopsis cumingii. The sequence goes on along the minus strand of CM068837.1, from coordinate 1,172,973 downwards.
TAAAGAAAGTGAGTGTAAAGTCAGATGTTTGCCTGACTGTTTATCTTAAAGAAAGTGAGTGTAAAGTCAGAAAGGTTCACGTGTCTTCTACTTTTTTTGCGGATTTTAACTAGTGAAAATGTTCTTGGCCACTGGTTTATAGGGTCTAGTGGACGAAATGTAGTTCTCGGCCACGGATTTATTTAGTCCAGTGGACGAAATGCAGTCTTGTCGTCTACCTGTGAAAGACACGAGCAGCATGTATGCAATCAAAACTGCAACAAACAACAAACAAACAAAAAAAGAAGAAAAAAAAATAACAGAGGGGATTAAATCAATTTAAGGAAACAAGGAAACTTGTGAGGGTTGATTGCCCTGGGCAGTCCATTGTGTAAAGAATACCGGTAACTCAATTTTATACAAAATGTCGCAATTAAAATCAGGTTTCTCTGTCAGTTGACAAAGTCGCGACAGTTGAAATCTCTTGAATGACTTTTGATTAGACACTGAAAATAATGCGGCATAAAGAAGAGAAAACTCTTTTACGAAATAGGATACATAAATCTCTCTACTGTTGAGTTTTGCCTCGATAAAAGATGCAATTAGCCTCACCCCATTGGTTTAGGTCGGCAGACATGTATGTATGTATGTATGTATGTATGTATGTATGTATGTATGTATGTATGTATGTATGTATATATGTATGTATTTGATTCTCTGGCTTTTAATATACCCATACAATATTACACAACTGTTCTGGTGTTCGATACAAGTGTTCAATCTGTATCTCTATATGACACACAAAGAATCGAACTACGTAGGATTCTTCTTTGACCTCCTCGGGTAGATAATTTTTGGACTCAGAGAAACCAACTTATATGAAAGACTAACTGAGTTGAACTGCACTGATATAGCTACTGGAAAGCAGAGAGGATAAGTAACAAATACAAAAGCCTATTATTGTTTGTGATGAGTCTGTGAAAGAACTGGTTCAACATGGATTATGCTTTTATCACTACCAGACGGCCTCATGCACCAAGACATCATATACCTAGACATTATACATGTAGACATCAAACACCCAGATATGACATACCTAGATATAACACACCTAGACATAATACGCCTAGACACCATGCACTTAGACATGATGCACAAAGACATCGTACATCTTGACATGATACAACTAAATATTAAACACCTAGACATGATACACCTAGACATCAAACACCTAGACATGATACACCTAGACATCATACATCTAGACATGATTCACCTAGAGATTATACATCTAGACATGATATACTTAGACATGATTCACCTAGAGATTATACACCTAGACATGATATACTTAGACATCCTATACCTAAACGTGATGAACCTAGATATGGTACACTTGTATATTATAAACCTAGACATGATAGACCTATGCATGATCTAAACTGACACCATACACAAAAACATCATACACCTAGATATCATGCACGTAGACATCATATACCAAGAAATCACACACATCATACACATATACATGACATACCTAGACATCATACACCTAGATATCATACAAAAAGTTGTCATAAACATTGATATCATGCAACTCGGCATCATACTTCTCGACATCGTACACCTAGACATGATACACGTAGACATGATACACTGAGACATAATACAACGAGACATGATACACATTGACATCATACACCTTGACATCATACACCTTGACATCATACACCTAGACATGATAACCTAGACATAACACACCAATATATCATACACATAGACATCATACACCTAGACAAAATATACTTAGACATGAAATACCTAGATATCATACACTTACAGAAAATATTACTAGACATGATATGCCTAGATATCATACACCTAGAGAAAATATAACTAGACATGATATACCTCGATAGTATACACCTAGAGAAAATATAGCTAGACATAATATACCTAGATAGTATACACCTAGAGAAAATATAACTAGACATGATATACCTAGATAGTATACCTAGAAATGATATACCTATAATAATATGCATAGACATCAAACACCTAGACATGATATATCTAGACGTCATATACCAACATATAGACATGATTTACCTTTACATCATACACCTATACATAATGCACTTAGACTTGATGCACCTATATATCGGACAACTAGATATCATCCTGCTAGACATCAAACACCTAGACATAATTCACCTGGACATAATACACCTGCAAACTATACAACTAGACATCATACACGTAGATATGATACACATATACACCTAGACATCACACACCTGGACATGATATACCTAGACTCTATACACCTAGGCATCATACGCCTACACATATATACAAAGACTTTACATGCCTAGACATCATATACGTAGACATGATTTACCTAGACTTTATACATCTAGACATAATGCACCTATACATCACATACCTAGAAATCATACATATAGATATACCTATAGATCATATACCTAGACTTCATACACCGAGACATGATGCACCTTGACATCATAAACGTAGACATCATACACAAAGAAATCAGACACCTAAACAACATACACCCAGACACCATGCACCTATAAATGATACACGTAGACATCGTACACCTATATACAATCATTCTAGACAACATACACTTAGACTTCATATAACTAGACATGATACAACTAGACATGATACACCTAGACGTGATACAACTAGACATGATACACCTAGATATTATACGCATAGAGATAATACACCTAAACATCATACACCTAGATATTATACGCATAGAGATAATACACCTAAACATGATACACCTAGATATTATACGCATAGAGATAATACACCTAAACATGATACACCTAGATATTATACGCATAGAGATAATACACCTAAACATGATACACCTAGATATTATACGCATAGAGATAATACACCTAAACATGATACACCTAGATATTATACGCATAGAGATAATACACCTAAACATCATACACCTAGATATTATACGCATAGAGATAATACACCTAAACATCATACACCTAGACATGATAAACCTAGACATAGCTGGAAATTATACACCTATAAATTATACACCTAGAAATGATACACTTACACATCATACACCTAGACATGATACACCTAGACATGATACACCTATATAATTTAAACATAGACATAGTACGCCTTGACATAATACACCTATACAGTCTACACCTATACATCATACACACACACACGCATATATATATATATATATATATATATATATCATACACCTAGGATATACCTAGATATTATACACCTAAACATCACATACCTAGGCATATTATAACCAGACTTCATATGCCTAGACATCATATACATAAACACTATAATCTAGACATGACGCACCAAGACATCATATACCTAGACACCATAAACCAAGACAATATATACTTAGGCATCATATAATATACTTAGACATCATATAACTAGACGTCTTACGCTTAGACATCATACACCTAGACATGATACACCTAGACATCATACATCTAGACATCAAACACCTTGACATCATACACCTAGACTTGACACACCTAAACGTGATTCGCCTTTATATGATACACCTAGAAAATATACATCTAGACACGATACACATGTATATCAAACACCTTGAAATCATGAGACATTGACATCATACACCTACACATTATACATCTAGACATCATGCACGTAGACATCATACACATAGACATGACACACCTATACATCATACACATAGGCATCATACACCTAGAGATGATATACCTAGATATGACACACGTATACATGATATACATAGACATGATACACCTTGACATGATAAACCTATGCATGATACACATAAACATGACACAATCAGGCATGATATACCTAGACATCATATACCTGGACATCATAGACCTAGACATGATATACCTAGACATGATAACCTATACATGATATACCAAGACATCATACACCTAGACATCACAATGCTAAACATCATAAACATAGACATCCTGTACCTTGACATAATATACCTAGACATCATACACATACATATTATACGTCTTGACATTATACAGATATATATCTGACACGTAGATATTACATAGCTAGACATTATACATCTAGACATTATACACCTAGACTTGATACACTTAGACTTGATACACCTAGACTTTATACACCTAGATATCATACACCTAGACATATGATGTCTAGGTGTATGATGTTTAGGTATATAATGTCTAGCAATGAGTCTTTTTCAAAGGCAAATACAAAACATAGACAAGACAAACAAATAAGACAGAAAAACCGTTGTCTTTACAAAACTTTACATGACTATGACTTCTTGCAGATGCTTGAAGATATTTTATATTGGCCAGAAGTTTTGTCTAAGTTCTGTATTTGCCTTTGAGAAAGACTCATTAAGAGTGGAAAGCACTTATGCAAGTTCGATACTAGTTTTGCACTGTTCGTAGTCATTTTTTTATATATTTATCTTAATTAATCCCTGACAAACGTGATCCCTTCCTGGATCCAATGTACTTGAAGGACTGTTATTCGCGATTTGATTTGAATTCGTTATATATGTGAAATGTTGTTAAGTATAGACATTACAAATTTAATTTTCTTATGGAATCACAATCACAATAATGTATTATTTATAGAGCTGTACTTTTTCAGTGACAAACGGAATCGCTTATAACATGAGAACCACTGATACCCCAGCATATGGTAGGCTCGCCCAGAAATGTGGAAATTTGCTTACCCTATAACAAATGATAGGACCGAAGGTACTATTATTTATTTGTACGTTTTGGTCATTGTATCATACAATTTGCTTACACGACATCCAATGATCCACTGATGCATGCGCCCCGTTATGCCAAACTGATTGAGTTTAGAAATGAAGCCTTTAGTCCAGACAAAATCAAATGCTTTTTTGAGATCTAGAAATATTGCAATTAGGTGCCAATATCTTTTTCGTTTGGCGTTGAAGGCAAGTTTAATGCTTGTTTCCAATCTAATTAGTTGGTCAATGGTGGAACGTCTGTTTCTAAATCCACTTTGGTTTTTCGTGAGCAAATATTTATTTCCAGGTGGTGTCTTAGCCGGTTGTTAGTCATTGTCTTCATGATTTTACAGATGGTGTTAGTCTAGTAGATGGGTCTGTATGATGCTGACTTTTGGGGTCTTTCCCTGGTTTATGTATGGCTATTTACTTACTTTTGTTTGTAAATCAGGAAGTCCGAAACCAGTTTTGTGTGTTTAAATCTGTTGAGAGCCTTCTTTTTTTCGTTAATGGCTATTTGGCATTTCTCGGTCCACCATGGTATACTGTTTTAGCTAGCTTTCCCGCTTGTTCTTTGTATGCTGTTTTGTGCTGTTCCATTTATTGGTTGGATTATACTGTTGTCATATTGGTTGGTGTCATCATTATAAAGATCTTCTAGTTGTACTTTGCTCAAGTGATGTTGGAACATTTCCCAGTTAGTTTTCTCTGTTTTCCATCTTGGAATGTGTTGTTGTTGTTGTCCTTTGGGACCTTGTTGATATATCGTAATACATACTGGGAAGTGGTTACTGCCCAATGTGCTTTGCTGTAGAACGTTCCAGTCCGAGATCATTGAAATATTTGGTGTTGTAAGTGTGAGGTCTATTGGATCTAGATTTCCACTGATAGGGTCAAGTCTGTAGGTGTTCCTGTATTTATAATTATAAGCTGGTGTTCCCTGGCATATTGGTCAATGTTTTTTCTCTTGTATCTATATGGTCACCACCCACTTCTGTCTCGTGTGCATTCAAGTCCCCACATACAGTGCTATTCGAGCCCTTATCTTTAAATATATCAATATAGCTTTGAGAGGGATTAGCATTATTTACCCCTGGGTCATATATATATATATATATATATATATATATATATATATATATATATATATATATATATATATATATATATATATATATATATATATATATATATATATATATATATATATATATATATATTATAGATGTTCAATTTTTCTGTCCTATGCTGACAGTGATTGTTTGGTATTATATAAGGTTTCCTTTTAAGTCAATGTTCGGGTTTATTTCTATCACCTCTGATATTGTGGATATAGATGGCTAGTCCTCCTCCTTTTGTCACATTGTTGCTGTGTTTGAGGAGTTTTGTGTCATAATCGGTTATTTTAGGTATTGTTTTACTAGTTTCAGTTAAGTGTGTTTCTTGGAGACACAAGATATGCAGCTTGTTGGTGGTTGTGTTCATGCCGCTATCAATTCACCATGGTTTGGTATTAAGCCTCTGCAATTCCATTGCCATATGATGAATTCATTTGTAAAGGTTTTATCATTATGTATATCCATTGTTATAGTTTTTTGTTGTCATAATGTGCTGTAGGAAACATTGTAAATGCTATTTTTCTCTAACATTCTGAACACACACACATAATAACATAAGTAAAGGAGTTAGTGTTTATAATCACAAAGCTCCACATATACACCAATTGGCAATTTGAATAGTCTCTTTTGTAGAGTTTTGTTTAGCCCTGAGCAGGACTGTTGCTTTGAACTTCAAGTGCACCTTGCTAATGGTTACATCTCCCAAGTCAGGCACCACATACACAACGTCGTGTTTAGTCATTGTCCCTACTGAATGTATCAGATTGGAGGGCGGAGACAGCTTGAATGGCTTCATCATCCCAAGCTTTAGTTTGCGGGACCCTGAATACTTCCTTCCTTCTCCTATTCTGCAGATGAGGACGCTACCTTCTTAACTCCTGCGGACGCTGCGGCTCCCGTTCTTGTCTCTCCAATTCTTGGTCCCTATGTGGGCCCACGGGTCTTTGTGCTGGTAGTGGCTACGATTGTCTCTCTGGAAACGTCCTCACCATCGGCTTGACTTCACAGCTCTGTCTTAGCATCAGATGAAACAGTAATCTTACTTCCTTCTTTTTCTTTTTTCCTATCATCCTCCTCTTTATTTCTTGCACTTTCTGCAATCGCCTCCATGGCCAGCTCGTCCAGATGGATCAAGGCATATTTCAGGTGCATCTAAAATTCCAAGAGTTGTGTGAGTCTGCTAATCTACTTTCAGGTGATGAATCAGCGACAGGTAACCAGACTGACGAACGCTCTGACAACAAAATTCGCAAGGTTCATATGATCACCCCGAATATTTGTAACGCGAGGACCTAAAAGAAACTCACTCACATTTTTAATTGAAAACAATAACTACAAAGAAAAACACAGACTACATTTTGACAAGCTAAAGAAACGAAGTGCTTATAGACACACTTCTTTTTTGTATACATAAAACAAAGAAACAAAGTGCTTATAGACAGAATTCTATTTTTAACTTACTAACATATAAGTGGCTATTGAACTAGTATGTCTTTTCTAGAGCATTCGGGTACCCTTGAAAAGGGCTGTTTTTGCAGACGGCGAGTTATGACCATCTTTTATCGCCTAAGATTGCGTCCGAGTCTGGCGACAGGCTTTCCCACATGATAGGGACTGCTTCTTTGGAAAGAGAAGGAGAACTCTTTCATGCCTACACGGTAGTCATAGATCCAATGTCTGGTTCCTGATGTTGCTGCTGCTGATATTGCAGCTGCTCTCTCTCTCTCTCTCTCTCTCTCTCTCTCTCTCTCTCTCTCTCTCTGTTGTCACAGCTTCTGAAGTCTGTACTTCTACGTCCATTCTTTCTCTGTCTTGATTTCCTCTCCGAAGAGATCTTCTATCAGATCTTCGGTCACTTCCAACATTCTAACATGCTCTATCTCTTCAGGCTTCGGTATCAGGCTTCGCCTGACATGATGTAAATTCACGTAAGCTTCGTTCAGCTTGGTTAGTCTTGGAAACATCTTCATAGGGGGATTAGTCAACAATGGATGGTCAGACTAGAGACTACCTCTCGATATATAGTTCAAGTGCGGATGCGATAGAAAACATCCCTACAATATTTAGAATCAGAACGCTATGATAGTTTGATTTTAAGGAAAGGTATAGAGAGAAATCAATGACCATTTATTATGATAAAAATTGAAAACAAACTACAGACACATTCTTTTTTAAACACATCATTTTTGTTCGAATAACTAAAAGTCATCAATTAACAATATAACAAACATTTTTCAAATAACAAACTATTTTTGACAAGGTTGACAACATTGTAAAGTGAAGCTAGACTTCCACTGATAGAAGTCATTGGGCCATTCATGTACACTACTTTGCATAGCTAAAGACAAAAGTGAATCATAATGGTCGCAAAGAACCATCGATCTACATTGTCATCGTTTCTGGAAGTGTGACGATCCAAATAAGTCACTAAATGTTCTAAAGAATATCCAATACTGCGTAGATAAAGAAAATACACACAATATTGTTCACACACCATGGAATCTGTGCCTTGTAATTTCACATTATTGAATCGGGTCGTCTGGTCATTTCTCCTCATAAAGTCGATTATGTCGTCTTCCAAAGGAGGAATCGAAATACTCCACACGACCATCACGGGGAACGTAGACGGCTACCCAGTGGGTTCCTGGGAGATGAATGTCGTCCGTGTTCATGACAAAAGCGTAATAGTCTTAAGTTTTCGATGAGGCAGTTCATCTTTAGTACACATGGCAGGATTCCAAGAAGTAGTGTACGAATTGTGGTTCAAAAGGTAATAAAGTTCCCAGGTATCCATTGGGGGGGGGGGTCTTGTCTTTTTTTTCACAGATAATTATTAGTCAATAATTCAATCCTGTCCTTTTCTTTGAAAATCTCTGACAAGTAAACTTTTCTTCGCTTCGTCTCCGCATTATAATCCAAGAGAGTTTCGATGTGATGGATCTCTAGAGACATCAGTGGAGAGGAGGAATGATCACGTAAGTCTTTATACCACTGATGCAACACGACCTCTCCCGAGATTAGACTCCATTCTTCGTCAAGATACTCGTTCAGGTTTTCTTCTCGACCCAGCATCAGACATGTATCGTGTTGAATTGGACTGGGATGATCGTTCTGACATCTATAGCGATATTTTTTATCAAGTCCGTACTTTTGTCTGTCAGGTGTTTGGCAAAACAGGAGACTAAATGTTGTTCTTGTCTTGACCATCTGGACTTCATTACTATGTCCTTTTCCTCTTTGTCTGGAGTTCTGCTTCCGAGGTATCCTCCCATGCCATTTCCATACATTTTCCACTATTCAAAGAGGGATAACAGTCCTACACAGCTTCTAATACTCTAAGAAGACTTCTCTCAAACTGCTGATTTATATGGTTTGGTCGAATTCGGCATACAAGATGGGGAAGAGGCGTTTTAAACTGAATTTCTACACGAGTCTGACCGAATTCTATAGGGACGAAATGTCCCTCTTCGCCCCCTTGGTTAGGAATGAAATCAAAGGCCCACAAAGTGTAACCTTCTGCATAATCCTCGTACGTTATACCGTGACTGGTGATGGTTTCTAACTGCCTGGTGGCTTTTTACAGAGACAAGTACGATCTCAAGTAATTTTTCTGCTCAAACTTAGGTTCAAAGGGTCGTACACAAGGTCTTGCCATCGCGACTGACTTCAATCTTGGAAACGTCGTAGTGATAAAAGTTGAAAGGATTTTCATTGTTGACTCCGTTGAAGCCCGCGTTGCTCACGATACCAATGACTAAACGTTTAGGTAACTGCCCTTGGAACAGATGATCTTCGATCATAGATCGCTGTCCAGTGAAAATGGTGAAAGTTTTTACTTCCACGAGTTGTACTGGATACTTGGCCGTCGTTCTGCTCAAAGTGTGACTGATGTCGTTCCCCACTTTAGGTAACACTTCAACACATCGTACGTAGAGTTTGGCATCCTCGATGATATTTTTAAGCGTCATCATTTGCATCCATCAAATGGAAAGCGGTACTATTGAGATTCAGTCTCAGACGGACATTCACACCGTTCAGCAAGTGCGTTTCTTGTAGCCACATGTCCGAATACAAACGATCCATGAGTTTTAAGTTTTTGTTGAGTCCTTTGATTTTGTTTCGTTGTTTTATTAATGCCATATATTTGGGATTGTTGCTGGTTAGATCCGCTTCAATGGTGTAAAAGTGGCCTGGCGTGTCATGTTTCCATACCACGCAAGCATCCAGATGAGTGTTCTTGGCTTCTTTTCCGTAGGTTGCGAGATTTTCCTGGTAAGCTCGGTAAGGGTAAGTATCCATGCTGCTTCTGATCAGTTTATTATTGAAGTACAAATCCACTGAGCTGAACAAGGAATGCATAAAATTGTTGACGGGAGCTCCGGCTTCATCGCTTATAGGATTTCCAGACGGATCCTGAACTTTGACTTTCAAGTACAAGTAACTGATATTCAGATCGATGTAATCTTCGGGCTGTCGTTTGATTTCAAACTCGATGGGGGTTGATCCTGAGTCATTGACGGAGGAAACGGGATGAAATTATACCCTTTTTAATTCTTGCATCGTCATCATAGTGGGTGGCATGGTAAACAGGTCTAGTTCCGACTTGGGATAGACGCAAGACGCTCGGTGCATCCTCATCTGTGTTTGTGTGTTTAATAATCATAAACGTCTAAGTCTCGGACTGTTCTTCGTTTCTTATTCTGTCTAGCTTTATGAGTATGAAGGCTTCTGAAGAGGTGTTTTCGTCGCCTCTTTCTACCTTGTCCTTGCTGTGGCGTCAGGGAACTATTAATGCCTGACTCGGCACCGTACAGGGCATTTATATGAGTTTCTCGACGACCCATAATATATTTTCCTGTTTGCAGCAAGACGGTTTTGCCTGTTCTCAAGAAAACTTCTTTAGGGTTTTGTTTGCCGATGATAATAGTTTGGAGAAATTCTTTGCCGTGTGTAAATGCACCATCTTTCAAGACGTGCAATCCTCGTATCACCATCTGTTAAAACAAGTGTGCCACGGAACGAAAGGCCGATTTCAACATATCTCCTAAACCATGTCCTAGCTGTCGATCGACGCCTCGGTACACTGGATACATGACTTACGAGTCGTTGGGAGAATCGCTTTCGAAAATGTATTTTCACCGTGACGTTTCCTTTGGAGAAAGGAATATTTTGTCCCAGATCTCCTTTTATAGCAACGTTGACAGTGTCGAAACACGACTTACTGACAGGAAAATAATGAGGGTGTACAAATTCGCGGTGAACATGGTAGGTGTTTCCACCGTCATCGTCAGTGTCTGTGGCAGAATCAATTTTGAAAGGAATTACACACAGTAACGGTACGGAGTTGTGTCCTACCACATTGTACTCCACCACATCGAAGTACACAAAGATCAAATTGAGTCCTAGGTCAGTTCTACCGGGATCCAATCTTTCTGTAAAAGTCCATATTGCTGTTGAACTTCTCTCGATGTCCACCAGAAATGGCAAACAAACTACCATAAAAGTTAAGCCCAACGTTTTGTTATCCGAAAATGTCATTATTAGGCGACGAGACACTTTATGGTACTCAATCTTAACACTTTTTTGTTTCTCAACAGGGCTTTTCCAAACGATTCCTCGAACCTGTCAGCAATTGTGTTCAACAAATTTTGACCGCTAAAATAATAGCCTGACGGAATTCAACGTATAGATATTGAATGATGGATTATTTGCTGAATTTATGATGCAGTTGTTTGCCTCCTTGTTGTTAACTCAAATTGGCAATAGCAGCATCGATGGCACAATACACCACACCGAGTTGGCAAAAAGGACGATTTGCATTTTAGGCACTCGTTCTTCACACCACACCAACGAGTGTTATTTTTGTAGATCTTGCATAGAAGAACTAGGCTAAGGAGCTGTTACTGGAGCGGTAGCTGTTGAGGATGTGTTGAATGGCATACTGGTCGTTTCTTTATATAGTCGATGATTTGCGATGAGTCGATCCAAGAATCAATACTGGGAGGATATATTTTCCAACGTACTTTGATTTTTTTGACACGTCGTTTTCCTACTTTTCGGGTTCTTCGTTCGAGAATTCTTTCGATGTCGTACAGTTCGTCTTCTCTTTCGGCCACGCGCTGTAAATCGGGCAAGTAAAACGTTCCTTTTAACACTTTCCCGTTCATATCTTCCAATTTAGAGACGACATGATGGCAGCCACGCACTCGACAAGTGACACTTGACAATCCAATGGTCCAGTTGGTAAGTAACCTTTGTCAAACATGCGTTTGGTTCAGCCAATGCGTACCTAATCTCCTACTTCCATCACTCGGCCATTCTCGAAGACAGCCACTGTCGGGGACTTACCAAACATGCGTTCAGAAACGGTCACTTCGTTGTCTGCAGTTACTTCTTGGATTACATGTCCGATGCTTCGATGGTAAGATTGGTTGTACTCTTGAACCAAGTGCTGTATGACTTTGTTGTACTTGAGAGTGTAAAATATTTCCGATGCGTTCTTTCAAAATGCGTTTAAAACATTCCACAATGCTGGCTTTGGTTTCGGGATTCTCGGTTTTGAAAACATGAATGTCGTGTTTCTTTTATTCATTGTGGAAAACTTAGTTCAGAAATCGGTGCCATTGTCGGTTGGTCATTTAAGAGGGTGTGACCACTTTATTTCAACCCCAGTTTGAGGGCACGCACCTACTCACTGCTCGATTTGGAAGTCAATGGCACGACCAAGGCAAATTTGGGAAAGACGTCGATGACACGAAACAAATATTTGTAGCCATAATTGTTGGTGGCCAAATGAGAGACATTGGCTAAATCGGCTCTCCATTGATGATCGATGCCCTCCACTCGGGTGCGAATTCTAGAAAAGTTTCGCCGAATGTTTTTTTTTGTAAAGTGTACGTGGCATGCTTTTAAAACCAGGGTTGCACTTGACGCAAACGGAGACTTTTCAGACGGGTTTTGGCAGCACGATACAATTTATGAACTCCTCCGTATCCCGCAGAATTGGATGGATCGTAGTAAATGCTGGATAACACCTTTTCAATTTGTGTTAATAATTCACCCACTCTTCACTGATACTACCCATTTTCGTGTGGAATTTTCTTGGATTGTAATGCTTTGTGTGTTCGGCGAGCGTTATGTGTCGATTAGAAGGAGTATGTTTGAACAGGTTCTTGTTTCACTTCTGTTTTCACTTCTTTCCTTTACTCTTCTGTAGAAGAAAAGGGTTGCCATCAACTTTTTAATCCATCCAATTCTGGATGTAGGTGGTGGCATTAACTTGCGTACTTTCTCTGGTGGTTTTTTTTAATTTGCGTACTTTTTCTAGTGGAATTTGAGACTCTTCTTCATCTCCTTTTTCTGTTTTAGTCACTAGGGGTAGTGGTGGTGGTGGACCTTTTCGTCAGTGTCTTAAAATCTTTCAGAGTCGGCTGAGCTGTTTCGTCTACAGCATTCCGGTGAAAGACTTGCAGTCGCTGCAACAGTTGACAGTACCTTTGCAATTTTTCTGTTTTGGACAAATCGTTGCGAACTATCAACGAATGCAGTTCGTGTTGTAACTGGAACATCTAGGTCAAATGAAGATTGGGAGGCAAATGCGGGGTCCGATGTTCTTGCCAAGGATGGTATTTCATCCATCGCTTATAAGGCACTAAAGTTCCTCTTTCCATTCAATTTCAATGGTTACGTCTGACATTTTTGGACTCGAGAGGTCCCTTTTATCGTCTTGGACTTTTTTTATCTTGCTCCCATGAGGCATCCCATCATTGTTCCAAACACTCCTTTCAGCAAGATTACTAACAACATTGTCAAATATCCACCGCATTATATCAACATCTTGTTCTTTTGACGGATGGGTATTTTGTTTTTGACCATTTGGCGAAGAACGTGTCGATGCTTGGCTAAGCATTCTTTCTGATGCTTAAACAAAGGTATCGTGCCTTTCAAGACATTCAGGCAACATTCTCACACGGTATCGAATACGTCTATGGAGGCTGTTTAAATGAGTTGTTTTCGCATGGGTGAAGGAATTTCGGACAGGACAGCCATGTATCAATGTTTGGCTAAACGAGGCGACAGTCCTTTTCGTTTCTTTCCGGTTTTATCCAGCAAGTGGTGCGCATTTCTTTTAGGAGGCATCTTTAGTTTTTTTAAACAATGGAACAACACGAAAGACAACAATACATAAAAGGCCAAAGGGTTCTGTACAGCAATAAAATGCACATCAAAACGATCAAAGTGGAATATGAATGAATCTGTTTATAACATGTTTTTTGGTAACCAGGGTGTGCAAGGGACAGTATGTAATTTCTTACAGTCTCTATATTGGGTACAGTCACACAGGAGAACTCCCGGAATTGCCATTCAGGAATGTCCATGGCAGTCCTGTACTGAAGGGAGTATGTGTCCTTGTTGTCTGGTTCTGTTTCTTCTGACACTATCACTAGCACAGGTTCAGAAGTTAATATTTTTCACTGGACGTTTAAATTTAGGTTCACAACTCTTGGGCATAATTGGCCACTTCTATAGGCCAAGCCTCGAAACCCCAATTATACCAGTCACGTACCTCAGTCCAACGAGGGTGGAATTCACAAGCTAAACTTACATCGTCGTACACATTGTCAGTACCTACAAGTTGACGAATCTTTTTTTCCAGTAGAGATCGAGAAGTATCCAGGTGAAAACGCAACGCTTTTAACAAAATGAGTGGACATTTATAGGGACCACTTTCATGTTTTATTTGGTGGTACGTGCTGTTGCTAAAGAGTCCACAAGGAATCGACTGGTAAATAAAATCCCAGAAAGCAAGTCACTAAGAGACACTACACGCCGACCCCAATTCATGGGACACAATTCTCGTAATAAGTGTTAGTAATCAGCCACCGTTTGATTACTCTCATTGATTTCCTTCCACGGAATCTTTTGTAACACCACTTATAAATGTGGCGGCAGGGTAGGTCGTTTTTGTACCTCTTTTGTCGGAGGCAATAAGTGTACTTGCTGCACAGAAATGATCGTACTCAAGTGGCGAATCTAAATGGTTTAGCCACTAACTTGCACATTACAACACATCGTTCAGAAGTTTCCTCTTGAACTAAGTTTACCTTGTGTAAAACATTTTGGTAACTCTCTAACTCTTCCTCTGGAATGTGTTGCAGTTTGTCTACCTTGTAGTAAAATGGAGTCACAACAAGCCAATCCTTCTCGCCCAATGTGAAGTGGTTGGGAAGCAGCATTCGCTTCTGGCACACGATTTGATGCATTTTTACCAAAGGCCGACTGACGATTTAGTGTATGAGTAAACATACAATCTTGTGCGGTTCGTAGGTGGTCACATTAAACTCTCCATCCTGTCCAGACTGCAATGCTTCCTTCAGTGTTCAATGTTCACCAATCGACTGGTGCGATAATTGAAAGTCAATTCTTTCATTTTACACTCCCTGTGCACTTCTCCTTGTTTGTTCCGTCATTCATGGCCGTAATGTTTGGGACCGCCACTAGCAAAACCTATAATCTTGTCGTTAGGGTGTACGTCCGTCCAGGCTTCTAAGCGGTCTCCTTCGGTTTTAGGGTAACAGTGACCCAGGCGAGCGATTCGTGGATGCAACTGTCCGCGTCAAAGTACAGGACGCGATCTACTAACATTTCTAACACTACGTACAATTTTAAGCGAGCATGGGCTGTCACGTAAGCCGCAATGATGACATTTCCAAATTCGTCGGCTTCTACAAAAGTCCAGTTCTTCTGCGTAATTGACCAGGATCAAATCCTCACGAACGACGTCCACTTGTATCATGTATTTGGTTTTGTCGTAAATCATCTGGAAGTAGCAGGAAGGTTCTGTCAAATACTCCATAAACGCTGTCGCTGTACCATTTCGCCCCACAAGCGTTTAAATATCACTTTTGCAAACACTCGCCTTCCTTCGTTTTTCTCCACGTGGTATAAAGTGATGCCTTCCTGCTCACATAATTTCCCTTTGAATTTTTGTTAGTTTTCGGGAGTGTGCTCCAGGAAGGATAGCCGCTGGCTACTTGTTTCAGTTTCACAAAGGCATCCACATAGTCTGTGAAAATTCCTTTCTGAGTAGAGAAAATACCTCTTTTGTATTAGCGCTACTGGAAGAAGAACTTTCTCTTATGCTTGCACATTGAGAGCACCGGTGTCTGTTACATCTAGATGACGAAAATTGTCTTTTTTCTGTTTGGTTAGTTTTAATTAGAAAATGTTGCAAATTATTGGGTCTTCTATGAGCGAGAAATTGTTTATTTTTGTAACTTTCTGTACGTGATAACGCTAACCGCATATCAACTGATGTGATTTATTTGAAAACCTGAGTCACCATATGGCAATGAGCAGGTGTTTTTTGTTTGTGTACCCATGAATCACTCTATACGGCAATGACCAGGAGCATTTTGCTTATATATCCATTAATCACTGTACGGAAATGACCAATTTTTTTAAAAAATTTTTTAATTTTTTTTATATTTTATTTTTAGGTTTATCCTGGAATCACTATACAAAAATGACGAGAAGTTTTTTGTTTACATATCCATGAGTTACTATATGGCAATGATCAAGTGTTTTTTTATTTACATATCCATTATTCACCGTATACGGCAATGACTAGGTTATTTTAATGTTAAATATGCATAAATCACTATATGGCAATGACCACGTGCTTTTTGTTTCAATTATTTGAAAACCGTTATATAGGAAAGACCCATTTTTTTTATCTTTTAAATTTTTTTATTATTATATCCATGAATCACTATATAGCAACTTCCATTAGCATTTTGTGATAAATATGCATGAATCACTATGTGGCGATAGCTATTTGATTTTTGGTTTTAGATATGCATGAATCACAATATGGCGATAGCTATTTGATTTTGCTTTTATAAGGGGATTGCCATGTGCTATTTGTTTGTTATGAATTCGTTTTATATTTATGATACATGTATTCCTCTAATTCGTGCTTCGTTTCAGTTGTGTATCGGAATAATACATAATACCAAGTATTGTATAATATTCAACGTTAAATAAAACTGAAGTTATCTCATGTTCTATAGGTGCTTATAATACATTCTAGAGATTAGTTGTTGTATATACATTTTACAGATTAGTTGTTGTATATACATTTTACAGATTAGTTGTTGTATATACATTCTAGAGATTAGTTGTTGTATATACATTTTACAGATTAGTTGTTGTATATACATTTTACAGATTAGTTGTTGTATATACATTTTAATTATTATTTGTTGTATATACATTTTACAGATTAGTTATCGTATATACATTTTACAGATTAGTTGTTGTATATATATTACGCAGATTAGTTGTTGTTTGCATTCTTGTTACTCTGTTCATTG
The DNA here is from genome assembly GCA_028554795.2 of Sinohyriopsis cumingii. Lineage (NCBI taxonomy): Eukaryota > Metazoa > Mollusca > Bivalvia > Unionida > Unionidae > Sinohyriopsis > Sinohyriopsis cumingii. Next base: position 1,155,697 of record CM068837.1, on the reverse strand, counting down.
TACTGCAATATGCTCGAAATGATGAGTAGTTTAGATCAATCTCTAAACAACGAAGAGATAACGTACCAAGACAGCAAAATCTGTGAGAAAACCACCTACTCTCCTATAGATATATATATAGATATGTTTTCTATGTTTGTGACTTTATATTCTGATTGTCTCACCCGTCTTATCTTTTGTATCAACAAGGTTTACCTGTCGAAACAACGGATCATCAAGCTTCACCTATCTAATCCGACTAATCGAAGGATCACCATGCTTCGCGTGTCATATCGAAGAATCACCATGCTTCGCGTGTCATATTGTTGGATCACCAAGCATCAATCAATGGGTCACCAATCATCGCCTGTCATATCACCAAGCTTCACATGGGCTTGAGTCGATAATTGTATTTTAAAAAACTCCGATAACACATCGTAGCTACAACCATACATAAATCATTAAATAGTCATCCCCAAAGGTTACGCTAATCTAATCTTGAACAGCATGTGTCTTCTTGGACAGGTAGGCAACACGCGCCTTCTTGGAAAGCTGCGAAACACTCGTTCTCTTGGACAGATGGTCAACACGCATATTCTTTGTCAGACAGGCGTAGTACAGAAAACGCCTTTTGTTAATGGGTCACGCGTAAAGTTGGACAAATGGTTAAAATGAAATTCATCGTAAGTGAAAACTGTTGAAGGGGTCCTAGGTAGCCTAGTTGTCTAAGGCGCCAGTCTTTATAGAGCATTCACAAGTCACCTCTATCCGCGTGCGTTCGATTCTTGGGCTTGCCTAAGGTGGGTATGTTAAAAAGCTTGCCATTAGCTGCCTGGGGTTTTCCCCTATTGTTCCATCGCCTTATATAGCCTATCATAAGCTGAAAAATGGTATTAAACTAAGTTCAACAACAACAACAGCCTAACATCTGGTGGTAAGCACATGGAACACATGTGGGCTTGGGATGCCGAATAACCCTAATGTGTCCTACGTGTCTTAATAGGTGATTAATCAAGGCAGGAGCAGTGCTCACCACGTGGCTTGAGTCGTGATTGAAATGAGACAGAATTTAATCATAATATCAGACGAGCTCCGATTAATTACCGCGATTCATCCGATGCCAAATATTTCATTTCTATTACCGCGGCGTGTCCGATGTCAAACCTTTAACACTAATTACCGCTAGGTATCCGATGCCAAATATTTAAGTCCAATTACAGCGGCATGTCCGATGTCAAACATTCAACACCAATTATAGCGACGTGTTCGATAACAAATCTTTAACACCAAGTGCTTCGGCTCTAAATAACCTACTGGTGTTGCTGTAAAAATTAAATCAATACCAAAACTAACCTATGGAATCTGGTTGTTTTATTTTTATCATTTGTCATTCGTCGTTCTCCGGATTCGTCTTTCCTATAGTGTACTCTGTTATACAGCTTTAAAAGTTTCTACATAATGTTTCACTGATATCTCTAGCCAAATTACTGTTTTAGAAGTGTATATTAAACCGTCAAATGTTCTTACTAACGTTTATATATATATTTCTGTTTAATATCTCTTGCCAAATTACTGTTTTAGAAACGTATACTATAACGTCATATGTTCTTACTAACTTTGTATATACTTTTTGTTTAATACCTCTTACCTAATAACTGTTTTAATAACGTATACTAAAACGTCAAATTTCTTATTAACGTTTATTTCTATTTCTGTTTAATATCCCTGGCCAAATTACTGTTTTAGAAACGTATATGAAAATGTAAAATGTTCTTACTAACGTTCATATATATTTCTGTTTACGGATAACAGATAAAGTTGAAATTAACGGTTGACTGGTCATTAAAATAAGGTTTTAACATATTAAGGTTTTAACATATTAAGGTTTTAACATATTAAGGCATGTACGCATGAAAAGAACGTAGGCCTAAACCTCTCTGGAGACAGCAAGTGCTAGAATAGCTTAAAACAAGTCATCTTACTCTATTAGAGGTAAAACAATTGTCTTAGCAGAAAATACAAAATTAATTTCATTATTTATAGTTAAGGTAAACTGTATAACTTTTCCAGACCTGAGCTCTGCAACAAATATAGGATGTTCTTATATTTTTTATTATACACATTCCATCATAAGCAGACACACACACACACACAACACACAGATATATATATATATATATATATATATATATATATATATATATATATATATATATATATATATATATATATATATATATCTATAGAGAGAGAGAGAGAGAGAGAGAAAGAGAGAGAGAATCATGTAGATAAATTTGTCACATCAACACGATTGTCATGGATGCTCTTCAGATCACCTTCATGTTTTTCAGAACATCCGAAGGGATCATGCGAAAAGGAAACATTTATTTATAAAATGAAAATTGTATTAATATTCCGTTGAATAACTTTACCATTTTCTGTTTACGAACCAGATTTACATATGTGTATACATGCTTTTTCTTTCTTTTCGTCTCTACTTAGTTAAGTATATGTGTGTGTTTTATTTACCTATTGATGTTTACAGACCTGATCATAGACAGTTATCCTGATTCACAAGCTACAAGTATCCAAACTCCACAGCCTACAAGTATTCCACCTCAACAACCTACCAGTATCCCATCTCCACAACCTACAAGTATCGCAGCTCCACAACCTACAAGTATCTCATCTCCACAACCTACAAGTATCCCACCTCCACAACCTACAAGTATCCTAGCTACACAACCTACAAGTATCCCATCTCCACAACCTACAAGTATCCCAGCTCCACAACCTACAAGTATCCCAGCTCCACAACCTACAAGTATCCCACCTCAACAACCTACAAGTATCCCACCTCCACAACCTACAAGTATCCCATCTCCACAACCTACAAGTATCCCAGCTTCATAACCTACTAGTAGCCCACAACCTACACGTATCCCAACTACACTACCTTCAGATAAGATAGCTAGGCAAGCCATATATAACCCAATAACACAATCTGCAAGTAACTCAAATACAGAGACTGACAGTACTCCAGCTGCTAAAACGACGATTGATCAGGCTACACATCCTACGAGTAACACAGTTGCATAGCCAACACGTGATCTGCTACACAACGTACAGCTTCAATACTTTCAACACAGAGGGAATGTAATTTTCTCATGAAGGAATAATAGGAGTCAATGTCGTGTTTTAAATGTTGTGCCTATTTATGTCAACTGTTCCACGTCATAGCATTAATGTATAATGTTCTAATGAGATGAAACAAGAAGCCAGTTATTCAACAGTATGCGAGATAAAGCAAAATATCAGCTATTTAAAACTGTATGAGATTAAACAAGAAGCTAGATATTTAATATTATATGACACTAATCAAGATGCCAGCTAGTTAAAACTGTACAAGATTAATCAAGATGCCAGCTAGTTAAAACTGTACAAGATCAAACAAGATGCTAGCTAGTTAAAACTGTACAAGATCAAACAAGAGGCCAGCTAGTTAAAACTGTACAAGATCAAACAAGATGCCAGCTAGTTAAAACTGTACAAGATCAAGCTATTATTTGAATATGTTGCAAACATTTAATCCATACAGATAAGAATTACAAGGCTGAACTGATAAAATGTTGAAAAATAAACTAATTTATTTTATCAAAGTAAGACTTACATCAAATTTAGATTTCATTTTAAGAACTCGCACTTTTAAACTTTCAATAATTAATTGCTATAGACTTTTCTACCAAGCGCTATAATGTTTCTCGAGAATGATAGTTTCAATGATGTCTTTATTTCCAATGTTGTGTGCAGTTTCCAAAATAATTTTATTTTGTATTTTGAAGTACGAAAAAGACCTATAGAAAATGAATTTGAATAATACATGAAGAATGATGAACAGTATTTTGTATTAGTGTTCGAAGGCAGATGAACAATGATATAACGTACGTTGGATTAGTATACGATTAGAGATTAACATTCAGAGAAAATATATTTGATTAGTATTTGATAATACATAAATAATCAGATAAATATATTGGATTAGTATTTGATAATACATGAATATTCAGAGAAATATATTGGATTATTATTTGATAATACATGAATATTCAGAGAAATATATTGGATTAGTATTTGATAATACATGAATATTCAGAGAAATATATTGGATTAGTATTTGATAATACATGAATATTCAGAGAAATATATTGGATTAGTATTTGATAATACATCAATATTCAGAGAAAATATACTGGTTTTGTATATCAAGATTCAAGAAGAAAGAAAGTTTCTTCGTATGTTGAAGGATGAACACTTATAAAAATAATTCGCACTATTTCGTTCTCATTCATGCATTATTCTTCAGTTTAGTGTTGATTACTCTTGCGTCAATGGAAGTAACTTTATTGTAATAAATCGATGTTGCAGATGTATTGGTGGATTTTTATTTTCTTTAGTCACATTAGAGAAAAAATGTAATTAATTGTGATCACGGAATATGTACACGGGTGATCATTGATCATTTGATATTTCATTTATGACCCATTTTCTCCTTTTTTCCATTTTGTCAGTGTTTAGCAAACGTGTATGTCCTTTTGCATATAATCAGTTTTTATCAAACATATTTTGTTTGCAGTTTCATTAAACAACATTCCCATTTCCGTTCATAATCAGCGTTTATCATCCATAGTCCAATTTATGTTCATGATCAGTGCTTATAAAACGCACCCCCCCATTTCCGTTCCTAATCAGTGCTTACATAGCGACTTTCCCATTTTCTTTCATAATCTGGCAGTGAGCATTTCCCAATGTTAAAATCAACGCACCTTCATCTTGTCATTTCTCAGTAATGAGGAGTTGTGTTAATATGACGTCATTTGACGGTAATACTTCCATAGGTCAGGGTACAAAGTGAGTAATGTACTCATCATTTCAAATACCCAATCTTCTATTTAATAATAACATTCCAACAGATTACGGTCTAATGTGGTTCTTCAATTAATGATTGTAATCAAAGAGCATAGAACCTGATCTGAAATGCGTAATATTGATACTGCTTATCAGTATTAATTGATACTGCTGAACAATATATTTGTCAGCTAAAGGAATACTTTCCTGATCAACATCATTCTCAAGAGCTTTATTTGCCATAGCTCTAGTAACGGAACAAACTGTGTATAAATCAAGGAATTCAATAGGGTCGATTTTCTGATCCAAACAAGTCTTTGTAGTACAAGTGGATTAACCAACACCCTCTCTCCAGATAGGTTGCTGCCTTGTAATAAACGAATGCCAGCAAAGGATAAACAATAAACGGTCCCGATTGTCATCGGTCCTGAGATTAAATCTGATAACAAATGTACACAATGGAGAGGAACATTAACAAAAGCCGCGCTCTACTCCTTGAATAAAAACACTCTCATTTGATGAAGACTTCTCAGAAAAAAGCAAAGTACCTGATAATAAAAGACTCTGAGAAGCTCCTGTGTCCCTTACAATTTCAACATGAATGGGATTGGCTAACTCACCCAAGAGTAATATAGAACCCTACGACATTAATGGTTCATAATTCTCAGCAATAAAATCAGACTGGAATTTATAAAACCTAGCAAATATATTGCTTTCAATACATGACCGTAACCTTGACCTCTTAGAAAAAAAGAGCATTTGGAATGGGTCTGTCTTGATTCTGGTGCATATTTTCAGCAATGTTTTCAAACAGAGAAAAAATATGTGTCTACTTCTTTTTCTCTAAAAGAAGGCACTAACCTAATATTATTAGTGACATCACAAAGTGAATTTGTATGTGAAGTGGGAGCGTGCATATCACATGCCATCTCTATTTCGTTTACTCTAAATTGATATTCCCTCTCTTCCGTCACTCCTTGCATTTGCATTTGCATCTGTATCTTTCTCCTCTTTCTCCGACTCTAACTGCATTTGCATTTGTTTCTCTTCTTTCTGTAACTAAATTTGTTCTTTTTGCAACTGCATTTGCTGTTCTCTCTCTTTCTTCCTTATCTAATTACATTTCCATTTGTCCTTTCTGTAACTGCATCTGTGTCTGTTTCTCCTTTTTCTAAAGTGATAGCTTTCTCAACTCTAATTCCATCTTGCATTTAAATTTTAATTAATTTATTTTTGTCAGAGTCTGATACGGCCTTACTAATTGAAACTAAAACAATTTTATCCAAAACATTCTTTTCAACCAAAACATTGTCTGTTTCTTGCTTCGTTAAAGATGATTTTGCCTCAAAAAGATGATGTTTTTGGCAAGTTGAAACAATTCGTCTTTTTTCAAAAGAATAAACTGTTCCTGGGTAGGATTTGAATGAAAGATCTCCACTTTTGATGTCATTGTAAAAAACTGCTTGCTGATTTCACTAAAGATTTCTAAAATGTAAACAAAATAATTGCGATTAAAAAAAATTAAAAAACAAGGGGAATTTAAATTTCAAAAACAAAGTTTTCTGAAATATTTTAGCCGTAACTCATAAAATCTTGTTACGTGTTTAGGCCCTTACAAATGTAACAGAAAAGGCAAGGACATCAAGCTTTGTACAATTTAAAAACAAATTCCCTAGGAAAAAAGGAAAACATGAGAAAAAGAACTTATAGTTCTACGAATCAAGTCCTAAAAATAATCAAAGAATTAAAAAATAGAAGTCACAGTAATAAAAAGTCCTAATGAAACTGAGTTCGAATCCCAAAGAAATCAAAATTGGAAGGCGATGACGTATGATGTGGTCTCGCGTCGTACTAATGTGTCAACATATCTTTGTTGAATCACAGAAAATAATATTCCAGTTCCTGAATTTTGTGTAAAATTTTTTAAATGTCTTTTTCCAAAAATTATTTTAGAGCACTAGTAATTCCAGGGAAAACAAACTTGAAATACAAATAATTTGGAGAAAATAAAATAATTGGCCCAAAACCGGTTACAACATAAAACATATTAACTTTTCAAGTGTTATGGCAAGAATGAAAATTCTTTCTCAAAACTATTCGTAATAAATCTTACTATAACGCACAACCGATTCCCGGATGTAGATCAATCCTCTGGAGAGAAACATAGTTTGCAACAATTGCTGCATGTTATTTTCACCTACTCCAAGTATAGCCTCGCTTCCACTTTATGAATCTTAGCCTGCGAATGAATTAAAAAATTAAAAACGTTGTTTACTACAACTATTACTGGCTCTGAATCAAGATCAGCGACTAGTTCAGCATTAGATAAAAAGTTTCTATTATTAGTTGTTTGCTTAGAAAATTAAAACAAAAATTAGTCAGAATTGAAATCTATTACAGTTTTTTAAAAAATAACATTGATATACCATGTAATCGAAACAAACTTAAAACTAACAAACAAACAAATAAATTAAATCAAATAAAAATTAAATCAAATATGCATAACAAAATAGTCAAAAAGAAAATGCCAAAGATAGCTAAACTACCACACAGCATAATGAATAATAACTATAATTATCATCTTAAGAACATTTATTTACTGGATCATATTAATTTCTAATATTAAAATTAGGTTAAAGAGAACTAACATAAATTCACAATTCAATTTGTTTCATTTTACGAAATATCTAGTGTTTGTTAACTATACTGATATAATGAATCTCAGAAAATCAGCGAAGGTTCATTACAGTGTCAGTCCATTGGAAAAGTTTCATATATATTGGTAATAAAACACTTAAAGAAACGTTTGTTGAATATTAAAGTTTTATGTATTATATCATGGTAATTGCGTACATAGATGATTAGAACTCATTTGAAATGATCAAAAACACACACACACAAACTATTGGCCTGAAAACACCTATACAAACTGTATGATATTTTAAATTATCTTAGAAAACGTATCATTATCAAAACAAATAATTATTTATGGCCTTGATAAATAGTATAGTCGAAATAATTAACATTATTAATAATTTTTGACAAGACAATTTGTATAAAAATGTTCCAGGAGCTAGGAGCTTTGAACTTTCAAACTTGATAAGCGTATGATTGACATTAATTCAACGTGGATTTTGAAGAAAACATTAAGACTCAGGTTGAGTGACAAAAGAACTACAATGAACTACTTTGTTTTACCTTTGTACTTAAGTTCGACTTAATCGAGCGTGGACCCCATAAAAACAAACATAATCGTTTATTCTGCACAGAAAAACATAAATTGTTCATTGCTTGAGGTACGGTGAATAGAGACATTCAAGCTGTGCGTGGCCTGAAGTTGTTGTTGTTGTTGTTGTTGGGTTTAACGCCATTTTTCAGCACACGATAGGCTATGCATGGCGGCCAGTATTAATGGTGGAGGAAGAACCCGGGAAAACCCCGAGAAGAACCACCGACCCACGAGAAGCTACTGGCAAGCTTTCTCACATACCCACATTGGCCGAATCCTGGACTCGAACCCACGCAGACAGAGGTGAGACGGCAGTGATCCGTAACAGAGAGCGCTTTAGACCACTCGGCCACTCGGGGCCCCCCCTGAAATAAAATGCATATTTAATATTTGTTATGTACTAAGTTCATTATATATTTGTCTATAATCGTTGACATTATTAATGATCAATAAGAGACATCTGTATGAATCGGACGTTGGCATCATGAGGGCAGAAGACTCAAACTTTAAACTTATTTTATTCACGATTATTCTTAAACTCGATTATTTTAAAAGAAAATGTAATCAACATTCCTTATTCCTCACTTTCGTTTGGTAGGCAAACAACACAGAGGTAACGTACTGCATTCGTTTTGCTGATTCTCAAGCCACTATGTATGTCATTTAGAAATGTTCCTTTTTCCTGCTTAGATTGTGGGAATTAGACCAGTACAAATAATGATATATCCATAATACATTGATATTCTGAAAGTGAACGCAGAGTGCTCTTGTCATAATCAGTTCTTGCTCCTCTTTCTTTTTACATGGTTGTAATTAGCTCGAAGTTTAGAATACAATATCAATCAGCTAAGTGAAAATTATATTTAATGTCTACCAAAACACATTATCTTTGCATAATGTCTTCCAATGTTTCTTCTCTAACAGTTGATCTCTTCTTGATGTTATCCTTTCAACCAAGATCCGCCATCTCCGTTGTGTACTTTTTGCTTTATGACGTACGTACTTTTGACCACAACTTAACTGCCTTTTTGTCATTAATTGTTGACATCTTAAATTACACAGTGCCTTTAACAAAATGATCAGACAACGTTGAAATAATCGTTGAAGCAATGCTCTCACCTGTCTCACTCAAGGGTTGCTATTTTCAGTTTATATATTTATGTCAATGATCTTTTTTTTTAAATATGTTGCAATTATGTCTCCTAATCAACATTTTGTTAAAGTCAAAAGCTAGGAATTCGAGGCCATTATTTCCGACACATTCTCATTTTCTAAAAACTTTCTTTTGTAACAATTTTCGTATGAAAGCCACAGTTATCTCCCTTGTAAGCTACGAACAGCTCCTTTTATCTTTAATAATATGAAAACGGTTTTTATCCAAACTATTGGCATTTCTATTCGAATAAATATTTCATGAACAATCAATGAACAGTGATCAATGTTTTACAATATTTTTAACAGCAAGAGATTTAAATTCAACCCATTAATCTGAGAATCATTTCGTCCATTAAACCACATGGTTTGCCTTTTCTAAATATGCATATATCTTATAATATATAACGCATCAGATATTGTCTGGATATTGAATGCGGCCAAACATGATTTACGGAACATTTTGAGAACAAAATATAGCTTTGACTCATATGTGAATATCTCAGTAACGCTGGGGAATGTGTTCATGCAGTTAGCTTTGCCTGATTTTGCAGCAAATAAGAGCAACTTCCAGTAGTGCCACAAAATGTGAGTATAACTCCACCTTTGTCGTCTAGCAGCAGGGAGGGTGAATATACCATTTTTGGGAGTGTCTATTAATGAAGAAAAGAAAAAATTCCTACGGAAAATAAAAATGCAAAGTCAATAACACCAAACCAAAGCATCTAACTGACAAGGATTTTCTCTAATTGGGTTAGCTTATTTTGTTACTTTAGTTTTGACATTTGTGTTTTCAAAATTTTTATTCGTGTTCGTTTACCCACCGGGCACTCAGTTGAGGTCGTCACCCTCCATTATCACGTCTCTTAAACGAAGATTTTAGCAAGACCTACACAATATCGCGACCGAGGATCAAACAAATGTATCGTGATAAATGAGGAATCGATTAAGCGTGTGATAAGAAATGTTCAAGTTTGATCATATCCATGTCCCCTGTACATCAAATCTGGTGGATGTTTTGCAGAGAATGTGTATCAGCTTCATTCAACAAAAGTAAAATATTGCAGTTATCTCTGATCACTTTATGTATTTGTGGACAACACTGAGGAACATACATAATATCTATGTGTTTGTGACTCCTCGAGGAATTATCCGTGCTGGATTTGATTGTTTATCCATCGCTGATCATCTATAGACGGTGCCACTAGATATAACGTATCCCACTTGAGCCATCCCATTATCAGATTAAGCAACAATTGGCGTCTTACCATACCCAGATGGACTTATGATAATTGCACTGATAGAATTGGTAGAGCTGGATGATGCTTGAATGGCTCATGCGTTCGTGCCGCTGATAAATCACTGGTATCCGTGTTGCAGAAATATAACAAACAGTATGGATATATATATATATATATATATATATATATATATATATATATATATATATATATATATATATATATATATATATATATATATATATATATATATATATATATATATATATATATATATTATGTTAGATGTAGAGTTCACACCCCGATAAGTGGGTTAACAACAATAATAACAAAAACTAAACAGCGCGAACTTAAAGGTTATTGTAAGAAATGTGGTACAAAAAGATACAAATTCGTGTCTAATAAAACAGCTGGTGATATCGTTGCTTCACTGGGAAAATTACGAGGAACTCCATGGGCTAAACATTCAGGAGAAGAACATCATCCTGGATATAATTACTGAGGTCCTGGAACCCGACTTGATATCCGGATTGACGAAAAAGATCAACCAAGACCTCGAGTGTATCCAATAAATGCGATTGATCCAGCTAGCCACGTTCATGATGTAACGTATAAAAATAAGGATGTACGAAATCATGAATGACATATTGCAGATGTAAAGTTGATTCACTCGTTAAATTCCATAAAAATAAATTTCGCAGAGAAAAAACTTGCATGCTTCCTAGTAAAATCTGCGATGAAAGGAAAACTAGTGCTAGGGGCTGGTAATTAGTCGGCCGATTATTATGATAATAATGGAGTCTATTTATTATAGCCCTAGAGGATATTGGAGAGGTAACGCAGCTATTAGTAAACTCGCTGATGCACCAGGAGTCACACGTTAGTAGTGAATGGGGACACTTTACGTACAATGGGAATTAGCATTAAAAACACCCTTGGGACACTTTACGTACAATGGAAATTTAACATGGAGAAAAATCGTGGGACACTTTACGTACAAGGGGAATTAACATGGGAATAAATCGTGGGATACTATACGTACAAGGGGAATTTAACATGGGAATAAATCGTGGGATACTATACGTACAAGGGGAATTTAACATGGGATTTTTTTTTTTTTAAAAAAGTTTTTTTAAATTTAAATTTAAATTTAAATTTTAAAAAGGGGTAGGCAATTGAAAGACTATCTCTTTTCGAGAAATATGGCTGGCCCTGAAAAGGGCCTTTGGGTTTTATGTTAATGTATTCATTAACATAAATGGCACCGCATTGGTCTTCTTCTTGTCCTTAGGCTGCGTCTTACTGTTGGTCCGTACATCAGCACTCTTTTCAGGCATCCTTGTCTTTCGACGTAGATCCTACGTATCCACAGGCTGGTGTTTGTCCTGTGGACAACGGTCCACTTGGATCGGACATACATGAGCAAGTCTGTCCGAAACATCATGGAAGACACAAGGGTGGATGACTCAACTGTAGTCCACATCTTGAAGCGACGAGAACAGGTGAATCAATGCATTGAACCGCGCTTATTTATAGGTACAGAAAGGATTCAAACGGATTGAGTTCATTCACCAATCCAAACACGCGTTACAGAATTCAGTCAGCTCTCATCCAATCCGAAGAGAGCAGTCTGTGACGTCACGTAGTCAATATAGATTCGCTAGCGCTTGTGTGCAGTCAGTCTATGCGACAGTGATTCAACATGACGGAAACTCAGAAAACGATCCATTGGGGTGCACCAACAGGGGAGACTGCCCAAGGGAACTCGGACTTACTTTCAGAAGAGGTGAATTGGGATTTTGTGGATTTTCTCTCCTCGCAAGAATTTGTTCCTGAACCTTCGTTACCTTCTTCATTACCGCAAGTGGAGAATTTTAGACAGAGACAGAAAGAAGAATTGGAGAAATTTATACAACGACAAAAGGAAGCGGAACAGGCTTTTCTCCTACAGCAACAGCAACAAGAAGAAGAGGTAAGAAAAAAACAACAGCAAGAAGAAGTAGCAGCAAAGAAACAAGAGAGTGAAAATCAAACGGTCACGGTACTGTTGGACATTTTAGCGGAGTTAAGAAGTCTGAAACAAATGTATCAGACTTCTTTATCACGACCGAAGAGAATACGACCTTCCCGAGCTAAACACGTCAACCCTGTGACTAAGCCTACCGTACCACCCTTAGTGATTTCAACCCAATCATTATCATCATCATCAACATTACGCAGTCCAGAAGTAGGCCTTGGTCGTGGCAAAGGCTTAAGGCAGTTAAAATTGATTGCTTAAACTCACCCCTACACCATGAAGAAAAAGGCCCTTTTCAGGGCCACCCAATACTCTAGAAAAGAAATACAATTTCAATTTGCCAATAACTCAAAAAAACTCACCCATGTTACCCTTATAGTACGTGTCTGTGTATGAGTGCGTGAGTGTAGCTTCTTATTTTAAAATCAAAACTCAAAGACTCTTACCTTATATCATTCATTTATTCTTTTCTCCATTTTTTACAATCCAATTCACAATTCACAACACAACACTTTAATAATAAGTTCATTGATTTCTTCTTTTCTCCTTGTTTAGTCTCTCTGTTTTTTCAATTTCTTCACCGTCACACTCTTTTCCTCTTCTTCCTCCTCGCTTTCTTCCCTTCTTCTTTTTTTCTCCTGTTTCTTTTTCTTCACCTGTCTTCTTTCTTCCTCAGAAGAATCCCTCTCTTCCTCTGAAGAATCCCTCTCTTCTTCTGAAGAATTCCTCTTTTCTTCTGACTCCTCTTGTTTCTTTTTTGGGCAATCTGGAGACCAATGTCCTTTTTCTTTACAATAATAACAGGTATCTTGACTTTTGTCTTTTTTATCCCCTGTTTTTTTTCTTTTTTGACGGTCTGGACACTCTGAAGACCAATGCCCTTTCTTCTGACAGATATAGCAAGTATCTTGACTTTTATCTCTAAAGGAAGGAGAGTAGTCCGTAGGCTGGTCTGAAGAGAATTTTCTAATGACCCCTCGCAAAGCTCTGACGAAACGTTCCATCTGGTCAGTCTCTTCCATCGTTGTGTTCGGCTTGAGAGTGAAATGAATAGTGAAAGGACAAGACACACACCCTTTTATATACGCTGGTCTGCTATGACTATAAAGTAGTTTATGGTGTTTGAACTTGAGTCATTTGACTTTTTGCTTTCAAGATGAAACGATCCCATTCATTCGAGAAGAAAGAAGAAGAAAGTAAGAGGCAGAAACGTGATCTATCGCCTCGTACCAGGGCTGAAATCTTGGCACAAATTCATGCCAGTGATTTTGAAGAGGACATGAGTGAACCAGAATCCGAACCCTCTAAAACAAGTTCGCCACCCTTAGTCAACCCTGAAAAGTACTATTCCATTCGAGAGACGGAAAAGCGCTCCTCTAGAAAATTTAGAACCACGGCTTACAAATACACGGTGAAGTTTAAAGATTTCAAGGCTGAAGTGCCGTTAGAGAAAGCAGAAGTGTTCATCACTGAGGTGTGGGATTCTTTGCTCACTGCACTCAAGCGACAATGTCAACCCAAAGAAGACGATCGTTTGAGACTTTCCATACAACACGACGGTTTGAAATCCCCTGTTTGGATCGAGTTTAGCACCCCTGCAGAATTGACTGCTTCCAAAGTTATGGACAAGATTCAACACGTACAACAATCTAATGATCAGTTTGACATCACCGATGGTAAAGCCACACTGGACATGACCCACGTCTCTCCTCCTCAAGGGACAGGACGCAAAAAGATGTTATTGGTGGACGACCTTCGCAACACCAAAAAGAGTCTCGTCCGAATTAACAACTCTCATGACCAGATGTGTTTAGCCCGTGCCATCGTGGTGGGACGAACCTATGCCGACAAGAACGACACGGTAGAATGGAAAAGAACCTGGAACACTATTCAACGTTCCCATCGAGCCAAGCAACGAAACGAAGCAGAACTCCTGTTGCAACAAGCTGGCCTGTCCAAAGACACACCCTGTGGCATTCCTGAGATGCAAAAATTGCAAGATGCCCTAGCTCCACGCTACACCTTGAAAGTGCACCCTCAAGAAGTGCGCGGACCTCTGTTGTTTCGAGGCCAAGACTTTAAGGACGGAAAATACATTCATGTCTATTATCACGATGAACATTTCGATACCATTACCAGTATCACCGGATTCCTGAAATACGGTTATTACTGTGAGAAATGTGACCATGGTTATAACAATCGAGAGCAACACAAGCATTGTGGATCGAAATGCACAGGATGTTTGGCCTCTTCACCCTGTCTGAGCGAAGAACCAGTGCCTTGTTCCACTTGTCTGCGTACGTTTGTCAGCCCTACCTGTTACCAACAACATCTGAAAACGCAAGGTTCACAGAAGAAATGCGCTTGTCAACTGCTGAGATTGTGCTCTACGTGTGGACAAGGCATACGTACCAATAGTGTCAAGGCACACGTATGTTCAGGAAAGAAAAAATGTCACATTTGTCACCACATCGTGGACTTGGAACACCAATGTTACGTGCAAAAATACCAACCCCCACCAGAGAAAGAGGACGGTCACAAGAAGAAAGGCAATTTCATCTTTTTCGATTTCGAATGCATGCAAGAAACCGGCATTCACATTCCTAATTTCTGCGTGGCTCATCGAGCGTGCGAGAAGTGCATTCAAGAACCTATCTTCAGTCATTGCCCTCACTGCAGCAAGATACCCGGAGGGCGTGAAAAAATCTTTCGGGGACCCAACACGTTAGCCGATTTTGCCCAATGGGTCTTAGACCCCATCGACAAGACATGGAGCAAAGAGGACATCGAACGTTACCGAGATTGTCATCGCCATGCCACAGTGATGGCTCACAATTTCTCCGGATACGATGGACAGTTTCTTTTGAGGTACTATACGGAACATGGCACCGAACGTCCTAAAGTGACTTTGAACGGAGCCAAAATCATTTTCATGCAAGTGGGACAAGTACAGTTTAAAGATTCGATGAGCTATTTGGCCATGCCTTTGAGTCGAATGCCTAAAACGTTTGGAATGACAGAAATGGCTAAAGGGTACTTTCCACACTTTTTCAATACGGAAGCCAATCAACACGCCGTTCTACCCCATTTGCCTGAGGCTCACTATTACGACCCCGACAACATGCGTACCGAACAACGAGAAGCTTTCTACGCTTGGTACCAGGCTCACGCCTCGGACCCTTTCGACTTTCAGGAAGAAATGCTAAAGTATTGTCGTTCCGACGTGGACATTTTACGACGTTGCTGTGGAAAATTTCGAGAACTGTTCATGGAACACGGAGGGGTCGATCCTTTGAAAGAAGCTTGCACCATTGCCAAAGCGTGTTCCTTAGTGTATCGACAACGATTCATGCCTGAAAAGACCGTGGCTGTCATCAGTCCTCAAACGACCCACTTTGTCAAACGTCAATACTCGGTCAAAGCCCTACGCTGGTTACATTACTTGTGCGACAAGGAAGACAAGTGGATTCAGCATGCCCGCAACGGAGGGGGCGAAAAGACCATCGGAACGTATTCGGTCGATGGCTGGGACTTAGAAAACCCCAAGATCGTGTACGAGTTTAACGGTTGCTTATTTCACGGATGTCCCGTCTGTTACCCTGACCGTGGCACTAAAAATCAGTTTTTGCAACGAACCATGGAAGACTTGTACCAGGACACTTGTCAGCGGCGCCTAAAGTTAGAACAGCAAGGATACCAAGTGGTGGAAATGTGGGAACACGAGTACGATCACCGTATGAAAACCGATCCCGAGTTTAAACGCCTCGTGGAAAGTTACCAGTTCATGGACCCGCTGAACCCGAGGGATAGTTTGTACGGAGGAAAGACCAATGCCACCTGTTTGCTGTACCAAGCCGACGAAGAGAAAGGAGAAGAAATCAAATACTTGGACGTGTGTTCGCTGTATCCCTACGTGTGCAAATATTGTCGCTTTCCTGTAGGGCACCCGCAATTGTTAACGGAACACATCGACCTGAAAAACATTCGACAATACGAAGGCTTGATCAAGTGCAAAGTTTTGCCTCCCACGAACCTGTACCATCCCGTCTTACCTCACCATTGTCAAGGCAAACTGATGTTTCCCTTGTGCCGTACTTGTGCCGAAACGTGCAACCAAGACCAAGCTTGTCAGCACAGCCAGGAAGAACGGGCCTTGACGGGAACCTGGGTCAGCGTGGAATTGTTCAAAGCTTTGGACATGGGATACCAACTGTTAGAAGTGTACGAAATTTGCCACTTTCCCAAGACAGAACAATACCGCAAGGGTGACCCCACGCAGAAAGGCATTTTCGCAGACTACGTGGATGCCTTTTTGAAACTGAAGCAAGAAGCCAGCGGCTATCCTTCCTGGTGTCACACTCCCGAAGACCAAATACAATTCAAAGAGAAATACTACGAACAAGAAGGCATCACTTTAGACCACATCGAGAAAAACGAAGGTAGGCGATCGTTTGCCAAAGTGATGTTAAATTGCTTGTGGGGCAAAATGGCACAACGACCGTGTTTACCCAAGACGGAATATTTGACAGAACCTTCCCGCTACTTCCAGATGATTCACGACAAAACCAAATACATGAAACACGTGGACGTCGTTCGAGAGAATTTGATCTTGGTCAATTACGAAGAAGATCTGGACTTTGTACAAGACGACCCTTTTGGAAATGTCATCATTGCGGCTTACGTGACAGCCCATGCTCGCTTAAAATTGTACGAAGCTTTAGAACTGTTAGAAGAACGCGTCCTGTACTTTGACACGGACAGTTGCATTTACATCCATCACCCGATTCAACATCACCCTAACATCGAAGGAGACCGTTTAGGAGCCTGGACAGACGAGCATCCCGACGACAAGATTCTAAGTTTCGTCAGTGGCGGTCCCAAAAATTACGGCTACGAATACCGGGACAAACAAGGAGAAGTGCACACGACGTGCAAAGTGAAAGGACTGACTCTGAATTATCGTACCAGTCGAGTGGTCAACTTTGGGGTATTGAAAGAAGCCTTGCAATCGGGAGAGGATGGAAACTTTAAAGTGACCACCTATCAACCTAACAAGATTGTACGTTTACCCACTCACCACATCGTCAGTCGACCTTTGGAAAAAGTCTATCAAATCGTGTACCAGAAGCGAGTTCGACTTCCCAATCATTTCACCTTACCGTATGGACACGTCGGTATAAAACATTGGTTGTAAGAGGATAGCCCCCCACCAGAAAGATGACTTCGCCACAGCAAGAATCGAGTGAGAAACCCGATGAGAACTCCAAGTTCAAACCCTACCATTTTCCAGTCTTCTTACCTGACTATTGTGATTGTGCCCGTCGATTGGACACGTTTCAGAAATGGCCTACGGATAGGGAAGGATTACTTTCTTCGCATGTTTTAGCTAGAACAGGATTTGTCTACTTGGGACCTGAGTCAGGATTGGGATACGAGGTACAGTGTTTTGCTTGCGGACTGAAGTTACGAATGGATCTATGTATCTATAAAGATTCAGCTATTCTGGAACATACTCGATGGTCTCCGCACTGCCCTTACCTTTCTATGGTCTTTCCACCCATCACACTACGGTACAATGTTGACGGTACCTTAGAGACGGTACCTTCCAGAACAAGACATACAAAACGTAAAAAAGGAAAGATGTACAAGCTGGAGACTGCATTGCGACTAGTATAAAAAGGGGGCTATGGTCAAGATCGATAGTTCATTGTGACTACCAAGACCGAGCGAACAAGATGAATACTTTGAAAAAGACATCGTTCCAGTTTGGGGATTGTAAAAAAGTTGTATCTTCCTCTAGTGTGACTAATACTGGATGGATAAGACCCATGCATTGCGACGGAAAATGTCCGGAAGGAAACTGCGATTGTCCATGTGGTTACCATTGTAATTGCGTAACGGAGTTTGCAGACGAGTGCGATTGTGAGCCTTGCGATGGGACCGATGCTGTACGTTGTGATCTGAGCGATGCCGTAAAGCATCATGGGAACTTTGTTCTCACTACCCCTGTCATGGAAAGTGATGCTGTGCGTGTCAAACCTGAGGGATGCGAAAGCGATGCCGCTCGTCCTCTTGGACATTTTACTGGGTTTAAAGGGGAATGTCGACCTTCACGTTTACCTCCCTACGGATGTCATCCAGCCCTGAGCAAACTCCTGCCCATTTCACTCAACCCTCATCGAAACGAACCTGTGAAAAACGAATATTCGTTTCCTGTGCGTTCGTCGGAATACTGCGACTTTGAAAATCGTCTTCAATCGTTCAAAGGAAAATGGCCAAAGTATCTGGGAGGACCGACCCCCGAAGAATTAGCCAGAGCCGGATTTTTCTACTTGGGCGAAGGAGATAAAGTCAGGTGCTTCAGTTGCGATGTGACACTTCACCACTGGGAACCGGAAGATTCGGCCTACGTAGAACATGCTCGATGGTCACCGAATTGTCATTACTTACCCTTAGTGGGACCGAGACATTGAAGTAACTTCTTACCATAATCATTTGTTCATGGATACTTTACAAGAGAACATTCGTGCTTTGCCTGTGGAGTTGAGAGAACGCATTTACCGAGAGCTGGTCAAAATACAAGTGAAACGTAAAGAACAATTGCATCCGTTACGTCACCGGTGTTTGAACCACTGGTACCTGAAGGCTATACAAGGACTGATTCAATTGAAAGTGTTCCATTGGACAGACATTGATCAACGACCTCCTGGTTATAAAAAGGAATGGTTTGGTATGGACGATTTTATTTACTACATTGTAAACGTACTGCATCGAATTCCAGAGGAAGAGTTAACGAATTACCAACATCTTGAACACAATGTCAACTTGGTGAAAGAGGAAACTTCTGAACGAATTGTAATGTGTAGATTAGTGACTCAACGATTTAAATTCGACACTGAAGTGAAACCATGTTTGTGCAAAGAGTACATTTCTTGTGTCAGACCAAAGAGGATTTAGTATGACCTATTCATGGATACTTTGCTAGAGAACATTCGTGCTTTGCCTGTGGAGTTGAGAGAACGCATTTACCGAGAGCTGGTGAAAATACAAGTCAAACGTAAAGAACAATTGCATCCGATACGTCACCAGATCTTTAACCACTGGTACCTGAATGGTATAAGAGAACTGATTCGTCAGAAATTCTTTCAATGGTCAGACATTGTTCAAAACTTTGAGGTCGCTAATGATCGACATGTTCATGATTATGGTTACTTCGAGATTCACCTAGTGCAACGCATTGAGGAAGACAAGTTAAAGGATTACCAACATATTTTACGTGGAATCTACTTAGAGGAAGAGGAAACACCTAAACGAACTCTGACGTTTCGGTTACAGTATGCAAGATTTAGATTCCCTACTGGAGAACGAAGATCTCTGGCTAGAAAGTACGTGTATTGCATCCGAAAAAAAGAGAATATAAAAACAGGCTGTCATGCCACGGTTTATGTCACATGTCATCCAACAGATTCCGTGGAAGGAACTCAATGACCATATTCAAACCGTGGATCATTACCATCAATTATTACAAGAACTTTATCCATTCAATTTTGGACGACAAGTGGTGTGTGTCTTAGTGACTTGTTTTCTGGGATTTCGTTTACCAGCCGATTCTTTGTGGACTCTTTACGATCAGTACTTACCACCTCCATGGCCTTAAATGGTCACGAAAAACTCCTTTTGTTCAAAGCCTTGCGTTTTCATCTGGATACTTCTCGACCTCAACAGGAAAAAAAGATTCGTCAACTTTTAGCGACCCAAGACGTGTATGACGATGTGTGTGTAGCTTGTGACTTACACCCTCATTGGACAGATGTTCGTGATTGGAAAAAGGGGGGTTTTGAGGCTTGGACCCAAGAAGTGGCCCAGTATGCACAAGAGTTGTTCAAGGAAAAAAGTTACTTTTCAACCTGTGTTAGTGACGGTGCCAGAAGAACCCGTCACCGAGAACAACCACTCGCTTCAGGACAGGACTGTCATGGACATGCCTGAAAGGTCATTCCGGGAGGACACTTGTGTGACAATACCTCATGTAGAGACTGTAAGAACATTACACACTGTCCCTAGGACATCTTGGTTACCCAAAACATGTTGTACAGACACTTGTTTATATTTCACTTTGATCGCTTTGCTGTGTTTTATATTCCTGTACATCACTATTTGGGTTGTATGTATTTTTGTCTTTCGTGTTCATATTTGAAACATTCAATAAACGTGTTCTGAAAAAGTATATAAACTCTTGTCTTGTTTGTTTTTCGTGTCACAAGTGACATTTCTCACACCATGGCTACCTCTGCTGTCTCTGCTCCCTCTTCCTCTACTGTTAAAGTCATCGACGAACACTTAGATCGTGCCAGTTGGGAGGCTTTGTATCTTCGCCATCCCTTTAACATGCTCATTGCTGGACCTAGCGGTTCAGGCAAAACCGAATTCGTCAAACGTTTGATCGAACATAAACATCATTTGATCGATCGGCCACCTCAACGGATCGTGTGGTGTTACAAAGAGTGGCAATCGGCGTACAGCCTCTTGCGTGAAAGTCAAGGCGATTCCATCGTGTTTGTGGAAGGCATTCCTAAAGAAGACGACAGCATCGTCTCTGACTCCCGTCTAACCCATTTGGTCATTTTCGACGACATGTTAGGAGAAGACGAAGAAGAAATTAAATTGTGGTTTACGCGCAAAGGGCATCACCGTAATGCCAGTGTCGTTTACATCACCCAAAATTTGTTTCAACAAAGTAAAGCCCATCGCACCATCAGTCTCAATGCGCATTACGTGGTCTTGTTTAAAAGCCCTCGAGATAAATCGCAAGTGCAAGTCTTAGCCAAACAGTTAGGAACGCCTTGGCTGACTCAGGCGTACGACGATGCCACTCAAACGCCACACGCCTATTTACTCGTCGATTTGAAACCTACGACCCCCGAGGATTTGCGATTTCGTACCCACTTGTTTCACCACTGGTGCCAAGACGGAGGGCCTGTCCTGTACACGTCTCCGTCCTCGACTTCATTTCACTCCTCCCATGAAAAAAATCTATAAAAACCTCAGACCCTTTTTCGTCTGTCTCACACAGTGTGAACATGACGTCCCTTCAGTCGCATCTTCCCGTCAAATTGATTCGTGCCTTGTATGGCATCAGTCGAGAAAAAGATCCACAAACACGAGCTCGTGTCTTAGAAGCTAGTCTCAAAGAAGTCTTACGATGGTTCACGGTGACGGCACGTCAATTACTCCAAGGAATCATTCAGATTCCTCATCAAACCCAACGCTTTTTCGATCGAAACAAAGTCGCTTTGGTCCAACTGGCCGATCCCCGCATCGACACTCAAACCAAAAAACAAATCATTTTGAAACCTGGAGGGAGCGGTACTCTAGGAGGGGTCATCATTCGTTCACTCTTAAGATGGGATCCTAATGCCCCCAAAGTTATCCCTAAGACAAAAGTCCAACGAAGCCCCAAGAAGAAAAAGAAAAAGACCAAGTCCCCAAGAAGAACTTCTCCAGTGGCGGGACCCTCCTCTTACCAGACACCACCACCATCACCCCGGAAAAAGAAAAGAAGCCCCAAGAAAAAGAAACAGAGAAAAAGTCCTCAAAAAAAGAAAAGTCCACAGAAGAAAACTAGTCGCAAGAGAGGCACTTCGGCCAGGACGCAACCTTACACTCGCAAGCCACGACCTGCCACAACGTCTCCGGCAGCCTCACGTTTGTCCACTTCTCCGTTGATGTCACCAGGAACTGAAGAGTACTTGGAGACGTTGATTACACCAAGAACTTCTCCGTTGATGACCCCCAAAAGAACTTCCCCAGTGGCAGGACCTTCCCATTTAGCGGCAGTGGCTGCTGCTCACAAAGTACCTTCTCCCAAAATCAAAGTTCAAGAAAGATCGGGCATGTTACAAAGTTTACTGGATTTGTCCAAGCAAGAACTGGCTCGATTTAGTCCGTTACGTACCCCTGCACGACGTGTCATGCCTGTCCTCAAACTGATAAAACGTAAAGACAATCAGTGGCGACGCGTTCCAGTATAAAAATGGCCTGTGACCGAGTAGGGTATCAGTGTTTTTAGGTGCTCCTAAAGACTCAAAGATGTCACCCTCCAGAAAACCCCAAGGAAAGAAAAGGAAAGGACTACCACCACGTTTAGCCAAACATGGGGACCTGTTATCTGTCCTGTCCAAAGCTTCTCCACCCCTACGAAAAAAACTCATTCAAACGGCCTCCAAAGAGGTCATCGATACCGTGTGCGAATGTTGTTTGAACGTTTTGAAAGGCACGATCCCTTTGTCCAAACACCAGAAACAATGCTTAGGCAAACATCGTCACGTTCTTCGGAAAATGGTTCAAAAGAAAATTCCCATTCGTCAAAAAAAGAAGATGTTGGTCCAACGTGGAGGCATTTTACCTCTCTTGTTAGGCCCCATACTGAAAGGAGTCTTGGGAACCATGTTGGGAGGACTGATGGGAGCAAGATAAAAAGGCCTTCGGAAGTCCCAAGATCTCAGAATCGACCCCTGACAACCCCATGGAAGGACGAAAACTAGCTTTAGTGCCTTACAAACGATGGATGGAATACCATCGGTGGCAAGAACAACGCACCCCGCATTTACCTCCCAATCCCAATTTGAGCGAGATGTCCCAGTTACAACACGAATTGCAATCCTTGCTGGATCGCCAAGATTTGTCCGAAACAGAAAAATCGCAAAAGTACGGTCAACTCTTGCAACGACTGCAACTCTTTCACCAGAAAGCTTTAGACGAAACAGCTCTACCCACTCTGAAAGATTTTAAGACCTTGATGAAAAGTCCAGCACCATCACCAGTACCAGTACCACCACTACCAGTGACCAAGACAGAAAAAGGAAAAGAAGAAGAAGAAGAAGGGTTTCAAACTCCACCAGAAAAAGTACGCAAGTTAACAACACCACCTACCTCCAGAATTGGATGGATTAAAAAGATGATGGTGACCCCTTCTTCCTCACAAGAGAAAAAGAAAGTGAAGACAGAAGTGAAGACAGAAGTGAAACAAGAACCGATATCCCCTGCTCAGACATCCTCCTCCTCTTCGACACCTATTGCTGGCCGCACACGCAAAGCCTTGCAATCCAAGAAAATACCCCAAGAGAAAAAGAGTAGCCTCTTCCAAGAGTGGGTGCCTTATTAAGACACCAATCAACACAAAAAATGGAAAAAGTCTTAGCTAGCATTTACTACGATCCCTCCCATCCTGCAGGTTACGCAGGAGTTCAAAAATTGTATCGTGCTGCCAAAACGCGACTGAAAAGTCTCCGTTTACCTCAAGTGCAACGATGGTTACAAGAACAAGCTACCTACACTTTACACAAACCCATTCGACGCAAGTTTGCCAGAAGTCGCACCCGAGT
Source organism: Sinohyriopsis cumingii (assembly GCA_028554795.2). Taxonomy (NCBI): domain Eukaryota; kingdom Metazoa; phylum Mollusca; class Bivalvia; order Unionida; family Unionidae; genus Sinohyriopsis; species Sinohyriopsis cumingii. The sequence goes on along the minus strand of CM068837.1, from coordinate 1,131,790 downwards.
GGAAGGCATCGATCATCAATGGCAAGCCGATTTAGCCGATGTCTCTCATTTGGCCAGCTACAATCGTGGTTACAAATATTTGTTTTGTGTCATCGACGTCTTTTCCAAATTTGCCTGGGTCGTGCCTTTGACTTCCAAATCCAGCAGCGAGTTAGTGCGAGCCCTGCAACGGGTGTTGAAACAAAGCGGTCGTCGCCCTCTTCGATGGCAAACGGACAAAGGCACCGAATTTCTGAACCAAGCTTTCCAAAAAGAATTAAAGAAACGTGACATTCATTTTTTTACCACCGAGAATCCCGAAACCAAAGCCAGCATCGTGGAACGTTTTCAACGCACTTTGAAAGAACGCATGTGGAAATATTTTACGCATCACCACACTCTGAAGTACATCGACATCTTACCGCACCTGGTGCAAGCGTACAACCAATCTTACCATCGAAGCATCGGACGTGCCCCGCAAGACGTGACTCCCGACAACGAAGTGCTGGTGTTCGAGCGCCTGTTCGGTACGTCCCCGACGAGGGCTGTCCCCAAGAAAAGTGGAGAGTTGACCGTAGGAGATTGGGTGCGCATTGGCAAAACCAAACGCACTTTCGACAAAGGTTACTTACCTAACTGGACGACCGAACTGTTTCGCGTCACTGGACGAGTACATGGCCGTCATCCTGCCGTCTATAAATTGGAAGACATGAACGGAGAAGTACTCAAAGGAACGTTTTATTTGCCCGAGTTACAACGTGTCACCAAAAAAGAAGACGACGTGTACGACATCGAAAGCATTCTCGAACGCAGAACCCGTAAAGTGGGCAAACGACGTGTCAAAGAAGTCAAAGTACGTTGGAAAGGATATCCACCCAGTTTCGATTCTTGGATCGACGCTTCGCAAGTCATCGACTATAAAAAGAAGAAGTGACCATCATGCCCTTTCACACATCAGACGCAGCTACGTCGACCAGTCCTTCTTCCCCTAGTTCTTCTGTGCAAGATTTACAAAAACAACCCTTGTGGGTGTGGTGTGGAGAACGTGTGCCTAAAACGCAAATCGTCTTTTTCTGCCAAATCTTCGTGGTGTATTGTGTCATCGGGGCAGCCATCGCCAATTTGAGTTTGCAACAAGGAGACAAACAATTGTGGACCATTTTATTGAGCAGTTGCATCGGTTACCTACTTCCCAATCCCTTCCTGAAATTCTCCTCGAACGGGAACGTTGTGTCCAGTGCCAGTGCCAGTCACCACTCCAACAACAACCACAACCAGAACCCCATTTTGGGCGGAGACACACCTCTGACATCCACTAATATTCCCTCGGACAGCCACAGAACTCTAGAATTATGAGTCACCAAAACCAATTTTACTTAACCTTACCCAGTGACAGTTCCATGGAGGTGTTTCCCAACAACACGTTGTGCTGTTACACGGCCAAATTACCTCAAGCCATCCCCTTAGATCACGAAGCCCATTGGGAAGTGGCTTTGGTAGAAATGATTCAGCCAACCCAAGTCCTCAATGTCATTCCACAGCAAAATTGGTTTAAGGTGGAAGTTCATGACAAACAATTGCAAGAGGAGTTAAATAAGATTGGCACATATACCAATAAAACCTATGATGACAAAACTCAAACGTGGACCTACAACTTGATCATTCCCGCAGGCTATTATTTCAGCGGTCAACATTTGGTCAGCACCATAGCCACCAGGTTTAATGGCGTGTTTCTGAAAGCTTTGGGGAATGTCCAAAAAAGTGTCACCCTGGAATACCACAAAATAGCTCGTCGCTTTCTGATGAAATTTTCTGAGGGGTCCAAAAAATTCATGTCTTTCTTATTTTGTCCTGAATTGTTTGACATATTGGGCGGTGACACGGAGCTGAGGAAGACAGGAGAACAAAAAAAAAGCCCCGAATTAGCAGTCATTCATGACAACGACTCTTTTGCGAGGTATTTTCGTTTCCCGGTAGAACTGAACCAAGGACTGAATTTGATCTTTGTGTACTCCGATGTGGTGGAGTACAACGTGGTGGGACACACCTCCGTGCCGTTACTACGTGTCATTCCTTTCAAAGTGGATTCTGCCACAAACGCTGACGAGGAAGGTGGAAACACTTACCACGTCCACCGCGAATTTGTCCATCCTCACTATTTGCCGGTCAGCAAGTCGTATTTGGACACGGTCAACATTACTATAAAAGGAGATTTGGGACAAAATATTCCATTCACCAAAGGAAAAGTCACGGTGAAACTCCATTTTCGAAAACGGTTCTCTCACGAATCGTAAGCAAGTCATGTATCCAGTGTACCGAGGGGTGGCTCGACAGCGAGGACACGGTTTAGGAGACATGTTAAAATCGGCCTTTCGTTCGGTGGCCCCAGTGTTGAAACCGATGGTGACACGCGGATTGCACGCCTTGAAAGATGCGGCACTGACGCAAGGCAAAGAATTTCTCCAAAATGTCATCATCGACAAACAAAACCCTAAAGAAGCCTTCATGAGGGCAGGTAAAAATGTCTTGCTGCAAACGGGCAAAGACATTTTGGGCCGACGAGACACACCTATAAATGCCCTGCACGCTACCGAATCAGGCATTCAGCAAGGACAAGGCAGAAAGAGACGACGAAGAAGAAAACACCCTTTCACTAGACTTCAAGCGAGAAAGGCCAAGAAAAGAAGAACCGTTCGAGACTTAGACGTTTTCGATTATTGAAACACAACAAAAAATGATGCACCGAGAGTCTTGCGCCTGTTCCAAGACGGAACTGGATCTGTTTGCCATGCCCCCCACCATGATGACCATGCAAGAATCCCAATGGGTGGAATTTCATCCCGTCTCCTCATTGACCGATTCCGCTCCCATCGAGTTTGAAATCAAAGGACAGCCCGAAGATTACATCGATCTGAATAGCAGTTACTTGTACTTGAAAGTCCAAGTTCTAAAAAAAGATGATAAAGGAGTAGAAGACGATGATAATATAGCTCCCGTCAACAATTTCATGCATTCCTTGTTCAGCTCAGTGGATTTGTACTTGAATAACAAACTGGTCAGCAGCAGCATGGATACATACCCTTACCGTGCCTACCTGGAAAATCTCTTGACGTACGGAACAGATGCCAAGGATACTCATCTCAATGCCTGTGTGCTGTGGGTAGATGACACAGCGGGCAAGTTCGACACAATAGATCCAAGCAATGAAGGCTTTGAGGCAAGAGAAAGCAAAATCTTAGACAAGAAAAGTTTAGAACTGATGGATCGTTTGCATTTGGACATGTGGTTGCAAGAGAAATATTTGCTGAACGGGGTCAATGTCCGCTTGAGACTGAATCGTAGCAGTGCCACTTTCCATTTGCAGGCTGCTGATCTTGCTAAGGCTCCTAAAAGCATAATCCAAGAAGCCAAACTCTACGTACGACGCGTAGAAGTGTTACCCAAAGTGGGTAACGACATCAGTCAAACGTTGAGCAGAACAACCGCCAAGTATCCCATACGACGTGTGGAAGTGAAAACGTTCACCATTCCTGCTGGACAGCATTCCATGATCGAAGATCATCTGTTTCAAGGACAGTTACCCAAGCGTTTAATCCTTGGTATGGTCTCGAATTCAGCCTTCAACGGAGCCATCGATCAAAATCCTTTCAACTTTCAACACTTCAACGTGAAGAAAATCGAAGTCAGTCGCGATGGCAAGACCTTGTGTACCCGACCTTTCGAACCTAACTTTAAAGAGAAGAATTACTTGAGATCGTACTTGTCCCTGTACGAAGCCACGGGTCAGTTAGGAACCAACACCAGTCACGGCATTGAGTACGACGATTATGACGGAGGCTATGCTTTGTGGGCTTTCGATTTCACTCCAGACCAAGGCAGCGACGAGGGACATTTCCACCCTATAAAATCTGGCCAGATTCGTGTGGAACTTCAGTTTGCAAATCCTCTGCCAGCAACAGTGAACGTCATCCTGTATGCAGAATTCGATAATACCATAGAAATCAACAGTTTGAGAGAAGTCATTCTAGATTATTAGAAAGCCATGGAAGACTGTTATCCCTCTTTACCTAGTGAAGAAACTTTGGAGATGGAATGTGAGGAGACCGTGGAAGGAGAAGAATCTCAAGACAAAGACGAAGAAGATATCATGATGAAGTCGAGATGGCCAGAACAAGAAGCCCATTTAGTCTCCTGTTTTGCCAAACACTTGGTCGACAAAATAACGGAATTGATCAAGAAAAATTGCTATGGATGTCAAAACGATCATCCCAGTCAAATTCAACACGATAAATGCCTGATGTTAAGTCAAGAAGAAAAATTGGACGAGTATCTGGACGAAGCTTGGAGTCTCATCTCGAACAAAGACGTGTTGCACCAGTGGTATAAAGACTTGCGTGAACATTCTTGTCCAGCATTAACCACTCAAGAGATCCATCGTATCGAAGCTCTCCTGAATCAGAGTGAGGAAACAGAACGAATAACCGTTTATTCGTCAGACATTTTCAAGCAAAAAGTCAGGATCGAATTGACGACATATTATTACCTGTGAAGAAGAAGAAAAAAAACACAAAACAATGGATACCTGGGAACTTTATTACCTTTTGAACCACAGTTCGTATACGTCTTCTTGGAATCCTGTCGTCTGTGCTAAAGATGAACTCCCTCATCGCAAACCTAAAGACCATCAAGCTTACGTGATCAACACGGACGAAAGTCATCTCCCAGGAACCCACTGGGTAGCCGTCTACTTTCCTCAAGAAGGATGTGTGGAATATTTCGATTCGTACGGATTGCCCCCTTTGGAAGACGATATCATCGACTTTATGAGAAGAAATGCTCAAACCACCCGATTCAATAACGTGAAATTACAAGGCACAGATTCCTTGGTGTGTGGACAATATTGTGTGTATTTTCTGCATCATCGCAGCCTGGGCTATTCCTTAGAACATTTAGTGACTCATTTCGATCCTCGTTCTTCTGCTAGAAACGATGTGAAAGTAGATCGATGGTTTTGTGACCATTATGCTTATCTTTTGTCTCAAGCTAGGAAACGTAGTGTCCATCAATGGCCTAATGATTTCCAACAGTGGAAATCACAATTTCATTCACAACGTTGTCAGCCTTGTTTAAAGTAGATTGTATTTGAAGAAAAAAATGTTTGTCATTTGAAAAAAATTGTTTGATGTTATCATGTTGAATTATTGTTAAAAATGTTGTTGTTTAGTGTTAAGTGATTTTTTGAATAAAAAATGTTGTGTTTTGAAAAAAAATGACTTTGTCTTTTGTTTAGCTATAAGAATGTTGGATTGATGCTCTTTCATTTCTTACTATCCCTCTCATGAACGTTGCGGCTCGAAAACCGTGTGGGGGATGTTTTCCTTCACGTCCGCGCTTTCACTTTAAGAACCGGGTTGTTCCCAGTCTAGCCATCCCTTGTCGACTCATCCTCCTAAGAAGATGTGCTCCAAACTAGCTAAGCTCAACGAAGCCTACGTGAATCTGCATAGGGTCAGACACAGTCTGATACCGAAGCCAGAAGAAATAGAGAATGTGAGAATGTTAAAAATCACTGAAGACCTAATAGAAGAGCTCTTCAGAGAAGAAGTGAACAGGGAAAAAGAAGAATGGACAGAGAAGTACAGACTTCAGAGACAACAGCAGCAACAGCAGCAACAACAGCAACAACAGCAACCTGAACCTGACAGAGGCTTTGTCGATTGCCGTATCGACACCAAAGAGTTCTTCTTCTCTTTCCGAAGAAGCAGACCTATCGCCAGAAAGTCTATCCTCAGAGGACATCGCATTCTTAGAAACTAAAAAAAGAATGCCATAGCAAAAACAAAAAAAACAGCCCTTTTCAGGGCTACCCAATACTCTAGAAAAGAAATAACTATTAATTTGCCAATGTGTGTAAGTAGAGTAGTGTGAAAATAAACACTAACTCTTTATTAATAGTGGAAGTGTATGTGTTGGAGTGTTTGTGTTTGTAAGTGATAAAGTAGGTTGGTGTGGATAGTAGATTAAAATGATGTTTGTTTGGTTTTTTTTTTTTTTTTTGTTGGGCTGATTGAGGTGTATATTTGGGGTTAGATTGGATTGCTTTGCGTATGTGGATAGTCTATTGAAGTGATGGATAGCATAAAAAAGTGAGCGAGTGTTTCTTTTAGGTCCGCGCGTTGTTGTTGTTTTTTGGTCATGATCTAGGTAAGATGAATTTTATGTTTTTAGGGGGATGTTTTCCTTCACGTCCGCGCTTTCAGTATAAATTGAAACTCGTTCGGCAGTCCAGCTACCCTTGTTGATTGATCAACACAGCCAGAAGAATGACTAGCAGAATAGTGAAACTGTTAGAACTCCAGATGCACCTGGAATATGCCAGGCGGATAGTAAACGAACTATCAGCGGAGGCTATAGTAGAAGAAGCAAGAATAAAGAAGGAAGAAGAGGAGAGAAGACAGAGGGAAGAGGAGGAAAAGAAAAGAGAAGAGATGATGTCGTTTAATATTCCTGAAACAGAGGATTGGGGTGCTGAAGCGAATCATCCTCCCTCTGCGCTCCCCAGAAGAAAGGTGAAAGAAGACTGGGGAAGAAGATGCGTGTGCGGCGCCAGGCCAGGAAGGTGCAACCATTAGATAGGTGCATCTGGAGTTTAAAAAAACAGCCCTTTTCAGGGCTACCCAATACCCTAGAAAAGAAATAACTATTAATTTGCCAATGTGAGTAGGTAGAGTAGTGTGAAAATAAACACTAACTCTTTATTAATAGTGGAAGTGTATGTGTTTGTAAGAGCTAAGGTATGTTTGTGTGAATAGTAGATTATGGGTTTTTTAGCAAATGTGGAGAGTATAGTTAGGGTTATATTATATGAAATGAGAAAGTAGGGGGATGTTTTCCTTCACGTCCGCGCGATGTTGGGTCATCATCTAGGTAAGATCCATTTTATGTTTTAGGGGGATGTTTTCCTTCACGTTCGCGCTTTTCGTATAAGAACCCACAGTATTCGTCGTTCAAACCATTCTGCAAAGAATACAAAGAAGATGGCGTCAAACCAAATGGACAAATTACAAACCTTGCAAGACGTTTTAGACAACTTAGGAATAATGGAACAGATGCTATTAAGACTGGTTGAAGACCATTATTCCTATAGTCCCCATCGTGTAAAGATGGAAATTAACAATTTAAGGAAAGCAAAGGACAAGATTAGTGGTGTCATGAAAGAGATCAAGGAGGAGAAGGAGGATGAAGAGGAAAAGATAAGAATAAGAACATGGAACGAAAAAATTGAAAAAGAAGAGGAAAATGAGAAGAGGAAGAAAGAAGAAGAGGAGGAAGAGAAGGGGAAAAAAAAGAAGAGAAAGAGTGTTGGAGATAAAATAAGAAGTTGGTGGAGGAAAAGAAGAAATTAGAAGAAGAAGAAAACCCAAAGGCCCTTTTCAGGGCCAGCCATATTTCTCGAAAAGAGATAGTCTTTGAATTGCCTACCCCTTTTTAAAATTTAAATTTAAATTTAAATTTAAAAAAACTTTTTAAAAAAAAAAAAAAATCCCATGTTAAATTCCCCTTGTACGTATAGTATCCCACGATTTATTCCCATGTTAAATTCCCCTTGTACGTATAGTATCCCACGATTTATTCCCATGTTAATTCCCCTTGTACGTAAAGTGTCCCACGATTTTTCTCCATGTTAAATTTCCATTGTACGTAAAGTGTCCCAAGGGTGTTTTTAATGCTAATTCCCATTGTACGTAAAGTGTCCCCATTCACTACTCACGTTCTGTTGCAGCAAATCGGTTAGCACGACTGGCAATATGTAAAATTTATTTACCACCACCTAACAATATTCAGTACGCACATTTGCTGTCAGTAATCCTAATACGTTGCATTAAGCAGACATTTTGTTTTGTTTCGTTTTTACCACACGATACCGTTAAACCTGGTAGACGTCAATCACGCACATACAAATACGAGTTGACTTTCGTTCGCGTTGCGAGTAGGTATAACGAAGCTTAAACACTATCAATTAAAACAGAAACTATCGACGTGGTGATCTCCGATGGCCACATATGCTACAGGTTGATCCTGTCAAGGAATTACTTGGTGCAGTATCATCTCTGATGAAAAATCAGCCGAAGACAAATCTCAATTTATAGCGATAAGTAATTGTTAAACGATTTAATTGAACATTTGCTGAGTGATTGTTTTGATATAAGCATACGAAGGAAATATTTCAGAAAGACGAGATCTCATGAATGGGTTGCAAGACTACCATGTATGATAGCTGTTTTAGATAAAGAAATGGACTTTCAACGTCAATATTTTGTCGTCGCCTATCTGCTGGGCCATACCACATTGGTACAGGTAGATTTGAAAAAAAATCTTTATGCAACAGATCTAATTGTTGTTAAAGTGAATCACGAAGTATCTTGCTACTTCCAACTATCAAATCAGCAGAATAATACATATTCCATAAATCATTCATAGGAGTTTCTTGAATTACTTCACGCATTATTGCACAGTATATTTTATCAGGTTGTAGCTGATTGATCTTTCAAACTCTTTCAGCGTTTTTGCAAGTGTTCTATGGTCATCAGTTATCTCATCATAATAATCTACGAACCTTTTGAACCATTCATGTGGCGATGATCCAACAAAAGGTGTAGTTGACGTTGATCACCACACGCGATAACAGCAGTATTTCTTGTCAGTAACCAATCTTTTTATTGATATAATATGTGGCGACTCAAAACCCGGTATCAGGAGATCTTTTTGTCATCAAAGATACTTTTATCGAAACGTACAAGAGCATAGAAGATCTTAAATTAGTAAACTGTGGAGACTCACCATCAGTGTAACTCACATTTGTACCTAATTTATTTCCGTCCGATAAATTATCATTACTTTGAGTTATAAATATGTTTCTCTTCCTTGTATCAGCAATTATAAAATCCAACTCAGCGTCATCTATAATCTTGTACAACGTCGTTTATGATGATGTGATTCTCCCTGCGTAAATTTACCAATTATTTTTCTGCCAATATCTTTTGCGATTTTATTCTCAAAATCAGTTGCAAGAGGATTTTTACCAACAGAATATATCTTTTGTTGTGGTAACAAAACGTGCCACTGCGAACATTATGATACCGATGTTTCACTTACTGTTAAAAATAATAGTATTTTTACATCAAGCATATACCGTTATAATACTGTTGGTGCCCACATTGTTTCTGGAAAACGTTTCCATACCTGACATACCAAATGGAATGAAGACATTCAGCGAACTTAAATGAAGCAATGATTGCAAATCCAATTAAGTCGAAATCTGGTAAGGATCCGTGTATCACAACCCTGGTCATCTCGTGTGTAGGATGTCCAAATCTCTTAAAAATACCCAAAAACTAAACTCTATAATTCCAAGAAAGAATCCATGATAACATGCAACCATATCATCGAATATAATATAATTATATTCGTATTTAGTATTCCATAATTCGCCGTGTCCATATTCAATGCAACTGCATTGAATATCGTTAACAAATTCCAACAGTGTTGTTTTCCATGAATTTTCCGTTTGCGCAAAAGGAGCATCAACTGACGGAACGGTAAAACAATTACTCTGTACTTCTGAAGCATCATTGGCGTATTTTAACGCAAGATAATTTCATTTTTTTTCGTAGAGAGATTCTGCACGATAAATATATTCATTAGGATTCCATCATCGGAACTTTGAAACAGTCACACGGATAAAGGCTCATTCTTAAAATTTCTGCTAAAATCAAACATATCACTGTCATAAAATTTAACAGTTAGATTTCTTGGAAATATTATTTTAGCCAAGTCCACGCATTCGCATCGTGATCAATAATATTCATCGGAGCTCTTTCGATTTATATTTCGATTTGAACAAAATCTTTCTGGATAATTACTTTTTGGGGGACTTTTAATTTCCTTTCCAGTTTATCAGCATCTTTGATCGCATCCTTAACTATGTTTGCCCACTCATTTTTTTAAAGTCGTAAATTCGTTAAACCGTGTCCACATATCGCGTTTATAAAGTGTTCTGTAATTCGCCCAGCTACACAATTTAGCCTTGGCAATTTCATCGGTTTAAGATCATCATCGCTATGTTTATCATTCACCGGATACACTGCATAAACAACTGCAGTCACATGATACTCTCGTTCATAATATGGTTTGGCAATACCAGTCCACCCTCCTGGTTTGGGATTTTTATTTTACAAGAAATCAAAAAAATAAAAACAATAAATAACATTTCAGTATTACACACCGCAAGAAATGTGAAGGGAGATAACTCTCTCATTTAAAAGTCTCTCCGGTAGAGTAATTAAACAGTTGCCCCGTTTCTTGTTATTGCGTCATATTACGTGACAACCGCAATTATATTTTATTGCTCACATACTATATTTCCTTTCCCGTTCATGGTTAGTTCGGTTATGGTGACTAACCCTCTTTCTTGTATAAATTTAGAAAAACAAGAATCATATCGCTAGTGTGTTGATAAAATTACGATTTACACAGACCAGTGTGTTGTAATAGTCCGCCCAGAAGAAGGGATATAACTATGCTTTGACTATCAGGGGTTGAATAGAAAGATTAAATAATTTTTATCTTACTTGTGTATTACCTCTACTGTCCCTTTCTTTTTTAAAAAAAAGATTGGGGGGTGGTGTTTCTTTTTGTTGGTTTTGTTGAGAAATTGTATCTTTAATTTTCTGAAGCGTTCAGGTTTCTTGCTTCCTTTAGATTTTGTCTGCGATAATAATTAAGAAAAAATATAAACAATGAGTAAAGCACGCCCATCGTGTGAGCTAATTTTGGATTTCAAAATATTGGTCAGCTTATATAATATGGAACCCGTTTTATAAATGGGGGTCTACCCAATTTGCTCGAACTTCAACAGACAAGAACACCTTCCATATATTGAATTTATTTAAGTTAATGTTAGAATTACGATTGTATATAATGCTGAAAATGGCTTGATGTGATATAATGCTTTAAATGTGCTTTTATAGTTGAGATTGGTTGTTGAAAAGTCAAAAATAAACAAGTTGAACAATTCTTTTCCATCGCAAACACGATTGAAAAAGTAGATCAGAAATGTCTCACGAATACGAAACAAAAATAATTGTTAATACGCTTGTAAGACAATTGAGAGAAAGAATGTCTGCAAGTAACTCTGTCCCTGGTGAAAGTGAAAATGAAAGCGCTGCCACCAGTGAACCTAGTGATTGTGAGAGCACTGTAGTAAAAGCTAAACAGAGTGAAAGTATTAACGGATTATGAAAATGAAAGAAATTGTAACGGATAAACAAAGGTGAATCTCTTTAATAGAGTCCTTGACTTTATCGAAGACTAAGTCATTGGGGGATTAATTTATTTCTGACCATAGTAAAAGGAATTAAATGTGTTTTTATCCTAAACTTTGTCAAGGGAATCAGATTATACTATTTTTTAAGATGATCACATTTAATGCAATAATGTGCATAATTCAGAATATGATCGCACACAATCATAACAATATGTTCTCGTTGCAGCTCATTTAACTGTTCTTGCTGTAATAAATTGTATTCATCGCCGTATTTATTAATAATTATATTGACACTACATTTTTCTGCCTTGAATATGTCAAGGATGGATTGTGTCATTATTGTTCTGACGGCACGATTGACTACCTCCTTGTTGTATGCAAAATGTTCACGCGTTGGTACATCATATAATACTCTTTGATTGAATCAAAGAATAATTGCGTTTGTAAAACGCAAACATCAACTCAGAAACAGATTTTACAAAATCCACTACGAACTTGAAGATCAATAAGTCAGTAAGTTTAAAAAGTATCCGTGACAACAACAGAGTATGACATCGCAGATAAACTTCATTAACGAGTTTTAACACAATCAAAATCAAGGGGGTGCTTGAGGTGTGAATGAATATAAAATATATCTTGCTCAGCGTGATTGGACTTTACAAGATCTACTTGATAGCTGCCCTCATTCGTATCACATATAAGATTAACTGTAATCGTTGATGTGATGGTTACGACACCTGGCGAAATATGACGACCACGAGGGTATTCATCATTGCTGTGTTTGAAACTCTTTGTTGGTGTGCTTATGTTTTTTTTTATGCGGAAACGATTTTGGGAAAATTTTTCATCGATGATATTGTTGACTTATTCTTTTAGCTCGCCTGCGTTAAAACATGGTATTATGAGTGTTGTTAATTGTTCTCCTGTAAGCGCATATGCGTCCAGTAATATTTGTTTAGTTTTTAAGAGTTCCATTTGTTACGTATATTTGATTTAATTTATATTTTATTTAATTTGTGTTTGATTTGATTTGATTGTTTGTGGGTTTGTGGAATCTTTTTTCTTTACATGTCAAAGTAATGTAATTTTATTTAATGGAAATTTGATATTTTCCAGAAAATTCAGTTTGACCTGAATCTTTCCTTAAATACCTAATAATAGATACACTTGTTTCTATATTTGACGTAGTTCCTGACCTTGTTTGTTTGGTTTTTATCAAGGACATACAGGAGTTACGTGATTTTTATATGTAAACATGATCCAATGATCCTCTGTTTCGCAATTAGGCATTTCCGAAGTTGCAAAATACTTAGTATTAATAGTGATGTTTAGAGAACGAGAGCGATCTCAGAGACTTTTGGGGCTTTTAAATACTTGATATCAAGTTGCTTTCTTCTGTTGTGACCAGTATTGAGATTTTGAGTATTTTGAGTATTGTTTTAATTTTTCGGATTCTAAAAGATGTATTCGTTTCTCTAAAAATATTTTGTGCTGATAAAGAATTTTTGAACAAAGATGTTTCTTAAAATATGTATTTGGACTTTAAAAACCGGAGGATTAATTATTCTGTTTCTACTAGGCTCTGTAGACTTCAGCACAGTACTGGTTACAGGATACGTCATTGCCTTTCATCTTGGATTTTTCGTCGGGACTCGAACTTGGAATCATTAGAACATTTCAATATTAGGACTTCAAAACTTTAATTCGTGGATTATTCTTGGATTATATTTGGACTTGAATCTGGAAACCTTAAGTTCATATATTTTCATTATTCCAGAATTTTTCCAGTGAAATAAATTATTTGTTATATTTTTCAAAGCTTGTTTTTTTCAATCTTTCTTGTGTTACTGTTTATTAGAGCCTAAACACGTAACAAATTACTTCATCAGCACAGTCAATTATTGATTCAATAATAATTTTATTGACAAACTCAAGATCGGATACAACCTGGTTTAGATGTTGTATCCTTGCTATAATCTGCTGCTTGTATCGTCGCTGTAACATTGTGTGACGCTTAAAAACAAATTTTGCAGCTGATTAAACACACATTCGTAGTCTGACTTGATGTCGTCGTGAAATTCTTTAACATATTCTTAGACGAATCATATATTCAGTATAATTAAGGCTAAGTCTCATTACAGGAAGTTTTTTAACATAAGAGGCAGTGAAAGTAGATTCGATAAAACTCCATGGTTGTCTTTTTTGATATTCTGGAAGTTTTAAAAATATTATCTTGTCCATGACATAGCCGACTAGTTTGGGTTCTGGTGGTCCTTGATAAACCGGTGGAATTTCTGGCCATCCTAGCGCAGTTTTGATCGATTTTGAATATATATCAAAGGGCATAATCTAAAGAATTAATTTCTATCGCCGCAGATAATATGGGTTCATGAACAGTGAAAGTACTTTTAGTAATAGATTTAATTCTGCGCTGAAATTCATCGCTAATTTGTTCGATTTGAAATTTACCCGTAGGCATGCTCACAACATTCCATTCCGGTGTTCCATCAGATTTATTTTCATATGCAAGTACCAGTGAATTATTCGCTTGCAACCCACCGAATGATTTTGACCAGATAATTTACCAGCTGTGATGGACTTGAATTTGTGATAGTGCAATTTCTTTAGCTGGAATCGCAGTTATAAAACAAATACGTTGAACACAGGATTGGTTGAACTTGCCGATATCATCATGGGTTTTGCCTGCTTTTTTTAGCGACGATATATTGTAGTTCGACGTTGACATTATTAGTATTTGTTAAATCCTGATTCTAAATCATTCGTAGAGTCTGACACAATCATTCTCAAAGGTACATTTGCGCTTACGTGCTAAATTTTTTTTATCATTTCTGTGAACTCAGCATCTAATAGTATTCCATCGCTGAGATCTGATGATATGAACGAAGATAATTTGAAGTATGCTAGTATCGCTGTAATATTATTGCGTGTAATTTATCAACCGCAGATTTTTTGGTGATGATATTAAGAATGCGAGCAATTCAAATTACAACTGCGACACCAATTCCTATCACTGGTGCTATTACATATGTAGCTGACCATGCGCCGATAAACGTTACTGTTCCATCGCTGACCGCAGATGCGGAGAATACAATTATGTCAGTAACAACGACACGTATGTGTTTATATTTCATTTTACTGTATACAAAACAATAATATTTTTCAGTTGAAGCTGCCACTCGCATACTTGATCGTACCTAAATCGTTGAACGTCGATTGGGGAGTTCATTATATGTTAAGTAGGTGGTTTAGCGACTGATTCAAGAAACCAATAGCACAACACGGGTGTCCCTTTTTCTTCGGGTTTCACTGCAAATGTTACTTCGTCGTTTTGATCTAGTAATACTAAACAATACTAACAATACAGAAAGTCCAGATTGTTGAAGAAGGCGTGAAATTGAGGCAAATGCTGTAAATTTTGTATCCTCATTACTGTTAACCTGTACATACCGGTAACCTCAGCGTGATGTTTGACGGTTTATTGAGTGGTGACTATAATGCTGATCCAGACGCTACTGTATCTGCTAAACTGTCGGTGATCTTTTTATTTCAGAAAAAGTAATATAAAAGACTGCGGGATTCTCGAAAAATTCATGAATGTTTATATTTGTGTTTCTACGAAACTTTGTAAACGATTATACGTGAGTAGAAATTTCAGATCTTAATATGACCATTCCATCATTGATTGTCATTAACGATGTCATCATCGGGATGTTGCTGTTGTTGACATTTCTTCCTTGCAGTGTCATCGGTTGGTTCTGGTTCTCTAAGAACAGTAATCTTATTATCAGCCATATTGAGAGAAGCAGTAATTGTATCATTTGCGGTTAGTAAACCACCAGCAGTCTCAGTTCTGATCGTGTTATGGTTGCTGTCTACGTATCTTTGCGTTGCTACATCATCGTCTGATTTTGGTTCTCTCACATTGATAATTGTATTTCTCTTTATGGTGAGATCGCCATACATAATATCTCCAATTCTTCTGATGCGTCCAGTAATCTTCCCAGTGAGTGTTAAGACTGATTCCTCTGATTTTTAATTTTACCGTTTTTAGCAAACACCACTAAGTTATCTTCTGTTGCATTTGGAACCCGCAGAAGAATATCTGTCTACGGGATATTGCGCGTCTTTAATCGTCCTTGTGTGTCCTTAAAAAACAACGACTTCATTTTGGTCAACATTTGCGAGACTCAAACGACCAGCGAGTTAGTTTTTGACATCGTTAAGAGTTGCATATTTGGATAACTCGCCTTGCTGAGTTTCACTCATGCGAAAAGATCTTCAGTAAATATTTACCATTATATAATAACTAAAACCTATTTAGAACATTGGACAAAGTCATATACTGGTGCATGACTTTATGTGGTGATATTAGGGACTTTCACACAACGTCGAGTACAACAATTATTTCACGGTCACATACTGGCGGATCAGTTATTGTCTGTGTTGGTAATGATGAATACCAGACGGGATTTTGAAACCCGTCAATATATTTTAAAAATTATTTCGGTGGCGCCAGTCCATAACAATCAAAATAAACAATTCCACGTGGATCAGTCGCGACTCAATGAGTACTTGGACCAGAACTTCCGTCGAGATTAATGGTACTAGTTTCCTGGATATTTGGTTGTTTTGGTAATTGATAACGCATAGAAACACCTCCTAAGGTTTTGGTATTTAACTTTTAGCGGCTTTAAGTAAACAAAAACTGGATATGGGAAGCTTCAAAGAAGTGTCCTGGTATGTCATATACCTTTTTCGTACCACGAATGCAGAGTTCCTGTCAGTCTTCCGAGATTTTTTGGAAGTTTTTATTCCGTGACCTGTTGCTTTATTTAATGCCATCCCAGGAGCAGTTCCAACAGCAGCAAGTGCAGCTGCTTTTGCAACATCTGTGGCTGCAGCGGCTATTAACGCTGGTATAGCTGCGGGAAGTAAATATACCATCCGTCCTAATTATGTCTTTAATAGCACCCGAAGAAATATGAAGTCGTACGCTGGTCTTTGATCGTTTAGCTTCATTGAAGTGTCTCAGTTGACGTTATGACAATGACAGTTTATTCGGACCACCTTCGATTTGTTCTCTGTTTAGTGATATTTTTATTCCACAATTCCTTTTTGATAATATTGTAGTTTGTTTTAAAATCTGACCAGACATCAGAGTAACTCCACCTTGATGATATGACATTATAATAGCATGATCTCTCGGGATCCAATTACACGTTTTCTACCGGGGTATTAATAACTCTCTTTCGTCCACCAACACATTCAAACAACATTGTTTCGTCAGAGAGAATAACAGCGATTACTATTTACTTAGAAATAGCTCCTCTTGCCACACGAGCTCGAAAATGTATATCCACGACAGATTGGATAAATAAACCCAGGTGTTACAGCGAAAAGTAATAGATCGGAAACAGCGTTGTAAAATCTAGTTGTGATATCTACATACCAGAATCAATATTTTAATCACGTCCCATGGATGTCATCAAACGATGATATGAACGTGCACCAGTATTTTAATCAAAATTCAATAATATATCCTCAGCTGGTTATTGATTTCCATTTATTTTCAGTGAAACATCAGTAGTACAAAGTTTGACAAATATCATTATACTGTGTGTTTGCCAGTTTTCGCATTCAGTATTTTGGAAAGCAGTCAATATTTGTCCTGGTGCAGAGACACTTTGTTGTGATGCTATCTGCCACGTGAATACACCATTAGTGGTACTTTGATCACTATCTGTCGTCATCATCAACCATGATAATGTTGATTTACCACCCGAATCCATGAAATAAAATAACCGTTGTTCTTCAGCGAGTGATGGTATCATTACTGGCATCCACAATGTAAGTTTTGTTAGTATTACTTTACCAAAATCATCAACAGCAGCATGTTTGCCAGGTTGAATCGTTGTTATCACTCTTTCGCTGAAGTACAACTGTATGCTTGGATCCAAAAATAACCTTTCTGACATTTCTACAAAATCTAAAGATATATGACAGTGATTTGCACTTGAAAATCTTCTGCTTCAATCCTTTAGTTGTGCTTGACGTTATGCGAATCTAACGTGGAATTCTGGATTCGAAACATGAACCACCGGCCATACATCAGCGTCAGCGTTGTCGGCATTGTCTCTTGGTCATCTTATATTATACTGTATGTTGTTAGGGTGGTTAGTAGTGTATTTCATAAACATCATTTACGGACCAGCCGATCTCGTGTAATCATCGGAATATCTTGCAAGGCCAAGTATCGTCGTGGCAAAGTCGATGTCTCTCTGAATTGATTCAATATTTCTTCCATCGATGATATACGTAGCACTGTCGAACAACGCCATAATGCCGTTATTAACAAAACCAATATCAGCTCCATATTCAGAGTTCTCTGTTTTCAGAATTTTTCCTTCAACTTTAATAAATGCTTCAGCATGTAAGAAACATTTGCTTGTATCCTGAATTTGCAGCTCAATTCGCCCACGCTGATTTGGCTGTCGTATTGATAATCACGTATCGATTCATCATTGAGAACTGGTGTATCCATGTCAATTACAGGATCAGATACACGTTTGAGCACCATTACTACACTTGCTATCGTCTAACACAAAGACCACTTCCCGCGATTAGACTAGCGGGTTTTTTATATTATTTTTCTGACATGGGCACACCAGCCAAATCTGCTAGTTTTTTTATTTGCAGCTTGATTTATTATTTTACTAACATTTGCAGGCATAACGTCTGTACTGGGTAATTTTACAGGTTGAGGATTTCGTCGTATTTATTGTGCTAGTCTGTCCTTGAATAATGATAATGTTTTGCTAGCAACATCACTTCAATATCCTTCATTCCCAGTCGTTTTATTGCTTTTGGGGCAATCCTTCTAAATAGACCCTGAACAATATCAAAAAGTCCATCTCCGTAGATCGCGTTGTATGTGGGTAATCGCGAATTTATCACCCTGACCATTACAAATCCACGTTGAGCATTATGTATAAACATCTTAATTTATTGTCACTGATCTAATTTAATACCCTTAACCACTGCGGTAATCATCAATGATTTCATCAACAAGGGACCGATAAACATTAATGTCCATGATATTATCTGTAAATAATCTCTGACAAATAGCTTCTGCTTCATTAATGATTTCTGAGAAATTATTACCGGTTCGTTTTCCGCCATTCAAACTTTCTAGTCAATCAACATTAGCAAGGATGTTGCTGGGACATGGAGTAATAAGAAAACTTCTTCGAGGGACCCAATCGCTTAGGCCACATCCAGTTGCATCCTCTGCTTTTTTCTTACTTGGTGAAAGTAATTCCTTCCTTCGTCTAATTTCTTCAAATTCCTAATTTTCTTCTACTTTTTGTTTCCTCGTTGGTTCAGCCTCTTTAAAATTCGACTTCATTTATTTTTCCTTTCGTTTCTTTGTTTAGCTTCTTCAAGTTTCAACTATATTTCTTCTTTTTATTTCCAATCCTGCCTTGATTGTCCAATATACTCATCAACTGTCCGGTCAAATATATAAAACTAATTAACATCTTTGTCTGCTCTGATTTGCGGAGTGTCAGTAGAGATGCGATATACATGCCTAACGGAATCGACAGATCTAGTTGTTCTAACCTATTGTGGTGTTAAATACTTATCTCTTTCATATTATCCAAACGCGGCAATATCGATTACTTTGTCTTGGTCCTAGATAGCGCCAATACCGTTAGGCGTGAATTTATCTGTAATGTTAATTCTAACTCTTGGCGGAGGTTGTTGTTGAGGAGGTCGAATTTCAGGTTGTGGTTGAAGAGTTGCTGGGGTGGTGGTGGATCTGCTGAAAACGGCCAGCAATATGAACAGGTAATGTCTCAAGAGCTTTCTGATCCGGTTCAGATGATGTAACAAGTTTATTTTTTTGGTTCGACATTTGGTTTAAATTGGATCCTGTATCTTCTGAACATTCCACCTGAGACTCCTGTCTCACTTGTACTTTTTGTCTGACAGAATCACGGACTGGAATATATTTTAATTGCCTTTAGTCGCACTCGAGTTAGTCTAGCTGTGCGAGATTCCATAGTTGGCGCTCAATCGCTCATTATTACATCAATAATAATGATTTAATTTCGCAACACTATAACAGCAGAGATTGTGACGACAAAAATTGAGTGTCCAGGTGGGAAAAGAAACACGCATAACAATTTTTAAACAAATGACAAAAATTGAGTGTCCAGGTGGGAAAAGAAACACGCATAACAATTTGAAAACAAATGACAAAAATTGAGTGTCCAGGTGGGAAAAGAAACACGCATAACAATTTGAAAACAAATGACAAAAATTGAGTGTCCAGGTGGGAAAACAAACACGCATAACAATTTGAAAACAAATGACAAAAATTGAGTGTCCAGGTGGGAAAACAAACACGCATAACAATTTGAAAACAAATGACAAAAATTGAGTGTCCAGGTGGGAAAACAAACACGCATAACAATTTGAAAACAAATGACAAAAATTGAGTGTCCAGGTGGGAAAACAAACACGCATAACAATTTGAAAACAAATGACAAAAATTGAGTGTCCAGGTGGGAAAAGAAACACGCATAACAATTTGAAAACAAATGACAAAAATTGAGTGTCCAGGTGGGAAAAGAAACACGCATAACAATTTGAAAACAAATGACAAAAATTGAGTGTCCAGGTGGGAAAAGAAACACGCATAACAATTTGAAAACAAATGACAAAAATTGAGTGTCCAGGTGGGAAAAGAAACACGCATAACAATTTGAAAACAAATGACAAAAATTGAGTGTCCAGGTGGGAAAAGAAACACGCATAACAATTTGAAAACAAATGACAAAAATTGAGTGTCCAGGTGGGAAAAGAAACACGCATAACAATTTGAAAACAAATGACAAAAATTGAGTGTCCAGGTGGGAAAAGAAACACGCATAACAATTTGAAAACAAATGACAAAAATTGAGTGTCCAGGTGGGAAAAGAAACACGCATAACAATTTGAAAACAAATGACAAAAATTGAGTGTCCAGGTGGGAAAAGAAACACGCATAACAATTTTTAAACAAATGACAAAAATTGAGTGTCCAGGTGGGAAAAGAAACACGCATAACAATTTTTAAACAAATGACAAAAATTGAGTGTCCAGGTGGGAAAAGAAACACGCATAACAATTTTTAAACAAATGACAAAAATTGAGTGTCCAGGTGGGAAAACAAACACGCATAACAATTTGAAAACAAATGACAAAAATTGAGTGTCCAGGTGGGAAAAGAAACACGCATAACAATTTGAAAACAAATGACAAAAATTGAGTGTCCAGGTGGGAAAACAAACACGCATAACAATTTTTAAACAAATGACAAAAATTGAGTGTCCAGGTGGGAAAAGAAACACGCATAACAATTTTTAAACAAATGACAAAAATTGAGTGTCCAGGTGGGAAAAGAAACACGCATAACAATTTGAAAACAAATGACAAAAATTGAGTGTCCAGGTGGGAAAAGAAACACGCATAACAATTTTTAAACAAATGACAAAAATTGAGTGTCCAGGTGGGAAAAGAAACACGCATAACAATTTTTAAACAAATGACAAAAATTGAGTGTCCAGGTGGGAAAAGAAACACGCATAACAATTTGAAAACAAATGACAAAAATTGAGTGTCCAGGTGGGAAAACAAACACGCATAACAATTTGAAAACAAATGACAAAAAAGTAAGAAATGGGTTAAGCGAAAATCTCGGTCAGTTGGATGCTTTAGTTTCGTGTCATTTACTTTTTTGTTTCGTAGGCAGTTTTATTTTCAAAAATAGACACTCTTAAAATAATTTGTTCACCCTGCCTGCTGCTCGTCTATGTAATAATTTTTTCTTTCTTTTGTGCTGTAGCGAGAGGACAGATCATACGTTCAAAACTGAGACTTACCAAGACGAATCTATCGGTTCCTAGTACATGCCGAGCTAAATATTTACCTAATTGGATACAAAATGTTTGGTAAACAGTATGTCCGACAGTTGAATTTAACGACATCGCTTCACGAGACAGGTCTGATATCAAACACAAGGAAAATATAGCGATGACGAACCATTTTAAGAGCAATGAGCTTTAGATGAGCGATTCGTCTATCATCTCGATTGAAGCTGTCACAAGTAAAGGAACATCTAAGGAAAAGAGAGACCTACTGGATAGGAAACATAAAACACTAAGTACTTGGATTTAATTGATATAACGAAACGAAAGAACTTATATCATCGGTCACCAAGTATAACTCACAGGCAACGAAAACAGTTAAACAGAGAAATGGATACACAAAAATGTAAACGGAATGTTTCGACCTTATTCGGCAAAACTAGTAACTGCATATCTCAAAACCAAGAACTTGGGGGATATTTTAATAGGAAACAAATTAAAGAGCGGGAATAATTAGCCTTAGTCCAGAGAACGTGGGATTCCTTCAAACTCCTACCTTGGTTTCTAAACCCAAACCCCAACTAGCTCTACGTTCTAGGGGTTATATACCGTGAAATGTCCACAAACGTTTCGTCGCTACATACGGTTCTCCCCCATTATCCCTAGCGACAGAAGCCTCGTATTTGACCCAAATATGGCTTCATTTCTTTAAAACACTTGTTGACAATATGACAAATTGAAAATCTGTGTAGAAAGTTAGATCAGGATGCAATAAACTTTAGAACCTGCTACACTCTGCAATAAGCGGTTTAAGTCTTTATGGTAAGAAAAGACAAAACAAACTATTGATTAAATACAGTACTATATTTTGCTTTCTTATAAATAGCAAATGTCACTCCCACTATCATCATAATCATGTTTACACGCGGTGTAGAAGACGGGGAGTGATAAGTGTTGATTGAAAAACGAAATGATTTGACAATGGAAATTTGAATGAAGAAATAATTTTTTACAATTTGTTTTCCTAAACTCAGAATCTTTCAAATCTTGTATTTATATATGTCGCCGTCTGTAGCTGGATACGACTGCTTTTTAATGTTTTTGCAATACCTTCAGCCAGAAATATTAACTGTATCAATCCGTGCAAGTAATGTGCTAACGACAATAAAACGTTTCATGTTCTTGTTCATTGATCTGCCAAAACATCTAGCAAATTCGGTTGAATAACACAGAAGATAAGTGGTCCCTGAGTTACATACTAGTATTTCGATTGATTTATCGAAATATAAAAGTAATTTAAAGAACATCTGCCATATATATAAAGAAGCGCTTAAAAATCAGGAGCATGCGATTTATAAACTCATGACCAAAAAATGATTACAACATTTTAGACCAAAAAGTACTTATGACTTTCTGGACCAAAAAGTAATTATGACTTTCAGGACCAAAAGGAATATAAGACTTTCAGGACCAAAACGTAATTATGACTTTCTGGACCAAAAAGAAATTATGACTTTCTGGACCAAAAAGAAATTATGACTTTCTGGACCAAAAAGAAATTGACTTTCTGGACCAAAAAGTAATTATGACTTTCTGAACCAAAAAGAAATTATGACTTTCTGGACCAAAAAGAAATTATGACTTTCTGGACCAAAAAGAAATTATGACTTTCTGGATCAAAAAGTAATCATGACTTTCTGGACCAAAAAGTAATCATGACTTTCTGGACCAAAAAGAAATTATGACTTTCTGGACCAAAAAAAAATTATGACTTTCTGGACCAAAAAGTAATTATGACTTTCTGAACCAAAAAGAAATTATGACTTTCTGGACCAAAAAGAAATTATGACTTTCTGGACCAAAAAGGGATTATGACTTTCTGGACCAAAAAGTAATCATGACTTTCTGGACCAAAAAGTAATCATGACTTTCTGGACCAAAAAGTAATTATGACTTTCTGGACCAAAAAGTGATCATGACTTTCAGGACCAAAAAGTAATCATGACTTTCAGGACCAAAAAGTAATCATAACTTTCAGGACCAAAAAGTAATTATGACTTTCAGGACCAAAAGGATTATAAGACTTTCAGGACCAAAACGTAATTATGACTTTCTGGACCAAAAAGAAATTATGACTTTCTGGACCAAAAAGAAATTATGACTTTCTGGACCAAAAAGAAATTATGACTTTCTGGACCAAAAAGAAATTATGACTTTCTGGACCAAAAAGTAATTATGAATTTCTGGACCAAAAAGTAATTATGACTTTCTGGACCAAAAAGTAATTATGACTTTCTGGACCAAAAAGTGATCATGACTTTCAGGACCAAAAAGTAATAATGACTTTCAGGACCAAAAAGTGATCCTGACTTTCTGGACCAAAAAGTAATCATGACTTTCTGGACCAAAAAGTAATTATGACTTTCTGGACCAAAAAGTAATCATGACTTTCTGGACCAAAAGGTAATCATGACTTTCAGGACCAAAAAGTAATCATGACTTTCAGGACCAAAAAGTAATCATGACTTTCAGGACAAAAAGGAATATAAGACTTTCAGGACCAAAACGTAATTATGACTTTCTGGACCAAAAAGAAATTATGACTTTCTGGACCAAAAAGTAATTATGACTTTCTGGACCAAAAAGTAATCATGACTTTCTGAACCAAAAAGAAACTATGACTTTCTGGACCAAAAAGAAATTATGACTTTCTGGACCAAAAAGTGATTATGACTTTCTGGACCAAAAAGTAATCATGACTTTCTGGACCAAAAAGTAATCATGACTTTCTGGACCAAAAAGTAATCATGACTTTCTGGACCAAAAAGAAATTATGACTTTCTGGACCAAAAAGTAATTATGACTTTCTGGACCAAAAAGAAATTATGACTTTCTGGACCAAAAAGTGATCATGACTTTCTGAACCAAAAAGTAATCATGACTTTCTGGACCAAAAAGTAATCATGACTTTCTGGACCAAAAAGAAATTATGACTTTCTAGACCAAAAAGTGATTATGACTTTCTGGACCAAAAAGTGATTATGACTTTCTGGACCAAAAAGTAATCATGACTTTCTGGACCAAAAAGAAATTATGACTTTCTGGACCAAAAAGTAATTATGACTTTCTGGACCAAAAAGAAATTATGACTTTCTGGACCAAAAAGTGATCATGACTTTCTGGACCAAAAAGTAATCATGACTTTCTGGACCAAAAAATAATCATGACTTTCTGGACCAAAAAGAAATTATGACTTTCTGGACCAAAAAGTGATTATGACTTTCTGGACCAAAAAGTAATCATGACTTTCTGAACCAAAAAGAAATTATGACTTTCTGGACCAAAAAGAAATTATGACTTTCTGGACCAAAAAGTGATTATGACTTTCTGGACCAAAAAGTAATCATGACTTTCTGGACCAAAAAGTAATCATGACTTTCTGGACCAAAAAGAGATTATGACTTTCTGGACCAAAAAGTAATTATGACTTTCTGGACCAAAAAGAAATTATGACTTTCTGGACCAAAAAGTGATCATGACTTTCTGGACCAAAAAGTAATCATGACTTTCTGGACCAAAAAGTAATCATGACTTTCTGGACCAAAAAGAAATTATGACTTTCTGGACCAAAAAGTGATTATGACTTTCTGGACTAAAAAGTAATCATGACTTTCTGGACCAAAAAGTAATCATGACTTTCTGGACCAAAAAGAAATTATGACTTTCTGGACCAAAAAGTAATTATGACTTTCTTGACCAAAAAGAAATTATGACTTTCTGGACCAAAAAGTGATCATGACTTTCTGGACCAAAAAGTAATCATGACTTTCTGGACCAAAAAGTAATCATGACTTTCTGGACCAAAAAGTAATTATGACTTTCTGGACCAAAAAGTAATTATGACTTTCTGCACCAAAAAGTAATTATGACTTTCTGGACCAAAAAGTGATCATGACTTTCTGGACCAAAAAGTAATCATGACTTTCAGGACCAAAAGTAATCATGACTTTCAGGACCAAAAAGTAATCATGACTTTCAGGACCAAAAGGAATATAAGACTTTCAGGACCAAAACGTAATTATGACTTTCTGGACTAAAAAGAAATTATGACTTTCTGGACCAAAAAGAAATCATGACTTTCTGGACCAAAAAGAAATTATGACTTTCAGGACCAAAAAGTAATGACTTTCAGGACCAAAAAGTAATTATGACTTTCATGACCAAAAAGTAATTATGACTTCCAGGTCCAAAAAATAATTATGACGTTCAGGACCAAAAAGTAATTATGACATTTAGGACCAAAAAGTAATTATGACTTTCAGGACCATAAAGTAATTATGAATTTCAGGACCAAAAAGAAATTATGACTTTCAAGACTAAAAAGCAATTATGACTTTCAGGACCAAAACGTAATGACTTTCAGGACCAAAAAGTAATTATGACTTTCTGAACCAAAAAGAAATTATGACTTTCTGAACCCAAAAGAAATTACGACTTTAAGTACCAAAAAGTAATTACGACTGTCAGGGCAAAAAGTGATTATGACTGTCAGGACCAAAATGTTATTACTACACTCAGGACAACGCTAGAAAAATCTGACATATCTTGATACATCTTTCCTCCCTTATAACAGAATCGAATTGCGAGAGGGACGCTGTCAGGAAACATTTAAAGTATATTGTCCAAGAACATTTCCTCCAGGTTATATGATAAAGTCCAATCGGAATTAAAGGAGAACGTTTTGACTAGCAAATGGAAACAATCCTGAGAGATAAGAGTAGAGATAAATATAGATATTTAGCTGTCTTTCTGATTTCTTTACGAACATTGTATTGAATTATTAATTAATTTGTATTTCATCGACTGCACGTGTCATTTCCAACGGAAATTGGTAAGGACATAATATGGCCCACATTCCACCTAATTCTGAACTGGATTGGCCTCGTCTGTTTTTGCTGACAATTAGATAACTAGATAGATGGAACGACAATATGACACATTAATATTACTTAACACTTGTAATGGTAAATTCTTTTATTCGTTTACACATTATTTAGCTGCCTCAACATTTCAAATCGCGATAACCATTTTTCAAATCGTGGTAGCCATTTAATTCTTTTGGTTTCATCTGGATCCATGGAAAACCGGTTCCCTGCTTGCATTTAATGGCTTCTATCGTGGATTCCTTGTTAGCGCCACCTAAATTAGAGATTCATGAAATAAAAGCAAGTCGCCAACGTATTGAGTTCATCATCAACATCTTCCTCAGATTAAGAACAAATAAAAAAGAGACAAAAATCATTGATGTAACAAATAGTGTGAAAACATGAACTAGATAAATATGTACATGATCAAGTGAGTGGACAGATCAACGGGAGTTTACTAATTATATATATTTGTGGTCGCTTTTATAATTTCGAGACCTCAGGCAGGATATTGCTTATACAAAATACTGGGGTAGCTAACGTTTTAGTTTTAAGTTCTAGCTCTTACCAGAAAGATAACATGTCTTTTCTTCGGAGAATCGATAGGTACAGTTTCGTCTGTGCCATTGAACCTGGACTTCGTAACTCTCAGCTTCGTCCAAGTTAATTCCGCTACCGTTCTGAAAAGAAAAAGTTCAACTATAATTAGTAAAAATTCGCCACGTTTATCGTCCTGAAATATGACTAAAGACAATTATACATTTCAATACTGTTAATTATATTTCAACTATTAAATTATCTTTGAGTAGGTAAATAATTAGAATTGGTCAGACTCTGGCTTTGGAATTGTTCTCTTTTGATATTGGCTGAGAGCCGAATGTTACTATTGGATTGAGGGAGTTGCACACACAAAACACACAAACACATACAATACATACACACAAAACACACACACACACACATGTGGTTTATGTTTTCAGTAATTTTTAGTTATATGCCTAGTACAGGAAATAGCTGTAGCAATCCACTATCATGCTTGTTATATATATTTAAGTTGCATTTTGTTAGTCTTTTTATTCAGAATACCATATAATGGTTGTTTTTTGGACTTGACCTTGTCCTAAATCAAATTTATCTAAGTCCAGAACATTGAACAGTCCCCATGAAATGCCGGGTCTACCTGTTCGATACCATATTCTACTGTATACGCTTGGTAACAGACCTTCTAATTATATCTAAGGATTTATCTTGTAAACATGTGGAACATTCCAGAATTATTTTTCCCTTACATAATAATTTATTTTTTATATAGAAAATGCTAATTGTGACCTCAGATTAAGTAGATGACTATATGACTTTGTTTATTTGTGCTCTAAGATCGTATCATAATGAAATGTACTACTGTCGGGTCCAGATTTGCATTTAATATTTATTCAAATTATTTAATTCAGGTTATGCTTCTCTGAAAGAAACAAAGTGCTCAAAAGTAATATTCTTTGAAATAAAGATTTGGGTATATATTGTAATTCGAAATAAGGATTAATTCTTAGATTGTATTATTGTGAATCAATAAGGACAATTTGCATCTCACTACAACACCAGGAATCATAAACACATCAACACTTTCATCATTGAATTTAGTTTGGAAAATATTAATCATTATGATTTGTCATAGAAATTCTAGGATTACCTGAAATTTAATTCGCAATACCGCAAGTGCTTTGCATATCTTTCACTTTGATTTCTAGGCAAAAAAATTATTTGCTGAATTTTACCTGTTGGATCTGGATGTTTTTTATTACTAACATTGAGATCATGGATTTGTAGTAATGCCGTTTTGGGGTTATGAATCACTGCACTTAATTAATTTCAACAGAATATGAACTAGGAAAAGAAAATCTAGTTTAAGTTGCTCTAGCTACAATTTGAGTGTGGCCATTCTATCAGCTAAAACTGATTAATATTCTGGTTAAGCATCCCATCAAGACGTACGATTAATTACTGTCACCCAACGACGTCACTAGAGAGGATACATAATTTGCTGCATGAGTCATTCAGACATTCAGATTAAAATGTTCACGGTACATGTGTAAATGGTCAGAGGTATGTTAAGATGAACTCGTATAAGTGTTTTCACTGCAGTAGTATAGGCACATGTTTTCGACATAAATACGATATACCTATATTAGAACTGATGGGTACATACTGTTGGAACATACGATAACAAAATGAAATATTCAAATGAAACATGCCAAAGATAGCTAAAATAACACAAAGCTCAAAGAATATCTATAAGCATCATCTTCAGAACGTTTTTACTAAAATATATAAATTTTTAATATTAAACTAAAATATAGTATTACTAATCTATGCTCTTGAAATAAGTAATAGAAAAGAGTGAGAAACAAGCCTTTAACAAATTGAACAAATAATTTATTTCCTTAGAATACAAAGAGAAAATGTAAAAAGAAAGAACTTAAGGTATTGCGAATTACATCCCATATAATCACATAATTAGATGCAAGTTCTAAAGGTTAACGTCCTGAATACACTTTAGCGAAAATTCAAATTAAATCCAGCGCTGAAAGTGTTGATGAGTCGGTGTGGCCCGTGTAATAGTAAAATGCCAACAGTCTTTTGTCGACTCAAAATAATACAATCCAGGAATATAACCTTATTTGAAATCTCACTCCAACATCAATTCTCTATTTCCAAACAAATACTGTTTTTGATCAGCACTATTTCCAGTCACTAAATAACTTGATTGAACAAACTCCAGCCCTAACGAATTGGTAAGGACAACAAAAATAACAATTCTTCTGATAATATCTTACAGCACGAATAAATTATTTCTAGAAATTTAAGATTATATAGTCCAATACCTCAAGTGTTACAAGTCTAAAACTTAAATTGTGTAACAGAAAGGAGTGTAAAGCAACAAGGTTTGTAAAATTCAACAAAGGATTTATTTCTCTAAAATAAAAAGGCGAAAATAATTAGAAAAAGAAATTACGGTATTGCGAATTAAATCCCAAAAGTATCCTAGAATTATAGACACATGTCCTAATGATTTAAAGTCCTGAATCAAATTCAGAAGAAGCCCAAATTAACTCCAAAACTGAGGGTGATATGTCTGTGGTAGCTTGTAGAGTTTTATGAGCCAACAGTCTTTTGTTCAATCACAGTAATATGTTTCGAGGTTTGAATTCACTATAGATTCCAGAAAATGTCTATATCCAATAATTTTGTCGGGACACTTTTGTATTAATATGGGAACAAAAATCATTTGAATTCATTAATATGAAGAAAACAGATTCTAGCCTGAAATAATAGTTGACAGATGTATAATGCAACAATATAACTTGATTGTGCTAGAACTTAAAGAACGAATGAACATTCCTCTCAGTTACAGATGATAGTTTTCTACCTGACCTCAGGTCACAATTAGCATTTTATAAACAAAAACGATTATAAAGTGGAAAATAACCGTCTTAAATGATAGTAATGTTTGCAGAATAAAAATATTAGTTATTATTATAAACCGGAAACTATGCTATGACAAATACACTAAGGAAATTCGAAAACCTATACATAGACACAAATTAAAATAGTTTCTACTGATAAATAATATAGAATTTAAATCCATGCAAAAGGAGAATAATTTAGCTATGTGTCGGTTATTTACAGAAAAAACGTCAGTTCAGGTCAGGCAGAAAAGAATTTAGTTTTGGACACGGTCAAGTCCAACATAAAATGTTACAATATACTAACATGTAATTAAAGTAAAAAAGGCTAATAAACAAACTTTGCACATTAAACATACCTAACTCAAGTCTCAATTAAAGTTTCCTAAAATAAACTATTACCTAATGGAAGGTTCATAACATTAACAAAACAAAATTGCAGTTATAATTAGAATATAAAATGTGCTGAACACAATATACTTGACTCAGTAGAAGATAATAATTAAATATCCTTCAATATGGATATTGTTATCAGACATTGCATATGAGAAACAAAGCTTAATTGGTTGGATTGATTGAAAGGTATATCATCAGTAGATATATTTACTCACATAGGTAAGCTCGACCAACGTCATCGAGTAATTTGTAGAAGCAGCCAAATCGATGTCATGAACTGTATTTCCGTCTTTATCTAAATGTTCCTCAGTTTCCACATCTACTATGGTCACTGTAGTATAAAGAGATATTTTTTACTATAGTGAATGAACTCGGTAGGTAGGTAGGTAGGTAGGTAGGTTCGACCCCTCGTAAAGTGTTTAAATAGTGTTCTGCAAAAGAAAAAACTGTACAGGACAAAGAAAATGTTTGGATCTGGCACAATGTAAACGAGCTCGGCTAATTTACAATAGATCTAATACAGATGCATATATTTAACTAATGAAAGGCCTATGGCTAGATTCAGATGATGGCAGTGTTTTGACAGGGAATATATTACATTTATATTATCGGTAAGAAGCTGTTGTTACGTCATTTTTCCATGGAAACGAAATTCTAATAGAGAGATACACTTGCATGGAAACAAGCCAAATGTCAGATACTGAGGTCCGCCATATTTAGTCATGTCATTTTAAATTCATAATGATGGTATTTCTGAAGAACCATATTTGTTCCCACTCTGAAAACACAATTTTGTTTGTCCACTAATCCACTAATTCGTGGTCGCACTCCCAAACATTTGCCAATCACATCACAGCTTGAAGTATCCTCAAGCAATATGAACCCTACGACAGGTAAATACAATCGATTCACCGTGGGTACGTGGGAAAGCCTGCCAGTAGCTTCTCGTGGGTCGGTGGTTCTTCTCCTGGGTTCTTCCTCCACCAGTCATACTGGCCGCCATGTATAGCCTATCTTGTGCTGAAAAATGGCGTTAAACCCTAGAACAACAACAACAACAATCAATCAATTCACAGCTCGAAGTATCGCATGCTATATGAACCCTAAGACAGATAAATAAAAGCTGTACAGAACGTGTCATGACCGTTCACATGTCAGAATCATTTATTTTTCCTTGATTACCATACTCTGTCTGGACCATTCTTTTCAAGTCAACATAATGATGACGATGTAGTCAATACTATTTAGAACCAAGGCACAAAGCAGTCCCGTCTCTTATCACTTTTCAAACCAAACATAACGGTATGGAAAGCATACCTAGATTTTAGAGAGAAATCAGACTTTACGTGTTAAAAGTTATTAGTTTATACTGGTCATATTAAATTCCAAACTTCCAGAATATGTTTTTAGAAATAATAGATAGACGTTTAGGTGATTTTATATATATATATATATATATATATATATATATATATATATATATATATATATATATATATCCGATCCTTGTTTTCGAAATCAAGATTTGTTAGTAATTATTTGCTTTTTAAAAATATCCAACCGCAATATATCACAACTGAACAATAATTGTTACTGCTATAGTTTGATTTTTATTGTTATAAATAACATTAACACTATATTGAAATTATTAGTTTTCCGTTTCACGCTTTACGGAGTAATGGATGTAGTAGCATGCAAATGTAATATATGTATTATTTTGCATGAGAAGAATTCATTCTTTGAATTCATGAATGTTTCCAAATGCGTTAGTTTTAACAGTGGTACTAGATTTAAATTGTGTTAAGACATAAAGCGATAAAACAAAATGTATGTGAACTAAGATTTTCTATATTGGTAGTAATTCGTTTAGTATTAGTAGTAGCTGTTGTGATAGGGTTCAGCGTTAGTAACCGTAGCTGACGTATACAGAGTAATCACTAGTTGATACCACGATCCAAATCGCTATAAATATTACCATTATCAATAATTTTTACATCATTGTTAATTTTGCTGTAAGTGTGAAAGAAATTCTAATAAATAAGTTAAACTTTCACTAACCTGGTTTAGAATTACACAAGAGAACATCTATGTCGAACGGTTTATGACTGCTTGCATACGTTACTTGGGTGGACAACATCAGCACCAAAAAAGAGTTTAGGAGAGTTACAAGCCTCTTCATGATGCTACAACCTTAAAAACAAGAGTTTAGGAGAGTTACAAGCCTCTCTATGATGCTACAACCTTAAAAAAAAGGAGTTTAGGAAAGTTACAAGCCTCTCCGTGATGCTACAACCTTAAGAAAAAGAGTTTAGGAAAGTTACAAGCCTCTCCATGATGTTACAACCTTATAAAAAAGAGTTTAGGAACGTTACAAGCCTCTCCATGATGCTACAACCTTATAAAAAAAAAGTTTAGGAACGTTACAAGCCTCTCCATGATGCTACAACCTTAAGGAAAAAGAGTTAAAGAAAGTTACAAGCCTCTCCATGATGCTACAACCTTAAGAAAAAGAGTTTAGGAAAGTTACAAGCCTCACCATGATGATACATCCTTAACCAAAAGAGACTAGGAAAGTTACAAGCCTCTCCATGATGATACATCCTTAACCAAAAGAGACTAGGAAAGTTACAAGCCTTTCCATGATGCTACAAGCTTACGATAAAGAGTTCAGATAATTTACAAGCCTCTCCATAATGATACAACCTTAAGAAAAAGAGTTATGGGGAGTTACAAGCCTCTCCATGATGCTACAACCTTACGAAAAGCACAAGAATGAGCTGATTATGTATTCTAGAATATATATAGTAACAAGCACAATCTGTTGACATTGTGCACATATGCATATATATATTTTCATTTGAAGAAAAATAATATCTTACGCAGATATAACCATTCAAATAGCCCAAGGTAGATAAATCTAGCAGGAAAAATTCAACTCAAGAAAGAACATGCAGAGAAGCCTTAGAATCTAATAAATGCGCATTACATTAGTTTCCTACAAAACTACTGTCACGAATAAAGAATGATGTTCCCATTTTGTTTTTGAATAAATAAGTTAAGATTAATCATAAATTAATTAATGTCCAGTTTGGTCTCCTGTCCTAATGATGCCAAGTTCTGAATGATACGGATGAGTTTTTATCTAATCATTCATCATTTCAATCATTCTAATGTTACCAAGTTCTGAATGATACGGATGAGTCCTTATTTAATCATTCATCATTTCAGTCAATCTAATGAATGATATAGTGCATGTATGAAAGCAATAAGAATCAAACTTACCTTACTTCCAATCACGAATATTTCGACGATATGCATGCTCGATGCCACCAGCAACGGTCACTTGAATAAACGATTACTCTTGCTTTTGTACGGTCATGCCGGATAAAGATTAACTTAAGTATAAAGGTAAAATAAAGGACAGTCATTGTATGGCTTGTGTCATTCAACCTAAGCCATGACAATTACTTAAGTCCACTTTGAATTGATATCAATCATAGGTACTTAGTAAGTTCGAAAGTTCAAAACAATATGTTTTGTATTATAATAAATTCAATCCTTCAAATTGCTCAGGTGATTTCAGGCCAATAGTTTGTGCGTCAATTTGAGCATTTCATTGTGTTCTCATGATTTAACTATGTAAACAATTACCATAATTTAATAAAGAAAACTAACTTCCGACCAAAGAACAACGTCACAACGCGAATTTTACACATACGTGGAAATGCAATTTATATCATAGTTTCAACTATTTGAAATGGCGTCCAGTGTTAACATCTGGCTTGTTTGCATACTTATGTCCATTATCTTATATTGTTTTTCAAGATGTTGTCTCCTCATCGACATTTATTAAAGTTAAAAACATTGAATTTAATTCCATTATTTCCTACACATTCTTCTTTCTACAACCTTTCTCTCTTTCTTAACACCTTTACTATGAAAGTGTTCGTACTCTTACCCCTAAAATTCAATAGTTCTTTTCGTCTTTGATGACGTGAAAAAATTATATCAAAACTGACGGGAACTTCTATTGTCATCAATATTACAAGAACAGTGAGGGAACACTGAGATGTTTTTTCACATTTTATCAAGAAGAAATCACTTTAGATTTTTCAAATTCAAGCCAATTATTTGAGAAACATTTCGCCCATAGACATCTGACAATTATATTTTACTGAAGATTGGGATCGTACTAATGACGCTGTTAGGACTTTACAAAATGGCATGGCCTGAAAACAACTTTATTTTCTAATGATAACAGAGAGCTGTGTTCAATCTGTTTGGACTTAATTCATTGTGATATCATAGCCTGACATTAAATTCCGTTTAAAATAAACCACACTTCTTGGTTTGCTTCATCTAAATATGTTTGCATACTTTAACATTGTTTGGCTGTATTTCTCGGGGCATTCATGTACAATATCCCCTACACTAGCAATGATTACACCTAAACTTTTATTTGACCCAACGACCTAGCCAACGAGGGGTCGCTCGTTAACCAGCGACCGAGAGTTCGGTCGCTGCAAGGCGAAAGCCATCTATTATCGTATTTTCTACATATATCCTATGACAGTACTATGTATAGAGGAATGCAGGGGGGGAAGCTTAACTGGAATTTCCCCAGAAACTATTTATTTGGTAGTTTGTCAGAAAAGTACGCATGGTTACTTGTAAATATCTCGGTAACGTCTAGAAACATTTTCATGCGGTTTATGTTAATAGGTACGATTTCACGAGTCCTATCAAATTAGTGTACATTTTTCTGCATGTCTCCTGTGGCACTGCGTAAAAAATTAAATAAATATTTCGTATTTTAGCAAGCAGACGGATCATCAAATACAAAAACACAAATTGGCCCTTCAAACGGAGTTAAGATTAACTACAGGCAAATCTGCATTGACCGAGTGAATAAACTCACGGCCCCGCCTAGTGCATCCGTTACAAAAATGTAGTTATATGTCTTTTGTGGCTATTAACAATCCTCGTTGCAAATTGACAAGCTTATGTTTTTTACTTTTAGGTTCTATTTTCATTCATACTGACCAAGTGCTAGACATCACTATAAACTGCCAAAATGCAGACATCGTAGCGATATGAATGAAATATTGTTAAACTACGTTAGAAATGTAAATTACTTACACACTCTTATTGGTGTTATAGTTTGCTGTTATTGTACTAAACATTAACACTATATGGAAATTATTCGTTTTTCGTTTCGCGTAGTAATGGATGTTGTAGCATGCTAATGTAATATTTCCCATGAAAATAATTCACTGCTTGAATTCATGAATCCGTAGTTTTTATCGTGGTACTAGAAAAGTAATAGATTTGAAATAAGATATTCTATAATGGTAGTCGTATGTATTGTAGTAGTTCTAGTAGTGATGATGAGGGTAAGCGGTAGCTGAAAATTTATTTTTAAAAAAAGGTAATCACTAGTTGATTTAGTTGTAGCAGACGTTGTGAGGATGAGAAGAAAGTAGTAGCGGTAGTTGAAGTATAAAAATTTGTATCACTAGTTGATTTAGTAGTAGCAGACGTGAGGATGGGAAGAAGTAGTAGCGGTAGTTGGAAGTATAAAAAGTAGTATCGCTAGTTGATACCACTATCCCGATTGCTATCAAGATTACTCTGGTCAATAATTTTCACATTCTTGTTAATTTTGTTAGCAGTGTGAAAATACGAATGGTACTAATTAAGTTAAACTTTCACTAACCCCTTTTGATTTACACAAGACCTCATCTATGGCGAACGGTTGTGTGCATCTATTACAGTAATATATGAAATATAATTTTCTTCTGGCTACTAACATTTCGGAAATCTGCTTGCGCGATAGGGATGAGCACTTGATGTTACGGTTTGCAGAATGTAGGATTAGGCTTGTTTTTATGGGGTCCATGCCGAATTGAGACGAACTTACAAATGTAAAATAGGACAGTCATTGTAGACCTTGGTCTTTGAAAATGAACTCTAATATTTTCTTCAAAATCTACGCTGAATTGATGTCATTCATACGTACTTGGAATTTCGACATTTGAAGTTTCATGCTTCTGAAGCATTTGTCAAATTGTTTTGTCAAAAAAATGTTTAATACTAATCAATTAGATCATAATATTTTTCAAGCCTACGATGGTGCGAATAATTATTTATTTTGCTAATGTTACCTTTTGAAGATAATAAATTAAATCTTAAAATTTGCCCTAGTGATTTTAAGCCAACAGTTTTTTGCGTCAATTTGAGTATTTCTAATGAGGTATTATCATTTACCTGTGTATATATAATTACCATACTATAATAAAGAAAACTTTTAAATTTCGACAAAAGAACAAATGCTACAGTGTGAAGTTTGCGCATGCGTGAAAATGCCATCAAAAGCATAGTATCAACTGTTTGAAATGGCATGCATACAATTTGTGTCACGTCATCATGCCAGCTTTCGCTAATGTGACTCGTGTTATTTGTGATGCCAACTCTACTTAAATAAAAGTCAGAATTACATAAGGCAATCGAGTAAATAGTTTTCGTCTGAATACAAGTCTTGTTTTTGTATTTCTGAAGAAAATTATTCATTTTGCAAATTGTAACAATTTTAACCGAGTGGGTTTTGGACTAAATGAATAACGCAAACACAATGTGATGGACGATGGAAATTTATAAAATTAATTAATAAAGAAAAAAATATATGGTGGATAAATACAATGATTCTCTCACGCTCTCAACATACGATTGATCCAGTCACTCTACACAAACATTCACAAATTGAAAAACGAAAATATGATTCATGTAACCTTACGTATGGAAAGTGAGATTCAAATAACCTCTTGGACTGCAAATACGTTTCAAATAATATTATGCAGTGTAAGAGAGATTCACATAATTTCACGTATGGAATACGATTAAGATTCAAACAACCTCAAGGAATTCAAATACGTTTCAAATAATATTAAGCATTGTAAGTGAGATTCACATAATTTCACGTATGGAATACGATTAAGATTCAAACAACCTCAAGGAATTCAAATATGTTTCAAAAAATATCATGCGCTGTAAGTGAGATTCACATAATCTCCTATAATATGCAATTTAAGTGAGATTTCACTTAATCTCCTATATTACAAATAAGATTCAAAATAATCTCATGCAATTGAAAATGTACTCATTTGAAACATCAATTGGAACAAACATATGCTTCTTGACACTTGTTGTCGTATGATTCATAAACTGATGAACCACACAGTTTCACCGAGTCCTTGGGTTGGCCCACACTTGTATCGGCCGTTCACACCCTTCACGGATCCACCACATGTACAGAGACATACGTATACACATACGTACAGATAGCATACAGCACCCTTGTATTGGCTACGTCACTTATTCGTGGCTCCACCACGTGTATAAATATACTTATACACATACTTCTAGACAGCACGCAGCACTAAACAGCTACAGTGAGCCCTACACAGCTACCGTCAGCCCTAATCTGCCTTGAAAAACTTCAAACAGCTCTGCACAGCCCTGAACAGTTACAAGAAAACCAAACTGGTCATAATAACGAGTACTGAAAAATCTTTAGATATATGCTAATAAATTAAACTAATAGCAACTTGTAATTCAAAGTTCACAACGTTTCGGATCTGTGTAGTAATAAATGCATCATTACACGATATGACATTAAAACCTGAATAAGCTTCACATATCAAATAAAATATGAATTTAACACTTACCCCTATGGCTGGAGAACACAATGGAGTACGTTCACTCCTTGACAAGATCCAAAACGACCAGTGTCGGTTAGAATCTACCTTAAATCCATAGGAGAGTGAGCAATAGTCAGGGTAAAATACCCGCGTGTATCGTGGTTTTAATGTCTCTCGTCGCAAGTAATTTTCGACGAGATACATGCTAGTACAGTCGCTTACCTGGAAAAACAATTATTCACCCTAGGTAAAGTTGTACGCATGTACAACGGAAAATGGTCAACTCGTTCTAAGGGAAACCCAAGTTATTTCTTGCCTTATTCTGTGACACAAATGGTTAAGCAAACATCGGAATTATACATTTAGCCAGTTTGTAAAGTTTAAAAGTATATAGGATCACAAGGTTTTTGTCTTAAATGATACGACTTTCAAACATTGACTGCAGTGAAGTTGTAATATGAGTAAAAAGCATTTCTTAAGATCTTGACCTTTAACCTTTAATTCCATTATTTTATTAATAAATATTTTACATCAGACACTTTACGTTTCTGGACCTTTAACCTTTAATTTCATTATTTCATTAATAAGTATTGTACATAGGACACTTTACGTTCTTGACCTTTAGCCTTTTTTCATTATTTTATTTATAAATATTTTACATAGGACACGTTCATTGACCTTTAACCTTTAATTTCATTATTTTATTAATAAATATTTTACATATGACACTTTACGTTTTGTTGACCTTTAGCCTTTAATTTCATTATTTTATTATTAAATATTTTACATAGGACACTTTACGTTTCTTGACCTTTAACCTTTAATTTCATTATTTTATTAATAAATATTTTACATAGGACACTTTACGTTTTGTTGACCTTTAGCCTTTAATTTCATTATTTTATCAATAAATATTTTACATAGGACACTTTACGTTTCTTGACCTTTTACCTTTAATTTCATTATTTTTTTAATAAATATTTTACATAGGAGACTTTACGTTTCTTGACCTGTACCCTTTAATTTCATTATTTTATTAATAAATATTTTACATAGGACACGTTCCTTGACCTTTAGCCTTTAATTCCGTTATTTTATTAATTAATATTGTTAACTAGTCCAGTTTAGGTTTCTTGAACAAGACCCTCAAAGGAATTATTCGTTACATTCCTTTACATTCCGGTACATATGACTTCAAAAGCAAACTTCACCATTTCAAATAGATGAGGAAATCATCATATCCATTAGAATTAATTGAAGAAAAAAAGGACAACGGAAAACAACATTGATTTATTCTGATTGTGAATTATCAAGTATAGCCCTCATGAAAAATGTATACGTGTATACCAGTTTCAGGATTTTGGCAAATACTTACATATTTTAAGAAAGGAGATACCATGGAACTGTTTTTTCAAGAATGTTTCATAAACATTGATACATTATGTCTACAGATGTCAAAAGATAATTATTAGTTTGTTTAAAACGTGTTCAGTTCTTTCCATATATGAAGAAAGATTTAGGAAGTTTACCTTCTGATATTGAAACATGTCAAAAACTATTATTACCATTTATATCTCTGGAATTCGTTTTAAAGGGAACCTGTATATGGGGATCAGTATCACTCGTGTTATTACTGACAATATAACCCTTTAAATCAAGTGCAAAATCTCTCTTGCTACGGAATTGCGTTAGCAAAATTATCGACTTCTTTCCTCTTTTAATAAGCATGTCGAATAAATCATTCGGATAAATCATTCGCTCATATTTTTATGGCAGACCAAATATTTATTAGACAATATATTTCAGTGGCTTACAAATAAATCCGTAAGTCGCCAATGCTTGTATTAATTACATCACAGGATCTTATGGGTTTTTGTTCGAAACAAGAGCTGCAAATTATGCAAAGATAGATAGTTTATCATTACAACGAATACCAGAGAATTGTATGGTAATTAAAGGTTACCGCATTTGTATGGAAAACTGCACGCTCTGTTGGATTTATTACGTGTTTATGCTCTTTCAAAAAGCAACAATAAGAGTGAAAACGACATGCTTTATAACATTTAAGAAATAGTTTATTTCCCTAGAAAAACAATGTAAAGCTGAGAAACAGATCATACCGTTTTACGAATCAAATCCAACAATAATCCAAGAATTAAACATTAGAATTCCTAGTAATAAATGTCCCAGTGAAACTGATTTCAAATCCCGATAAAATCCAAAATGGACGGCGATGACGTATGTTGTTGTCAGCGTCGGACTGATTGACGTGTCAACAGTTCTTTGTTTCATCGCAGAAAAAATATTCCAATGTCTGAATTATGTGTAAATTTTGATAACTGTACTTGTCCAAGAATTATATTAGAGCACATTATTTCCTGGGAAAACAATCAATTTGAATCTAAATAATTTAAAGAAAACAAAATAATTAGCCCCAAAACTGGTCAGAACATAAAACACTACTATAACTTCTCAAGTGTTAAGGCAGGTAATGACTATTCATAATCAAAACATCAATAATAAATCTAGCTACGAGGCAAAACAGATGCCCTAATGAGTTTGTAACAATTCTTACATGTCATGTGTCGCGTACTCCAAGTATGGCCTCCATTTCACTCTGAGAAAGAATAAAAAATAATATAAAAGTTGTTAACTAACACTCTCTCTGATTTCTGAATCAAGGTCAGAAGCTAGGTCAACATTAGATATAATGTCTCTATAAATTTGTCTACATTAAAAATAAAAATAAATGTTAGATCTGAACTCTATTCCAGTAAATACAGTTACATTATAAAAGCAAGTAATGGAATAAAAGAAATAAAACTAACAAACAAACAATTAAAATAAGTCGAACATAAATTAAACCAAATATACAAGAGAGCGTTCAGTATCCATGCAAAAACTAGTTTATAATTTCCCATACAAATGCAGTAACTTTTTTATACTCAATTTCTTATTCTACCTGAGGTTTATATATATTCAAAATACACTACAATAAAACAAATTAATTGAATTGATGTTGTATTTCAAAATAAACACACAACCACAGATTCATCAATACACAATAATAATATCAATGCGCACATAACTCCGCCCAAAAGTTAACTCTGAAAATTGCAAAGCAGCTGCTTTGTGACAATCCATTCAGCCAGCGAAAATAAGAATTCTTCGTCGTCTTGGCTTGTTGCGTCTGAGGCTAATTTTATATACCATAGAAAGAACTGGTCATAGTCTGAACTATTCCATTAACTAAAAGTTACGGACATTTCTCCTCAATAACTGTCTAAAAAAAATCAAAATGCTATTGTCAATACTGCGTCTCTCACGTTTTTATAAACATTGCGAATATAATGTTCATTCATTTGCTTGTTTTAAAGATTTATTTGATACTCAGTTAACTTGTCCACACTTTATCGTCTCAATTTTCATATAGACATAACAGCTGCTTTACTTCTTCCACAAATAAACTAAATCCCTAAGTCCTGATTGTACATGGTTTGTTTACAAAGTAGTTCCTAATACACCTTACAACTTTCAGGCCCACGTTTTGTGAACGTGTGTGCAATATCAAGGTGCTCAATATTGCAGAATACTACACAATTCGAACAATGCAAAGTCAACGGAGAAAATAAGGAGTATGTAATAATTAAGTTTTGATATTCTTACCATCGAATATATGGAAACCAAATATTCAGTCATATTTATCTGTCTTAAATTAGGGTAAATTATGATAGCTAAAATCGGATAACTCATTTTAACTACATTGAAAAATCGTACAATCTAATTGAAAAATATTTTCAATACTTTCTGGCAAGATAATTTGTATAATGCTCCAGGAGCCGTGAGCTTTGACCTTTTAAACTTCCTCAGCGTATGATTGATATAAATTAAATTTTACCTTTATAATTTTCCAATACAAATGCAGCAACCTTTTTTGACTGTATAAGGGAAATATTATTTATTTTGTAATAGAGTGAGAACATTTTAATTTGTCATAAAAAATGGTACATTTTCTTTCCTTAAGCTATGGATAGGCATTTTGAATTATGTATTATTTTTAACAATGACAAGAAAAATTTGCAACATTTTTGTGATTACTCCAATAAACTAAATGGTTTAACCTTCTATGAGCAACAATTGTTGATTTTTCCTACACATACTAAAGGCATCACATGCTGCATTTCTGGATTAAACACATTAATTCCATTATGTCTTATACATTTCACTTTGAATTGTTCGCATGTGAATATAAGTTATTGCACACGTATTGTATTATTATGTGCAGCATTAATTTTAATCTTTATGGGGGGGTATTCGTAGTGATGATTTAGTATCATTTAATAATCAGCATTACATGCTGGGTATGCAGATTAGTTTGAATGTTTATAAACCTCTGTTGCCTTTTTTAATAGCTGCTGTTCTAGTATATTGATAGCCTCTGTATCACAAGTAGAGCAAACATTTACCTAAAGTTCGGAGTGAAAGCAATTTTACATTGTAGGTAATAAGTTCAGAGAGAGAGAGAGAGAGAGAGTTCACAGACACTAGCCAAACTGAAAAACAACTTAGTATGATGTATCCCAAAAGATTACCGTTTGGCAAAGAATCTTACAATTGCCAGTCACGAAAATGTATCATGTGTTAATTCTACCAGAAACAAAGAACTCTTTCGTCCTATGTCCAAAAAGCTTAGAAATAGACAATATTGTAATAAGTCCCAGATGAAATCAAATCACAAAGTATTGTGATAAAACTTCATGTAGCAACACAGGTTTGATTCGAAAAGATGATTTATCACTGACTGTACACAGCTTCTAACTTACAGACAACTGTACCAAACTGACACTGTTACAAAGAGTAACTAAAATACCTTCCAGTCAATAAACAAACAATATGATTACACTATTGAGCCAGCAGGAGGGGGGTATTTGTTAAGAAAGGTAGGGACTAAATTCTGAGTAATGTTAACTCAAATGTAAATATTAATCGCCTAGATTTTCTGATAGTTACAAATAGACTTGGTACTTGCATTTTCCGACATGTAATTTCCAAATGATTTTAAATGTGCCCACAACTTAAGACTGGAAAAGAAACTATGCGTCCCAGAACATACAGTGTACAAAAATGTACATTCAGAATTAATTTATGGTGTCTCAACATATACGGTAAATATGGTAGATATAATTATTTATGAATAACAGACTGTTGATCGACTGGCATAGCTAAATGTAAGTGAAACTGGAATGATCCCTCTATGCTCTTACATACAAATATTAATACTATTGTCACTGTATGAATTGTTTGTTAGTCATTTAAAGAGTGATATATTTATTTCATGATCTTTATATTATTATTTGGCAGCATAAAATTGATTTTTCAACACACTTTGATGCAGTTCACTAAGCTCCATAACTGTTACAAATTTCATCAAAATGTTTCCAAAAGTGAAGAAAAAAAGTTGCTGCAATTATACTGCAGAAAAAATGTTTTTCCTTTTCTTGATGAGATCCACACT
The DNA here is from genome assembly GCA_028554795.2 of Sinohyriopsis cumingii. Taxonomy (NCBI): domain Eukaryota; kingdom Metazoa; phylum Mollusca; class Bivalvia; order Unionida; family Unionidae; genus Sinohyriopsis; species Sinohyriopsis cumingii. Next base: position 1,088,556 of record CM068837.1, on the reverse strand, counting down.
AAAATCTATTAACATAACAATTCATAATAGTAACAATTCATAATAGTAACATTTCATCTAAAATGTTAATTGCCATACCTTTTTCATTTATTATGATATTTTTAAAAGGAAAAGTGTTCTGGAATGATTTGAAGAAAAAAATATTTTAAATTGATTCATTCCTTCATAGAAAATCAGAAGAAAAAAAGAAATTCATTTTCTGTTTGCTAAATAAAATAATTCTTACTTCGTTCACATTATGTTCACCCGTCCATTCCGCCTTTCTGAAAAATACATATAAAATCTATGTTATGGTTTTAACCGAGACAAGAATCCCTGTCAAGGGGTTACATTTGGGAGACATATAATGTAACCCGGCGACTGGGATTTCCTTGTCTCGGTCCAAACCCCAAAGTAGATTATTTTTCTCACCCAACATTTTCCTTTAAAGTGAAAAGAACTCCTCACTAATGTAATATAGTTCATGTGCAAATGTTTACATGTGGCTCATTAATACAAATATGTTAATGAGGGATGTGGTGTGACCATTGCATCCGAAGTACACAGGTTATACGCGTGATTAAAGGAAAATAACAACATAAAACGTCACATAGTAATCAGGTATTATCACATTTAATATATGGATTTTATATGAAATTGACAATACATAATTAATCTTTATTACAAGAAACTTTCATTTTCATCAGTTTCAATTTTGAAAAGTTATATTGTAAATAATGAAACGATCCTGGCTACTCAGCTCTACTGTACTTATACTTAGTAAAAGCTGTAATGAAGAGTAACATCTTGCTTTAGATTATTCATTGGTAATTAGAGATCTGTGTCACTATCGTATTTAACTCTCCTTTTCTTTGTAGGAGGTGAAACTGTTTGTGACATACTTATGTTGTCCTTAGTATTAATTGTAAAATTACCCCTATGTATAAAAGACCTTCCAAATACGGACCCTAGCGGATAAACATCTGCTAAAACTTTCAAGTTCACGGATTCTTTGAAAATTTATTCTTCTGTCTTGGAAATATTGCGAGTTATACAGTGAAAGATGCTTATGGATTAATGATTCCTTCTGGCTGCTAAGTGCATTATTTGTCATTAAATATTGTAGGTTTATCTTTCAGATCCAGTGCTGAATGTCATTCTCATGATTGAGAGGAAGAAGGTTATGCTCCACTGAAATCCATGTACCTGCTACAGATTGCAGATTTACACTGAAATCCATGTACCTGCTACAGATTGCAGATTTACACTGAAATCCATGTACCTGCTACAGATTGCAGATTTACACTGAAATCCATGTACCTGCTACAGATTGCAGATTTACACTGAAATCCATGTACCTGCTACAGATTGCAGATTTACACTGAAATCCATGTACCTGCTACAGATTGCAGATTTACACTGAAATCCATGTACCTGCTACAGATTGCAGATTTACACTGAAATCCATGTACCTGCTACAGATTGCAGATTTACACTGAAATCCACGTACCTGCTACAGATTGCAGATTTACACTGAAATCCACGTACCTGCTACAGATTGCAGATTTACACTGAAATCCATGTACCTGCTACAGATTGCAGATTTACACTGAAATCCACGTACCTGCTACAGATTGCAGATTTACACTGAAATCAATGTACCTGCTACAGATTGCAGATTTACACAGAGAATGTGACCTCGATATGTCTGTCAGAGCACAAGCAGAATTCATCAGTCTTCAACAGCACAAATTTTCAAGAATCACCAATTATTAGTAAACATGTTATTTGTATTGCTAATTCAATATACAGTAATACTGAAAGGGATGTACATTTCTGACCACACTTTCTGCTGTTCCCATGATTTTACTCTTAACAAAGCAGTACTGGTTTACTCATGTTATAATGTTATAATAGAGCTCCATTTTCATTATTGTTTACCTTTCTTGTTTAGCAAAGGCATCTGCTCCAATTGAATTTTACACGATTGTGTTTTTGAGTAATGGCTAAGATGTTGCTTATTATTTCAGTTTGGTAAAAAAGTAAGGGAAATGTAAAAACATATTACAGATTGCTTCTGATTGCTGATTAAACTTAAATGATGGCAGCCAGATTAATGGCTGTTCCATTAAAACATGCATGGGACCCAGGAAGGCACTTTCAAAGTGGCATACTTACCCATTGATGCAGTACAGAATTTTCTTATCATTTTAATATTAAATCTGTGAAATCAATGTACATATATTTTATAAGAACTGCCTTCCCTGGGTACTATGTATGTTTAAATGAAACAGCCCTAAAAGCAAAGCTTGCAAATATGGAACATATAGTGAATAAGCTAAATTTGAAACAATATTGGGGGGGGGGGGGAGAGCTCCACTATTTAAATAATTAGATTATCGTATGTGCATGCTTTATATCTTGTACTTGTGTCAGTAATTGGCTTAAAGAACTAAATATGTATATACGTTCATAAATATATGAAACATGAACAGGCATCAAACCATGGACAATAATTGTTGTCCAAAGAGTATTCATATAAAATATTTTGGTTTCTACCTGGGTAGAAAGTAGTTGCATATGGGCAAGAAACGGTGGTAGTGGATGTGTTGCCCCTGCCAAGTAACAAAGTGAACAATATGTACATGCATGATAGACTGTTGCCTTTGCAACAGTAAACTACTTTTGGATACCATAAATTTCATTTATTGATTTTCTAGAAAAATGATCAATGTTTCGTGGTGAAAATTTAGTCTGATGAATTTCCCAGAAAAATTGTTCTTTTGGTAACAAATATTCGTTGTGTATAAAACATGTACACTGTTGTTTCATAATTTACTTACCTAGTTTAACATGTTTTGAAATGTATATATTTTCTGTATTCGGTCCAAACATTGTCATTAAGATTTTGTAATCGTGAATGCAGGCCATTTGCAATTGCAAATTTACAGTTCTTTAATGTAAGAGTACAGTATACGTGTTAAGTGTTTTGCCTGAACTTTTTAAATAATGGTACAATGTACCTCTGCAAACAAAAACGTGGATGCAGATTAAAATTATTGAGGTACATTCCTTGTAAGTGTAAATTTTCTTTTCAGTAAGTATACAGTATTTGGCTTTTAATTGCTTTATAGACTTTAAATCTCTACACAGTAATGCAGTAAAGGTTACATTGAGTGTTTGCAAATGAATAATTGAGGAATTAGGCGTACAATACTTATGCCCAATAAATGCAGAAGCTGTACTCTAATTTTACCATTAGAAATATTTAGAATTGGCTTTTTGTCACAGCCACCATTATATGGCTTCCCTGGACACTATGAAAGGCTTTTTCCCAGCATGCGTACCATGTCTGCCCTTTAGGTCTACAACAGTAATTTAAATGAATGGAAAATTTTACTGCGTTCATCATAATCTGATACCAGTTAAATTTTGATTTGTGAACACCATTAATTTCATGATAACCATAATTAAAATTTATATACTAAGAAGTTGCATTTTTGGTGCTTGAGGATTTGCATTTAAAAAAATACTTGTTTCACATGTTAAGAGGTCTTTTAATAAGTATTAAGGAAAGAAATATAAAAAAATAGCAATGTCTGTCTTTGTTATATTTCAAATCTTTTTCATTGCATGATTTCAAATTCGTTTTGTATTCAGATGTTGTGGTCTTTAATGTTTCTGTGTGAAATTAAAAACAAAATTAATAAAACATTTAACATCATACAATATTTCTTTTATTACTTGCATGTACATAAGACCGTACATATAGGCCACACATTGTCATAATTCTAAGCATCCACAATATGTTTCTTCAAATAGGGAAGTAATTGAATCAAAAGAAATTATTTTCTTTGACTTATCTGTTTCTGTTCTAGACTGTATATCTACTGTCTTCTCACAATTACCTTCTCACAATTATCAAATGTATTTTTATCATCAAAATTAAAATAAGTATTAGTCACTATAGCGCACAGGCCAAGACATAAAATTAATAATGGGAAGTGATAATTAAGGCAAAATAATTTCCTTTCGTTAAAATATTTTCCATTGCAGGAGATGTGTGTGTATGTGTGTGCGTATATAAGTAGTTAAGGGGGATACTCTACGTACAATGGGAATTAGCATTACAGAACCCCTTGGGACAATCTACGTACAATGGAAATTTAACATGGCGAAAAATCGTGGGACAATCTACGTACAAGGGGAATTAACATGGGAATAAATCGTGGGACAATCTACGTACAAGGGGAATTTAACATGGGAATAAATCGTGGGACAATCTACGTACAAGGGGAATTTAACATGGGATTTTTTTTTTAAATTTTTTTTAAAAAAGGGGTAGGCAATGGAAAGGCTATCTCTTTTCGAGAAATATGACTGGCCCTGAAAAGGGCCTTTGGCTTTCTTCTTCTTCTATTTCCTCCATCTTCTCATCCAGCCCCTAATCTTTCCCCAAATTCCTTTTTTCTTCTTCTTTTCATTTTCCGGTATCCAGTCCGGGTGACCCATGGCTCGGAACTTCTGTTGGATTTTTATCCAGTTATTGTTCAGTCTCTCATATTCTTCTTTTTTCTTTCTATTCTCTTGTTCTTTTCTATCTTTTGCCCACCTGTCCTTAATTTTCTGCACTTCTTCCTCTATTATCTTTTTCATCTTTTCTTCCGCTTTCTTTAGTTGTTCAATGCCCCTTTTCACGAACTTCCACTCTGACCATTTCTCTAGTTCTTCTAAATAGCATCTCACTGCTTTTACTTTGTCCATAGACTCTTTTATAGTCCCCACTCTTACATACTCTGGTTTAATCAATCCTCTCAATCTCTTAACTTCTTCCTCTATCATCTCCTCTATCATCTTCCTCACTAATTGTAGTTCATTGACATAGTCAAGACTTTTTCTCAACCTCCATTCTCTTTCTATCCTTTCAATAGTGTACTCTCCATCCATCATCCAAAAGTAAACATTCCTTAAGTCATTGAACAACGCCGACACTTCCATCTTGTATCTGTTATTCCGTAGAATGGTTTGAACGAAGAATACTGTGGGTTCTTATACGAAAAGCGCAGACGTGAAGGAAAACATCCCCCTAAAACATAAAATTGATCTTACCTAGATCATGACCCAACAACGCGCGGACGTGAAGGAAAACATCCCCACTTTTCTCATTTCATATAATCAAACCCAAACTATACTCTCCACATACGCTAAGAAACAATAAAGAAACCCATAATCTACTATTCACACTAACTTACTTTATTAGTTACAAACACAAACACAAACACTCAAACACATACACTTCCACTATTAATAAAGAGTTAGTGTTTATTTTCACACTACTCTACCTACACACATTGGCAAATTGATCGTTATTTCTTTTCTAGAGTATTGGGTAGCCCTGAAAAGGGCTGTTTTGTTTGGAACTTCATGGACACCTGGTTAATGGTGGCACCTTCCAGGCCTGGCGCCACATACACATCTTATCCCCCAGTTACTTTTTACCTTTTGGGGGGAGAGAGCAGAAGCAGGATATGTCGCTTCAGAATCCCAATTTTCGCTCTCTGGGATTTTGAAATTTCTTCTCTCCTTTTCCTCCTCTTCTTTGTTTCTTCTTTCCTCTTTATATCTTCTTTCTTCTTCTTCTTCTTTATATCTTCTCTCCTCCTCTTCTTTGTTTCTTCTTTCCTCCTCTCTTATCCTTCCCTCCTCGACAATGGCTTCCGCGGCCAGTTCATTTAATATGCGCCTGGCATATTCCAGATGTACATGAAGCTCCAACAGTTTCTCAAGTCTCGTGTTCATTTTTTGGTGTTGATCAATCAACAAGGGTAGCTGGACTGCCGAACGAGTTTCAATTTATACTGAAAGCGCGGACGTGAAGGAAAACATCCCCCTAATAACATAAAATTCATCTTACCTAGATCATGACCAAAAAAACAACAATGCGCGGACCTAAAAGAAACACTCACTCACTTTTTATGCTACTCATTACTATTTAAAATTTTTTATAAATCACTTCAATAAACTATCCACATACTCAAATCAATCCAATCTAACCACAAATATACACCTCAAACACTAAGAAAAGATATCATTTTAATCTACTATCCACACCAACTTATTTTGAGCTCTTACTAACACTAACACACCAACACATACACTTCCACTATTAATAAAGAGTTAGTGTTTATTTTCACACTACTCTACCTACACACATTGGCAAATTAATAGTTATTTCTTTTCTAGAGTATTGGGTAGCCCTGAAAAGGGCTGTTTTTTTGTTTGCTATGGCATTCTTTTTTTAGTTTCTAAGAATGCGATGTCCTCTGATTATAGACTTTCTGGCAATAGGTCTGCTTCTTCGGAAAGAGAAGAAGAACTCTTTGGTGTCGATACGGCAATCGACAAAGCCTCTGTCAGCTTCAGGTTGCTGCTGCTGTTGTTGTTGTTGTTGCTGTTGTTGCTGCTGTTGCTGCTGTCTCTGAAGTCTGTACTTCTCTGTCCATTCTTCTTTTTCCCTGTTCACTTCTTCTCTGAAGAGCTCTTCTATTAGGTCTTCAGTGATTTTTAACATTCTCACATTCTCTATTTCTTCTGGCTTCGGTATCAGACTGTGTCTGACCCTATGCAAATTCACGTAGGCTTCGTTGAGCTTAGCTAGTTTGGAGCACATCTTCGTAGGAGGATGAGTCGACAATGGATGGTTAGACTGGAAACAACCCCGGTTCTTAAAGTGAAAGCGCGGACGTGAAGGAAAACATCCCCCACACGGTTTTCGACCCGCAACGTTCAGTGAGTGTCATGAGAGGGATAGTAAGAAATCAAAGAGCATCAATCCAACATTCTTATAGCTAAACAAACCACAAAGGCATTTTTTTCAAAACACAACATTTTTTATTCAAAAATCACTTAACACTAAACAACAACTCTAACATTTTTTAACAATAATCCAACACTATAACATCTAACAATTTTTTCAAATCACAAACATTTTTTTCTCAATTGACAATCTACTTTAAACAGGGCTGACAACGTTGTGAATGAAATTGTGATTTCCACTGTTGGAAATCATTAGGCCATTGATGGACACTACGTTTCCTAGCTTGAGACAAAAGATAAGCATAATGGTCACAAAACCATCGATCTACTTTCACATCGTTTCTAGCAGAAGAACGAGGATCGAAATGAGTCACTAAATGTTCTAAGGAATAGCCCAGGCTGCGATGATGCAGAAAATACACACAGTACTGTCCACACACCAAGGAATCTGTGCCTTGTAATTTCACATTATTGAATCGGGTGGTTTGAGCATTTCTTCTCATAAAGTCGATGATATCGTCTTCCAAAGGGGGCAATCCGTACGAATCGAAATATTCCACACATCCTTCTTGAGGAAAGTAGACGGCTACCCAGTGGGTTCCTGGGAGATGACTGTCGTCCGTGTTGATCACGTAAGCTTGATGGTCTTTAGGTTTGCGATGAGGGAGTTCATCTTTAGCACAGACGACAGGATTCCAAGAAGCCGTATACGAACTGTGGTTCAAAAGGTAATAAAGTTCCCAGGTATCCATTGTTTTGTGTTTTCTTCTTCACAGGTAATAATAAGTCGTCAATTCGATCCTGACTTTTTGCTTGAAAATGTCTGACGAATAAACGGTTATTCGTTCTGTTTCCTCACTCTGATTCAGGAGAGCTTCGATACGATGGATCTCTTGAGTGGTTAATGGTGGACAAGAATGTTCACGCAAGTCTTTATACCACTGGTGCAACACGTCTTTGTTCGAGATGAGACCAAGCTTCGTCCAGATACTCGTCCAATTTTTCTTCTTGACTTAACATTAGGCATTTATCGTGTTGAATTTGACTGGGATGATCGTTTTGACATCTATAGCAATTTTTCTTGATCAATTCCGTCATTTTATCGACCAAGTGTTTGGCAAAACAGGAGACTAAATGGGCTTCTTGTTCTGGCCATCTCGATTTCATCATGATCACTTCTTCTTCTTCCACAGTCTCCTTACATTCCATGTCCAAAGTTTCTCCACTAGGTAAAGAGGGATAACAGTCTTCCATGGCTTCTAGTAATCTAGAATGACTTCTCTCAAACTATTGATTTCTATGGTATTATCAAATTCGGCATACAGGATGACGTTCACCGTTACATCAGGGTCTCGGTTTGCAAACTGAATTTCCACACGAATTTGGCCGGATTTTATAGGGTGGAAATGTCCCTCGTCGCTGCCTTGGTCTGGAGTGAAATCGAAAGCCCACAAAGCATAACCTCCTGTGTAATCGTCGTACGTAATGCCGTGACTGGTGTTGGTTCCTAACTGGCCGGTGGCTTCGTACAGGGACAAGTACGATCTCAAGTAATTCTTCTTCTGAAAGTCAGGTTCGAAAGGTCGGGTACACAAGGTCTTGCCATCGCGACTGACTTCGATCTTGGACACGCCAAAGTGTTGAAAGTAGAAAGGATTTTTACCCAAATCTCCGTTGAAGGCTGTATTCTCGACGATACCAAGGATCAAACGTTTGGGTAGCTGTCCTTGGAACAGATGATCTTCGATCATGGATCGCTGTCCCTTGGGAATGGTGAACGTTTTCACTTCCACGCGTCGTATGGGATACTTGGCGGTCGTTCTGCTCAATGTTTGACTGATGTCGTTACCCACTTTAGGTAACACTTCCACACGGCGTACGTAGAGCCTGGCTTCTTCGATGACAGTTTTGCAAGCACTAGTACCTATCAAATGGAAAGCGGCACTGCTACGATTCAGTCTCAGGCGGACATTCACCCCGTTCAGCAAATATTTCTCTTGCAACCACATGTCCAGATGTAAACGATCCATCAGTTCTAAACTTTGCCCATTTTTGATTTTGTTTCGTCTTTCCTCATAGCCGTCATTGTCAGTTGCGTCAAACTTGCCCGCTTCGTCAGGTTCCCACAACACACAAGCATTGAGATGAGTATTCTTGGCGTCTATTCCGTACGTCAAGAGATTTTCCAGGTACGCTCGATAAGGGTAAGTATCCATGCTGCTGCTGACTAGTTTGTTGTTCAAGTACAAGTCCACACCGCTAAACAAGGAATGCAAGAAATTGTTGACGGGAGCTATTACCTCATCGCCTTCTAGGGTCGAATTGTCCTCATCGACAACTTTGACTTTCAAGTACAAGTAACTGCTATTCAGATCGATGTAATCTTCGGGCTGTCCTTTGATTTCAAACTCGATGGGAGCTGAGGCTGTCAATGAGGAGACGGGGTGAAATTCCACCCACTGGGATTCTTGCATGGTCATCATGGTGGGGGGCATGGCAAACAGATCCAGTTCCGTCTTGGAACAGGCACAGGACTCTCGGTGCATCATTTTTTTGTCTCTTTCTCAATAATCGAAAACGTCTAAGTCTCGAACGGTTCTTCTTTTCTTGGCCTTTCTAGCTTGAAGTCTGGTGAAAGGCTGTTTTCTTCTTCGTCGTCTCTTTCTGCCTTGTCCTTGCTGAATGCCTGACTCGGTAGCGTGCAGGGCATTTATAGGTGTGTCTCGTCGGCCCAAAATGTCTTTACCCGTTTGCAGCAAGACATTTTTGCCTGCCCTCATGAAGGCTTCTTTAGGGTTTTGTTTGTCGATGATGACATTTTGGAGAAATTCTTTGCCTTGCGTCAGTGCCGCATCTTTCAAGGCGTGCAATCCGCGTGTCACCATCGGTTTCAACACCGGAGCCACCGAACGAAAGGCCGATTTCAGCATGTCTCCTAAACCGTGTCCTCGCTGTCGAGCAACCCCTCGGTACACTGGATACATGACTTACTTACGAATCGTGAGAAAACCGTTTTCGAAAATGGAGTTTCACCGTGACTTTTCCTTTGGTGAATGGAATATTTTGTCCCAGATCTCCTTTTATAGTAATGTTGACCGTGTCCAAATACGCCTTGCTGACCGGCAAATAGTGAGGATGGACAAATTCGCGGTGGACGTGGTAAGTGTTTCCACCTTCCTCGTCAGCGTTTGTGGCAGAATCCACTTTGAAAGGAATGACACGCAGTAACGGCACGGAGGTGTGTCCCACCACGTTGTATTCCACCACATCAGAGTACACGAACATCAAATTCAGTCCTTGGTTCAGTTCTACCGGGGTACGAAAATACTTGGCAAAAGAATCGTTGTCAGAAATGACTGGTAATTCACCTTTTTCTTGTTCTACTTTCTTCCTCAGCTCCATGTCACCGCCCAACATGTCAAACAATTCAGGACAAAATAAGAAAGACATGATTTTGGACCCCTCAGGAAATTTCATCAGGAAGCGACGAGCTGTTCTGTGGTACTCCAGAGTGACACTTTTTTTGACACTTTCCAAAGCTTTCAGAAACACGCCATTAAACTTGGTGGCTATGGTACTGACCAAATGTTGACCACTAAAATAATAGCCTGGGGGAATGAACAAGTGATAGCTGGTCGACTTTAGATTTGGTGTACGGGTTTTCTTGTCATATTTGCTATGGGTATCCATCCACTGTTGCATTTGCTCGTCATGAACTTCCACATGAAAAAAATTTTGATTGGGAAGGACATTGAGGACTTGGGTCGGGTGAATCATTTCTACTAAAGCCACTTCCCAATGGGCTTCGTGATCTAAGGGGATGGCCTGAGGTAATTTGGCCGTGTAACAGCACAACGTGTTGTGGGGAAACACCTCCATGGAACTGTCACTGGGTAAGGTTAAGTAAAATTGGTTTTGGTGACTCATAATTCCAGAGTTCTGTGGCTGTCCGAGGGGATATTACTGGATGTCAGAGGCGTGTCTCCGCCCAAAATGGGGTTCTGGTTGTGGTTGGACTGGTGACTGACACTGGCACTGGACACGAGGTTCCCGTGGTTCCCGTTCGAGGAGAATTTCAGGGAGGGATTGGGAAGCAGGTAACCGATGCAACTGCTCAATAAAATGGTCCACAATTGTTTGTCTCCTTGTTGCAAACTCAAATTGGCGATGGCTGCCCCAATGACACAATACACCACGAAGATTTGGCAGAAAAAAACGATTTGCGTTTTAGGCACACGTTCTCCACACCACACCCACAAGGGTTGTTTTTGTAAATCTTGCACAGAAGAACTAGGGGAAGAAGGAGTGGTCGACGTAGCTGCGTCTGCTGTGTGAAAGGGCATGATGGTCACTTCTTCTTTTTATAGTCGATGACTTGCGAAGCGTCGATCCAAGAATCGAAACTGGGTGGATATCCTTTCCAACGTACTTTGACTTCTTTGACACGTCGTTTGCCCACTTTACGGGTTCTGCGTTCGAGAATGCTTTCGATGTCGTACACGTCGTCTTCTTTTTTGGTGACACGTTGTAACTCGGGTAAATAAAACGTTCCTTTGAGCACTTCTCCGTTCATGTCTTCCAATTTATAGACGGCAGGATGACGGCCATGCACTCGTCCAGTGACGCGAAACAATTCGGTCGTCCAGTTAGGTAAGTAACCTTTGTCGAAAGTGCGTTTGGTTTTGCCAATGCGCACCCAATCTCCTACGGTCAACTCTCCACTTTTCTTGGGGACAGCCCTCGTCGGGGACGTACCGAACAGACGCTCGAACACCAGCACTTCGTTGTCGGGAGTCACGTCTTGCGGGGCACGTCCGATGCTTCGATGGTAAGATTGGTTGTACGCTTGCACCAGGTGCGGTAAGATGTCGATGTACTTCAGAGTGTGGTGATGCGTAAAATATTTCCACATGCGTTCTTTCAAAGTGCGTTGAAAACGCTCCACGATGCTGGCTTTGGTTTCGGGATTCTCGGTGGTAAAAAGATGAATGTCACGTTTCTTTAATTCTTTTTGGAAAGCTTGGTTCAGAAATTCGGTGCCTTTGTCCGTTTGCCATCGAAGAGGGTGACGACCGCTTTGTTTCAACACCCGTTGTAGGGCTCGCACTAACTCGCTGCTCGATTTGGAAGTCAAGGGCACGACCCAGGCAAATTTGGAAAAGACGTCGATGACACAAAACAAATATTTGTAGCCGCGATTGTAGCTGGCCAAATGAGAGACATCGGCTAAATCGGCTTGCCATTGATGATCGATGCCTTCCACTCGGGTGCGACTTCTGGCAAACTTGCGTCGAATGGGTTTGTGTAAAGTGTAGGTAGCTTGTTCTTGTAACCATCGTTGCACTTGAGGTAAACGGAGACTTTTCAGTCGAGTTTTGGCAGCACGATACAATTTTTGAACTCCTGCGTAACCTGCAGGATGTGAGGGATCGTAGTAAATGCTGGCTAAGACTTTTTCCATTTTTTGTGTTGATTGGTGTCTTAATAAGACACCCACTCTTGGAGGATGCTACTCTTTTTCTCTTGGGGTATTTTCTTGGAATTCAATGCTTTGCGTGTGCGACCGGCAATAGGTGTCGAAGAGGAGGAGGAGGATGTCTGAGCGGGGGATATCGGTTCTTGTTTCACTTCTGTCTTCACTTTCTTTTTCTCTTGTGAGGAAGAAGGGGTGGCCATCATCTTTTTAATCCATCCAATTCTGGAGGTAGGTGGTGTTGTTAACTTGCGTACTTTTTTCTGAGTTTGAAACCCTTCTTCTTCTTCTTCTTTTCCTTTTTCTGTCTTGACCACTGGTACTGGTACTGGTACTGGTGATGGTGCTGGACTTTTCATCAAGGTCTTAAAATCTTTTAGAGTGGGTAAAGCTGTTTCGTCTAAAGCTTTCTGGTGAAAGAGTTGCAGTCGTTGCAAGAGTTGACCGTACTTTTGCGATTTTTCTGTTTCGGACAAATCTTGGCGATCCATCAAGGACTGCAATTCGTGTTGTAACTGGGACATTTCGCTCAAATTGGGATTGGGAGGTAAATGCGGGGTGTGTTGTTCTTGCCACCCATGGTATTCCATCCATCGTTTGTAAGGCACTAAAGCTAGTTTTCGTCCTTCCATGGGGTTGTCAGGGGTCGATTCTGAGATCTTGGGACTTTCGAGGGTCTTTTTATCTGGCTCCCACCAGTCCTCCCAACATGGTTCCCAAGACTCCTTTCAGTATGGGGCCTAACAAGAGAGGCAAAATGCCTCCACGTTGAACCAACATCTTCTTTTTTTGACGAATGGGAATTTTCTTTTGAACCATTTGGCGAAGAACGTGACGATGTTTGCCTAAGCATTGTTTCTGGTGTTTGGACAAAGGGATCGTGCCTTTCAAAACGTTCAAACAACATTCGCACACGGTATCGATGACCTCTTTGGAGGCCGTTTGAATGAGTTTTTTTCGTAGGGGTGGAGAAGCTTTGGACAGGACAGATAACAGGTCCCCATGTTTGGCTAAACGTGGTGGCAGTCCTTTCCTTTTCTTTCCTTGGGGTTTTCTGGAGGGTGACATCTTTGAGTCTTTAGGAGCACCAAAAGAACACTGATACCCTACTTGGTCACAGGCCTTTTTTATACTGGAACGCGTCGCCACTGATTGTCTTTACGTCGTATCAACTTCATGACAGGCATGACACGTCGTGCAGGGGTACGTAACGGACTAAATCGAGTCAGTTCTTGCTTGGACAAATCCAGTAAACTTTGTAACATGCCCGATCTTTCATGGACTTTGATTTTGGGAGAAGGTAATTTGTGAGCAGCAGCCACTGCCGCTAAATTGGAAGGTCCTGCCACTGGGGAAGTTCTTTTTGGGGTCATCAACGGAGAAGTTCTTGGTGTGATTAACGTCTCCAAGTACTCTTCAGTTCCTGGTGACATCAACGGAGAAGTGGATAAACGTCAGGCTGTCGGAGACACAGTCACCGCTGTGGCAGGTCGTGGTTTGCGAGTGTAAGGCTGCGTCCTGGCCGCAGTGCCTCTCTTGCGACTAGTTTTCTTCTGTGGACTTTTCTTTTTCTGAGGACTTTTTCTCTGTTTCTTTTTCTGGGGGCTTCTTTTCTTTTTTCGGGGTGGTGTCTGGTAAGAGGAGGGTCCCGCCACTGGAGAAGTTCTTCTCTTTGGGGACCTGGTCTTTTTCTTCTTGGGGCTTCGTTGAACTTTTGTCTTAGGGATAACTTTGGGGGCATTAGGATCCCATCTTAAGAGTGAGCGAATGATGACCCCTCCTAGAGTACCGTTCCCTCCAGGTTTCAAAATGATTTGTTTTTTGGTTTGAGTGTCGATGCGGGGATCGGCCAGTTGGACCAAAGCGACTTTGTTTCGATCGAAAAAGCGTTTGGTTTGATGAGGAATCTGAATGATCCCTTGTAGTAATTGACGTGCCGTCACCGTGAACCATCGTAAGACTTCTTTGAGACTAGCTTCTAAGACACGAGCTCGTGTTTGTGGATCTTTTTCTCGACTGATGCCATACAAGGCACGAATCAATTTGACAGGAAGATGCGACTGAAGGGACGTCATGTTCGCACTGAGTGTGAGACAGACGAAAAAGGGTCTGAGGTTTTTATAGATTTTTTGATGGGGAGTGAAATGAAGTCGAGGACGGAGACGTGTACAGGACAGGCCCTCCGTCTTGGCACCAGTGGTGAAACAAGTGGGTACGAAATCGCAAATCCTCGGGAGTGGTAGGTTTCAAATCGACGAGTAAATAGGCGTGTGGAGTTTGAGTGGCATCGTCGTACGCCTGAGTCAGCCAAGGCGTTCCTAACTGTTTGGCTAAGACTTGCACTTGCGATTTATCTCGAGGGCTTTTAAACAAGACCACGTAATGCGCATTGAGACTGATGGTGCGATGGGCTTTACTTTGTTGAAACAAATTTTGGGTGATGTAAATGACACTGGCATTACGGTGATGCCCTTTGCGCGTGAACCACAATTTAATTTCTTCTTCGTCTTCTCCTAACATGTCGTCGAAAATGACCAAATGGGTTTGACGGGAGTCAGAGACGATGCCGTCGTCTTCTTTAGGAATGCCTTCCACAAACACGATGGAATCGCCTTGACTTTCTCGCAAGAGGCTTTACGCCGATTGCCACTCTTTGTAACACCACACGATCCGTTGAGGTGGCCGATCGATCAAATGATGTTTATGTTCGATCAAACGTTTGACGAATTCGGTTTTGCCAGAACCGCTAGGTCCAGCAATGAGCATGTTAAAGGGATGGCGAAGATACAAAGCCTCCCAACTGGCACGATCTAAGTGTTCGTCGATGACTTTGACAGTAGAGGAAGAGGGAGCAGAGACAGCAGAGGTAGCCATGGTGTGAGGAATGTCACTTGTGACACGAAAAACAAACAAGACAAGAGTTTATATACTTTTTCAGAACACGTTTATTGAATGTTTCAAATATGAACACGAAAGACAAAAATACATACAACCCAAATAGTGATGTACAGGAATATAAAACACAGCAAAGCGATCAAAGTGGAATATAAACAAGTGTCTGTACAACATGTTTTGGGTAACCAAGATGTCCTAGGGACAGTGTGTAATGTTCTTACAGTCTCTACATGAGGTATTGTCACACAAGTGTCCTCCCGGAATGACCTTTCAGGAATGTCCATGACAGTCCTGTCCTGAAGCGAGTGGTTGTTCTCGGTGACGGGTTCTTCTGGCACCGTCACTAACACAGGTTGAAAAGTAACTTTTTTCCTTGAACAACTCTTGTGCATACTGGGCCACTTCTTGGGTCCAAGCCTCAAAACCCCCCTTTTTCCAGTCACGAACATCTGTCCAATGAGGGTGTAAGTCACAAGCTACACACACATCGTCATACACGTCTTGGGTAGCTAAAAGTTGACGAATCTTTTTTTCCCGTAGAGGTCGAGAAGTATCCAGATGAAAACGCAAGGCTTTGAGCAAAAGGAGTTTTTCGTGACCATTTAAGGCCATGGAGGTGGTAAGTACTGATCGTAAAGAGTCCACAAAGAATCGGCTGGTAAACGAAATCCCAAAAAACAAGTCACTAAGACACACACCACTTGTCGTCCCAAATTGAATGGATACAGTTCTTGTAATAATCGATGGTAATGATCCACGGTTTGAATATGGTCATTGAGTTCCTTCCACGGAATCTGTTGGATGACATGTGACATAAGTCGTGGCATGGCAGCCTGTTTTTATAGTCTCTTTGTTTCGGAAACAATACACGTACTTTCTAGCCAGAGATCTTCGTTCTCCAGTAGGGAATCTAAATCTTGCATACTGTAACCGAAACTTCAGAGTTCGTTTAGAAGTTTCCTCTTCCTCTAAGTAGATTCCACGTAAAATATGTTGATAATCCTTTAACTTGTCTTCCTCAATGTATTGCTGTAGGTGAATCTCGAAGTAACCAAAATCATGAACATTTCGATCATTCACTAACTCAAAGTGTTGAACAAGGTCTGACCACTGAAACAATTTCTGACGAATCAGTTCTCTTATACCATTCAGGTACCAGTGGTTAAAGATCTGGTGACGTAACGGATGCAATTGTTCTTTACGTTTGACTTGTATTTTCACCAGCTCTCGGTAAATGCGTTCTCTCAACTCCACAGGCAAAGCACGAATGTTCTCTAGCAAAGTATCCATGAATAGGTCATACTAAATCCTCTTTGGTCTGACACAAGAAATGTACTGTTTGCACAAACATGGTTTCACTTCAGTGTCGAATTTAAATCGTTGAGTCACTAATCTACACATTACAATTCGTTCAGAAGTTTCCTCTTTCACTAAGTTGACATTGTGTTCAAGATGTTGGTAATTCGTTAACTCTTCCTCTGGAATTCGATGCAGTACGTTTACAATGATGTAGGTAGAATCGTCCATACCAAACCAATCCTTTTTAAAACGAGAGGATCGTTGATCAATGTCTGTCCGATGGAACACTTTCAATTGAATCAATCCTTGTATAGCCTTCAGGTACCAGTGGTTCAAACACCGGTGACGTAACGGATGCAATTGTTCTTTACGTTTCACTTGTATTTTGACCAGCTCTCGGTAAATGCGTTCTCTCAACTCCACAGGCAAAGCACGAATGTTCTCTTGTAAAGTATCCATGAACAGATTATTATGGTAAGAAGTTACTTCAATGTCTCGGTCCCACTAAGGGTAAGTAATGACAATTCGGTGACCATCGAGCATGTTCTACGTAGGCCGAATCTTGCGGTTCCCAGTGGTGAAGTGACACACCGCAACTGAAGCACTTGACTTTATCTCCTTCGCCCAAGTAGAAAAATCCGGCTCTGGCTAATTCTTCGGGGGTCGGTCCTCCCAGATACTTAGGCCATTTTCCTTTGAACGATTGAAGACGATTTTCAAAGTCGCAGTATTCCGACAAACGCACAGGGAACGAATATTCGTCTTTCACAGGTTCGTTTCGATGAGGATTGAGTGACATGGGCAGGAGTTTGCTCAGGGCTGGATGACATCCGTAGGGGGGTAGACGTGAAGGTGGACATTCCCCTTTAAAACGAAACCCAGTAAAATGTCCAAGAGGACGAGCGGCATCACTTTCGCATCCCACAGGTTTGACACGCACAGCATCGCTTTCCATGATAGGGGTAGGGACACTAAAGTTCCCATGATGCTTTACGGCATCGCTCAGGTCACAACGTACAGCATCGGTCACATCGCAAGGCTCACAATCGCACTCGTCTGCAAACTCCGTTACGCAATTACAATGGTAACCACATGGACAATCGCAGTTTCCTTCCGGACATTTTCCGTCGCAATGCCTGGGTCTTATCCATCCAGTATTAGTCACACTAGAGGAAGATACAACTTTTTTACAATCCCCAAACTGGAACGATGTCTCTTTCAAAGTATTCATCTTGTTCGCTCGGTCTTGGTAGTCCCAATGAACTATCGATCTTGCCTAGGGTTCCTTTTTATATACAGACCAATACCGACGTGACCGTACGGTAAGGTAAAGTGATTGGGAAGTCGCACTCCCTTCTGGTATACAATTTGATAGACTTTTTCCAAGGGTCGACTGACGATGTGGTGAGTGGGTAAACGTACAATCTTGTTAGGTTGGTGAGTGGTCACTTTAAAGTTTCCATCCTCTCCCGATTGCAAGGCTTCTTTCAATACCCCAAAGTTGACCACTCGACTGGTACGATGATTCAGAGTCAGTCCTTTCACTTTGCACGTCGTGTGCACTTCTCCTTGTTTGTCCCGGTATTCGTAGCCGTAATTTTTGGGACCACCACTGACGAAACTTAGAATCTTGTCGTCGGGATGCTCGTCTGTCCAGGCTCCTAAACGGTCTCCTTCGATGTCAGGGTGATGTTGAATCGGGTGATGGATGTAAATGCAACTGTCCGTGTCAAAGTACAGGACGCGTTCTTCTAACAGTTCTAAAGCTTCGTACAATTTTAAGCGAGCATGGGCTGTCACGTAAGCTGCAATGATGACATTTCCAAAAGGGTCGTCTTGTACAAGTCCAGATCTTCTTCGTAATTGACCAAGATCAAATCCTCTCGAACGACGTCCACGTGTTTCATGTATTTGGTTTTGTCGTGAATCATCTGGAAGTAGCGGGAAGGTTCTGTCAAATATTCCGTCTTGGGTAAACACGGTCGTTGTGCCATTTTACCCCACAAGCAATTTAACATCACTTTGGCAAACGATCGCCTGCCTTCGTTTTTTTCGATGTGGTCTAAAGTGATGCCTTCTTGTTCGTAGTATTTCTCTTTGAATTGTACTTGGTCTTCGGGAGTGTGACACCAGGACGGATAGCCGCTGGCTTCTTGCTTCAGTTTCAAAAAGGCATCCACGTAGTCTGCGAAAATGCCTTTCTGAGTAGGGTCACCCTTGTGGTATTGTTGTGTCTTGGGAAAGTGGCAAATTTCGTACACTTCTAACAGTTGGTATCCCATGTCCAGAGCTTTGAACAATTCTACGCTGACCCAGGTTCCCGTCAAGGCCCGTTCTTCCTGGCTGTGCTGACAAGGTTGGTCTTGGTTGCACGTTTCAGCACAAGTACGGCACAAGGGAAACATCAGTTTGCCTTGACAATGGTGAGGTAAGACGGGATGGTATAGGTTCGTGGGAGGCAAAACTTTACACTTGATCAAGCCTTCGTATTGTCGAATGTTTTTCAGGTCGATGTGTTCCGTCAGCAATTGCGGGTGCCCTACAGGAAAGCGACAATATTTGCACACGTAGGGATACAGCGAACACACGTCCAAGTATTTGATTTCTTCTCCTTTCTCTTCGTCGGCTTGGTACAGCAAACAGGTGGCATTGGTCCTTCCTCCGTACAAACTATCCCTCGGGTTCAGCGGGTCCATGAACTGGTAACTTTCCACGAGGCATTTAAACTCGGGATCGGTTTTCATACGGTGATCGTACTCGTGTTCCCACATTTCCACCACTTGGTATCCTTCCTGTTCTAACTTTAGGCGCCGCTGACAAGTGTCCTGGTACAAGTCTTCCATGGTTCGTTGCAAAAACTGATTTTTAGTGCCACGGTCAGGGTAACAGACGGGACATCCGTGAAATAAGCAACCGTTAAACTCGTACACGATCTTGGGGTTTTCTAAGTCCCAGCCATCGACCGAATACGTTCCGATGGTCTTTTCGCCCCCTCCGTTGCGGGCATGTTGAATCCACTTGTCTTCCTTGTCGCACAAGTAATGTAACCAACGTAGGGCTTTGACCGAGTATTGACGTTTGACAAAGTGGGTCGTTTGAGGGCTGATGACAGCCACGGTGTTTTCAGGCATGAATCGTTGTCGATACACTAAGGAACACGCTTTGGCAATGGTGCAAGCTTCTTTCAAAGGATCGACCCCTCCGTGTTCCATGAACAGTTCTCGAAATTTTCCACAGCAACGCCGTAAAATGTCCACGTCGGAACGACAATACTTTAGCATTTCTTCCTGAAAGTCGAAAGGGTCCGAGGCGTGAGCCTGGTACCAAGCGTAGAAAGCTTCTCGTTGTTCGGTACGCATGTTGTCGGGGTCGTAATAGTGAGCCTCGGGCAAATGGGGTAGAACGGCGTGTTGATTGGCTTCCGTATTGAAAAAGTGTGGAAAGTACCCTTTAGCCATTTCTGTCATTCCAAACGTTTTAGGCATTCGACTCAAAGGCATGGCCAAATAACTCATCGAATCTTTAAACTGCACTTGTCCCACTTGCATGAAAATGATTTTGGCTCCGTTCAAAGTCACTTTAGGACGCTCGGTGCCTTGTTCCGTATAGTATCTGAGAAGAAACTGTCCATCGTATCCGGAAAAATTGTGAGCCATCACCGTGGCATGACGATGACAATCTCGGTAACGTTCGATGTCCTCTTGGCTCCACGTCTTGTCGACGGGGTCTAAGACCCATTGGGCAAAATCGGCTAACGTGTTTGGTCCCCGAAAGATTTTTTCACGCCCTCCGGGAATCTTGCTGCAGTGAGGGCAATGACTGAAGATAGGTTCTTGAATGCACTTCTCGCACGCTCGATGAGCCACGCAGAAATTAGGAATGTGAATGCCAGTCTCTTGCATGCATTCGAAATCGAAAAAGATGAAATTGCCTTTCTTCTTGTGACCGTCCTCTTTCTCTGGTGGGGGGTTGGTATTTTTGCACGTAACATTCGTGTTCCAAGTCCACGATGTGGTGACAAATGTGACATTTTTTCTTTCCTGAACATACGTGTGCCTTGGTATTATTGGTACGTATGACTTGTTCACACGTAGAGCACAATCTCAGGAGTTGACAAGCGCATTTTTTCTGTGAACCTTGCGTCTTCAAATGTTGTTGGTAACAGGTAGGGCTGACAAACGTGCGCAGACAAGTTGAACAAGGCACTGGTTTTTCGCTCAGACAGGGTGAAGAGGCGAAACATCCTGTGCATTTCGATCCACAATGCTTGTGTTGCTCTCGATTGTTATAACCATGGTCACATTTCTCACAGTAATAACCGTATCCCAGGAATCCGGTGATACTGGTAATGGTATCGAAATGGTTATCGTGATGATAAACATGAATGTATTTTCCGTCCTTAAAATCTTGGCCTCGAAACAATAGAGGCCCGCGCATTTCTTGAGGGTGCACTTTCAAGGTGTATCGTGGAGCTAGGACATCTTGCAATTTTTGCATCTCAGGAATGCCACAGGGTGTGTCTTTGGACAGTCCGGCTTGTTGTAACAGGAGTTCTGCTTCGTTTCGTTGTTTGGCTCGGTCGGAACGTTGAATATTGTTCCAGGTTCTTTTCCATTCTACCGTGTCGTTCTTGTTGGCATAGGTTCGTCCCACCACGATGGCACGGGCTAAACACATCTGGTCATGAGGGTTGTTAATTCGGACGAGACTCATTTTGGTGTTGCGAAGGTCGTCCACCAATAACATTTTTTGCGTCCTGTCCCTTGAGGAGGAGAGACGTGGGTCATGTCCAGTGTGGCTTTACCATCGGTGATGTCAAACTGATCATTAGATTGTTGTACGTGTTGAATCTTGTCCATGATTTTGGAAGCGGTCAATTCTGCAGGGGTGCTAAACTCGATCCAAACAGGGGATTTCAAACCGTCGTGTTGTATGGAAAGTCTCAAGCGATCGTCTTCTTTGGGTTGACATTGTCGCTTGAGTGAAGTGAGCAGAGAATCCCACACTCCGGTGATGAACCCTTCTGCTTTCTCTAACGGTACTTCGGACTTGAAATCTTTAAACTTCACCGTGTATTTGTAAGCCGTGGTTCTAAATTTTCTAGAGGAGCGCTTTTCCGTCTCTCGAATGGAATAGTATTTTTCAGGATTGACTAAGGGTGGTGAACTTAGTTTAGAGGTTTCAAATTCTGGTTCACTCATGTCCTCTTCAAAATCACTGGCATGAATTTGTGCCAAGATTTCAGCCCTGGTACGAGGCGATAGATCACGTTTCTGCCTCTTACTTTCTTTTTCTTCTTTCTTCTCGAATGAATTAGATCGTTTCATCTTGAAAGCAAAAAGTCAAATGACTCAAGTTCAAACACCATGAGCTTCTTTATAGTCATAGCAGACCAGCGTATATAAAAGGGTGCGTGTCTTGTCCTTTCACTATTCATTTCACTCTCAAGCCGAGTACAACGATGGAAGAGACTAACCAGATGGAACGTTTCGTCAGAGCTTTGCGAGGGGTCATTAGAAAATTCTCTTCAGACCAGCCTACGGACTACTCTCCTTCCTTTAGAGATAAAAGTCAAGATACTTGCTATATCTGTCAGAAGAAAGGGCATTGGTCTTCAGAGTGTCCAGACCGTCAAACAAGAACAAAAACAGGGACTAAAAGAGACAAAAGTCAAGATACCTGTTATTATTGTAAAGAAAAAGGACATTGGTCTCCAGATTGCCCCAAAAAGAAACAAGAGGAGTCAGAAGAAAAGAGGGATTCTTCAGAAGAAAAGAGGGATTCTTCAGAGGAAGAGAGGGATTCTTGTGAGGAAGAAAGAAGACAGGTGAAGAAAAAGAAACAGGAGAAAAAAAGAAGAAGGGAAGAAAGAGAGGAGGAAGAAGAGGAAAAGAGTGTGACGGTGAAGAAATTCAAAAAACAGAGAGACTAAAAAAGGAGAAAGAAGAAGTCAATGAACTTTTTATTAAAGTGTTGTGTTGTGAATTGTGAATTGGATTGTAAAAAATGGAGAAAAGAATAAATTAATGATATAAGGTAAGTGTCTTTGAGTTTTGATTTTAAAATAAGAAGCTACACTCACGCACTCATACACAGACACGTACTATAAGGTAAAATGGGTGGGGTTTTTTGAGTTATTGGCAAATTGAAATTTTATATCTTTTCGAGAAATGTGGGTGGCCCTGAAAAGGGCCTTTTTTGGTGTAGGGGTGAGTTTAAGCAATCAACTTTAACTGCCTTATGCCTTTGCCACGGCCAAGGCCTACTTCTGGACTGCGTAATGTTGATGATGATGATAATGATTGGGTTGAAATCACTAAGGGTGGTACGGTAGGCTTAGTCACAGGGTTGACGTGTTTAGCTCGGGAAGGTCGTATTCTCTTCGGTCGTGATAAAGAAGTCTGATACATTTGTTTCAGACTTCTTAACTCCGCTAAAATGTCCAACAGTACCGTGACCGTTTGATTCTCACCCTCTTGTTTCTTTGCTGCTACTTCTTCTTGCTGTTGTTGCTGTTGTTTTTTTCTTACCTCTTCTTCTTGTTGCTGTTGCTGTAGGAGAAAAGCCTGTTCCACTTCCTTTTGTCGTTGTATAAATTTCTCCAATTCTTCTTTCTGTCTCTGTCTAAAATTTTCCACTTGCGGTAATGAAGAAGGTAACGAAGGTTCCGGAACAAATTCTTGCGAGGAGAGAAAATCCACAAAATCCCAATTCACCTCTTCTGAAAGTAAGTCCGGGTTCCCTTGGGCGGTCTCCCCTGTTTGTGCACCCCATTGGATCGTTTTCTGAGTTTCCGTCATGTTGAATCACTGTCGCATAGATTGACTGCACACAAGCGCTAGCGAATCTATATAGACTACGTGACGTCACAGACTGCTCTCTTCGGATTGGATGCGGGCTGACTGAATTCTGTAACGCGTGTTCGGATTGGTGAATGAACTCAATCCGTTTCAATCCTTTCTGTCCCTATAAATAAGCGCAGTTCACTGCATTGATTCACCTATTCTCGGAGCCTCAACATGTGGACAGACGTTGAATCTTCAACCCTTGTGTCAACGATGATGTTCAGGACGGACATGCTCATGTATGTCCGATCCAAGTGGACCGTTGTCCACAGGACCAACAGCAGCCTGTGGATAAGAAGAGTCTATATAGAGAGACAAGGTTGCCTCAAGAGGACTCTGATGTATGGCCCTGCTGTAAGACGAAGTTTGAGGACAAGAAGATGTCGCAAATGCCCTTTATGTTAAGGGCATATTAACATAAACCAAAGGCCCTTTTCAGGGCCAGCCATATATCTCGAAAAGAGATAGCCTTTCCATTGCCTACCCCTTTTTTAAAAAAAATTTATAAAAAAAATCCCATGTTAAATTCCCCTTGTACGTAGATTGTCCCACGATTTATTCCCATGTTAAATTCCCCTTGTACGTAGATTGTCCCACGATTTATTCCCATGTTAATTCCCCTTGTACGTAGATTGTCCCACGATTTTTCGCCATGTTAAATTTCCATTGTACGTAGATTGTCCCAAGGGGTTCTGTAATGCTAATTCCCATTGTACGTAGAGTATCCCCCTTAACTACTTATATATATATATATATATATATATATATATATATATATATATATATATATATATATATATATATATATATATATATATATATATATATATATATATATATATATATTACAATACTACTATTTTCTCAGACTACTCTGGTGGTCTGGTTGCATAGTGTCAGGGTAACGTGACTGAGAGGGATATCATGCCACATGTCTGCATCATGATGCCCCAGTGCTTGACATCACTATAAACAGGTCCATGGTGGCTGATTGCTTTAAGGCATCACCATAAAAGCTCTGGGTTTATACACTCTCATTAATATTGCCAACACATAAAGCCCATAAAGCTACAGAAACCCGAATAACTCTGTAATTATATTCCATCGCTATTCAATTCCTACATTTGTATCATAGGAATTATGGTAAATAAAGGGTTCTGAATTATTGGAGTGAGATCCTCAGCTGATTTCTTTACCTTCTCGCATATCATTCTACCACTATTGTTTCTATTCCCCACCCCATCCCAACTGGCACTTCATAGACAGCGTCTTTTGACAAAATAATTTCTTGCATTATGTTGGATTGGTAGCTGGCATGCATGACTATAAAAAAAATCCCATGCTAAATTCAACGACAATAACTGCATTTGTTTTTGGTTTTTCTTCCCTCTCCAGTTCAGTACAGTTACAAATGTAGAAATGGCTAAAAGAACAGCACACTCCTTTCCCAACCCCACCCCCGAGTTGAAACTACGAAACCTTATCTGTCTACTTCTCCCAAGTGCGGGTCCTGTATTGAGGAAAATATGTTGTCTATTTCAGGAGCTTCATACAATGTATATATGCTGTCTTACTTTCATGGTGAGAACAGGAGGATGACTGAAAAATGAAGGCAATCAACATGCTAACGGACTTAAGATTGAGAAAATATTATTTGTTGACTAAGTGAATGACAATGACATTAATATCAGTCCAGTTATTGTTGTTGTTGTTGTTGTTGTAGGGTTTAACGCCATTTGTCAGCACACGATAGGCTATACATGGCGGCCAGTATTAATGGTGGAGGAAGAACCCGGGAAAACCCACGGAAAGAACAACCGATCCACGAGAAGCTACTGGCAGGCTGTCTCACATACCCACATTGGCCGAATCTGAGACTCGAACCCACGCAGACAGAGGTGAGATGGCAGCGATCCGTAACGGAGAGCGCTTTAGACCACTCGGCCACTCGTGGTCCCTATCAGACAAGTAGAACAAGGAACTGTGGTTATTTGTTAACAGAAAGAGGCTTGAGGATTTATTCAACAAACTAAATGTTTCATAGAACTAATGCCATGTTTGTGTGTAACACTCAAGTTTGGCTTTACTTTAACAGATCTAATGGAAAAAAAGTTGCCATGAACGTCCACATGATTCAGGGAAGACAGATTCTTAAATATTTCTTACAGCATCTGCGTAAAACATTAATATTTCACCAGGACACATTCGGCCAAAGTTCAGTCCTATCAGTGTTTGCATTGACTTAAAGAAGAAGGCTTACATCTTTCGTTAAAAATACTTAATATACTTCATGGTGAGCTACCACTGTACTAATAATGACATTAGTGGTTAAGCAGAGAAGAGGTTTTGAAAGGATACATAAATCATATTCCAATAATAAAAATCTATTTTAATCTAAATAGAAATTTAACAAACAAGATGCCAATTAGTTCATTTAAGATCTTGTTAAATAAACACAAAAATTACATTGTACACAAAATAAGATAACAGTGTCACATGTAAAGGACACGTACAATGCAAAGCAGAAAGGTAAGTATTATACACAAGTACTACTACTACTACTACTATAATAATAATAATTGAAATCTAAGTATTAGTATTAGTGTTGTTCCGATTATAGATTATAATCGATAATCAGTTGATTGGGTCAACCAATTCGCTAATCGATTGTGAAACTCTATAATCAATTGCATGGTAAGGGAGACAACTGTGAAGCGCTCAGCACAGACTAGTTCTCTCCCTTTGTTTGTTGGGAAGAAAACCGAGAATTCCGAACAAAAATTTTAAAAAGCCGCTAAATATCATCCACGGGCCATGGATGAAAATGATCCCAAAACAATATGTCCATATCCTGGAGGAAAAGCTCGTTCTCGTGTTTGGATATATTTCGGATTTTACAAAGCACAAAAGGGTCCACCGACAAAGGAGAATTTAGTTATGACAAAGGTGATATGCAAATTCTGCAGAAAGGAATATGCAAACAAAGGTAGGTCCAGCTATTTTCATTGAAATCAATGAGGGGATACATTTGGTTCTTTATATTTTGGCAAACACATACTCCAATACATACTGCAAAAATAGAACAGTATTCCAATTTTATTTTGGTGCTTCACGAAAACAAAATTATCATATGATACGCCTTACATTGTAGGACTTTGGAAACAGTATGATATAAGCCTTCCGATCCACTAGAACAGAGCTGAATTATTTATTCCCTTCATAACTTCGAAATATAAAACCATTCTCCATAGTTAAAAACTTTTGGGATAATTTGGAAACAAATATAGTCGTCAACCACGAATGCAATTATTAGGAGACAAAGCACCCTAATATAAAATAAATGAGCTGCAATTGTGAACATGCATCTGGTGAGTGTCGTTTCGGAAAAAAACGTTTCATGGCATTCCAGTATCTAAAATTTTAAATCAAGAGTTTTATTTTCATTAAATCGTTTGTGTACTGTGTGCTTTCCTCTTATATAGCATGCGTTGTTGTCATTAAAATATCTTTTCATAATAAAGCTCCATGTAATGATTATGCTTGAAATACATAAATGATAAGAAAATTATCCTGCTATTAGGCATATATGATGGAAAGGTGATCTGTGGGGTTTGCTACCGATGTTCCCTGAGACATGCGACTATCTAAAAACATAAAAAGAGCACATTTTAAAATGTTGCAGATTAAATTTAAAATGTATGTGCAAGTTTAATATTAATTTAAATCCTCCTTTTCTTGTCTCATTTTTTTTATAATTTGATTCAATTGATTCAATATACTTGTGCATAAATTATTTGTTGTTTGCTTTTATTTCAATATAGAAACATTTATTTCAAATACATTCCAGGCAATACGACAAATTTGGCCTTTCATCTTGATCATGACCATAATGAAATGGGATCAACAAGAGGTGCTTATGTTCCCTCCCCACCCAAACAGACTAAGATTGATGAACAATTTAAGAAGCCAACGGAGAGGATGTCAGCTACAAAGCAGAAAGAAACTGATGACACACTCTTGAAACTCATTGTTGGCAAAGTTCTTCCGCTGAGTCTCGTTGACCATAAATATTTTAGAAACTTTGTGACGCTTCTTAATCCAAAGTAAGTTTTGAATGATAACACTATAAATTATTAATATTTATTTAAATTGACAGTGAGAAAACAAAAAATTGTTAATCCATTTGATTCTAAACGTCAACACTGTAAGGTGTTGAATTTTGAATTTTCATGCCTAAATTAAGCAATGTTTCATTAAATATAATGCTGTCCTGTCTAATTAAACATTACATAAATTCATTGTTTTCACTATATTTAGACACAAGGAATATCCCAAATACATGTATGCCCTGTCTTGTTTGACTAACCTAACTAAATGTTTCAAACTTTACATTTTCAGGTATGAAATTCCAGGTCGTAAATCAGTGTCCTCCAAACTAGCTGAGAAGAAAGGCCAGGCTGAGAAAAAAGTGAAAGAGGAACTACATGATGTTCTTGATATAGCTGTTACTCGTGATGCATGGACTTCATTCAAGTACAGTGACTGCACATTTTATTTCCAAAGATTGGGAATTGAAAAGTGTTGTGTTAGACGAAAAGTTGAAGGCAGTCACACTGGGGAAAATATAAAGGAAAGCCTGTTGGCCACTAAGAGGCGATGGAGTCTTCCAAAACCAACCGGAGTCACAGATAATGCAGCCAATGAGATAAAGGCTTTTGATTTACTTCAGTGGACTCGATTTGGTTGTTATGGTTACAGAATCAACCTTATTGTGAAGAAAGCTTTAGCTATACCAGAACTGTCACAAATCATTGCAAAGGGGTGCAAACTTGTGACCTTTTTCCATCAAAGCACGAGCATAAATGATTTGCTAATGAGTAAGCAGCAGTTACTACTTGACGTAGGTGCTAGAGGACACAAGCTCAAGATGGATGTTCCTACTAGATGGAATAGCACTCATGACATGCTTGAATGACTGCTTGAGCAGACACCTGCTATTATGGCTATTATCAGTGACCCAAACATAAGCCGTCAGCAGCTGCAACATTGAAAAATTATGTCTATATATTTGACGAACGAGCATTGGTTGAAAAACTTGTGGAAGTTCTGTCACCGTTCCTGCGGAGGCAAATCACCAACCCTTCATAAAGTTATCCCAATACTTCTTAAACTTACCAAATGTCTAGAAACGAATGTTAATGATCTACCTCCAGTTGCCAGACTTAAAGATGTAATGAGACAAGAACTTGACAATAGAACACAGAATAAAGATCTAGCTCTGTTGGGCTGTTTATTGAATCATACTATGAAGGATGCTGAGTTTCTACCTGATAGTGAGCGAGCATATGGACATGCTCTGCTTTTGAAGGTTGCTCTTGATATGGCTGATGTCAAAGTGAATGTCAAAGTGGAGCCAGGGACTATTGATGAACAGCCTTCAGACACATTGCCACCTCTACCAATAGAATCATGACTACTAAATGTCAGAGATGACAATGATAAAACTGTGGTTACACCTAGTCCACCAAACAAGAAAGCAAAGGTCAATGTTGACATGGATGATTAGTTGCAAGATGTTGTTTGCCTTGGTGAAAGTCAACAGCCAATAACAGATGTCATCCACCAGGAGGTTTCCAGATATCTAGCTACTGCTCCATGTGATATCAATCTCACAATGCTACAGTAGTGGAAACAAAACTGCCAGATCTACCCCATCTTAGCTTACTAGCTCAAAAGTACCTAAGTATTCCGGCATCATCTGTAGCCAGTGAGAGGGTATTTAGCCTGGCTGGACATCTTGTCAGCAAGAAACGGGTTCGTTTAAGTTGTGACAGTGTGGACCTGGTAATATTCTTAAACAAAATCATTAACCATTGGTAGTGTCGGTGTAACAAAAACAAGAATAAGCAGTATTCTGAAAAATGATTTATGTGTTCAGTATTACTCAAACATTTGATTTATATTTTATTGTACCTTCTGTTTAACTTGTGATATGGATAACATTGTTTGGCGTTTCGTTTCAGTTTAAATGTAAAATGTGAATGATTGGTTCATTGTTAGTGCAATTATCAGTATTCTGAAAAATGAAATGATCTGTACTAGTTGAAACTTTGATTTTGTTTAATGTGGATAACATTTTAGTCAAGTTTTAAGAATTCTAGCTTTAGATGTTCTGTCTTTACATAATTACATGATTTTGCTGATAAATTGTTCAGTTAATAAATTTGAAAGTTTTTGTAATTGGTGTTCTTTGTTTGTTTAAATCTAAACTGCTTTGATTGTAGTATTAGTAAATAATGATAAGCAAGAAAAGCATGTCCTTCTATACTTTAAACCATAGACAAATCACATATGAATAAAAGTGTTCCAGGGGATTGCAACAGTCCTTCAGTTGCATAAAACTGATAAGCCAAAGAAAGTTGTTTTTGTGGAACAAAAATAACACAAAGCAATAAAAAAGTAATATTTTTATGAGGTTAAAGTATATATGTAAAAGAGATTACTCCTGTACATTTATTAACATTTTACACTTTTAAACAAAGATATAACTCTGTAACAAACAAAAATTAAAATTTACTTGTAGTAACCGATTATAATCGATTATCAGTAAGTTGTGTGCAACCGATGATCGATTATGAACTTCTAACCGATTCCCATCACTAATTAGTATAGTCTGGATAAATGTATCAATGGAAAATACCACATACTGAGACAAAAATGCTTAAGAAAAGAATACAGGTGAAAAATAGCTCGAGTCGATTCATTGCAGAAAATGTGAGTTTTCTGAGCTTTCATGAATCGTGTTGCAGTTACATTATGATTAAGTTTAAGAGGCAGACTATTACAGAAATTTGGACCCTGGTAATCAAAAGGATGCTTTCCAATGTATTTTAAATCTAACATTGGGAATAAGGATGATATGAATACAGGAGATGAGTACAAGTGTCTGGAAAGTGTGTATACACGATGAACTCAACAATGTATTTATGGTTTGATATATAGAAAATGTTGTAACAGAGAAGTCATTTTTTATTTAATCCTTGATATAACCAGAAGCTTATGAGGCATGCCACGCATAGAAGATAAATACTCACTGATAGGTTTTCATTGACAAAATAAGGAGCATTTTGCACCTTTTTGATGTCTTTTTTTATTACTATGTACTGGGGTAAAAGCAGAGTGACTGGAATCGAAATAATCAAGTAGAGAATTTATAATGTAAAGATGCATCTTGAGGAGACAAATCCAGTGATACATCGTTGATGAAGATCAGTTGAGGCATTTGTGAGAAAATTGTGTTCTTGTGAATTAGGGTTAGGGTTACGGTTTTCCGGTAGTAACGTACGAACAGATAGTATCATTTTGGATACCGTATTCATTGAAATACTTGTCTCATGGTATTTCGTTCATGAAAATTGGTCGAATGGTTTATGAGAAAATTGAATTCTTGTGATTTCCCATATGTTTATATAAGTTATGGTTAGGGTTACGGTTTTCAGCAGCAGAGGGGGCGAATCCGACATTTTGTCCAATCGTTATTTTGCTTAATTATTACTTTCTGCACTCAACGATCTAGTGTCGTCAGCGCCTGGTAAAAAAAAAAACGACGACGTCGTTGGGGGATCGTCCAAACGTCATTTGGTTTAATTAACACCTTCTGCGCGTCGATCCCCAGCGTCGTCAGCGTCCGGTAAGCACATCGACGACCGCGTCGATGTCATTGCCCCCTCTGCTGCTAAGTGGTTATTTACAATGAAAATTATTTACAACTAACCGAATATTTGGTCAAGTCCGATACGATATCGTGTCCGAGGATCATGTAAATTTATCGTTACGAATCCATGTGGGGTCGACTGAGCATGACTAAAAAAGTTTCGAAAAACATTAAAGTCCATGTCACCGCCGCACCATGTCTGCCAAATATTTCGTAGCGTGTGTGTATCAACACCGTTGAACACAGCAAGAATATTACAGTTGTCTCTAATTACTTTTGGAATCTGAGTGTATCGTTGAGTGACATATATCACGTCAGTGTTTTTATGCCTGCCTCTGGAAAATATCCTAGCTGGGTTTTTTTGATTGTCTAACATAACATCATCGTACACGACTAGATTGTTAACGTCGCCATCAATATCATCAATACCCGGTGCATCATTGATATCCGTAATAAACTCAATAACATTTTTTTTAGCGATCGCTGATGCATTCTCGTTGAAATCTTTCAACACCTCGTAGCATCGTTGATCATCTACGCTAGGAGCAACCAAATACAACTTATCCCACTTCATCCATCTCATTATTAAATTGAGTAACAATTGCGTCTTGCCGGATCCAGATGGTCCGATGATAATCATCCGGATCGAGTTTGGTAACGCTGCAACATGCTTAACTGGTTCTCTTGTTTTAGTCGCCGAAAAATCAATTATATTCATATCTCTATACATAAATTATGGATCTATATTGTGTGAAGTGTAGAGTACGTACTGGCACAAATGATATGACAACCGCTACAACAAGAAATAACAGATCGGCCCTTACTGGCAAGTGTGTACAATGCGGTACAAAGAAATTTAGATTTATTTCTATTAGACCCGGAGATGTTTTAAAAAAAAGCGAGGAGGTGACATCGCAGCCAAATTGGCAAAACTCCCCGGAACACCGTGGGCAAAGTATCCAGGAGAAAAGCACCTCCCAGGATATAACTACTGTGGCCCCGGAACACGATTAGATATTAGACTCGATGATCAAAATCAGCCCAAACCCGGTGAGTATCCAATAAACGCTATCGATAAGGCGTGTCATGCTCATGATGTTGCTTACTACAAAAGTAGCGATCTGCAACAGCGTCATATCGCGGATGTAAAATTAATTCACGCGCTAAATGCTATTCCTGATAAATCCTTCAAAGAAAAATTGGCCTCATGGTTGGTAAAATCGGCTATGAAAGGTAAATTAATGATTGGAAGCGGAGCTTCTCGCGCTGGTAATTGAAAACGATAGCGTTTATAATAACAACATGGATTCCATCTATTATTCTCCGAGAGGATACTGGAAGGGGAAGGCCGCAATTGGTAAGCTTGCAAGCGCTGCAAAGGTAACAAAGACCACTGCGGCTAATTGGTTATCCAAACAGGCTATATGGCAAATCTATCTACCACCGCCTAAACAAATCAACTTCTCGCGCTTTGATGTCAGCGTACCTAATGAAGTTCATCAGGCTGATATACTATTTTTGCCGCATGACAACGGTTACAAATACGCGCTAACCGTAGTTGATGTTGCGAGTCGATACAAACAAGCGGAGCCGTTAAAAACAAAGTCGGCAACTGAAGTAGCCGCTGCGTTTGAAAGAATTTATCGAAGAGGCCCTCTGCGCTGGCCAAATCTATTACAAGTTGATCCCGGTAGTGAATTTCGCGGCGCTGTTTTATCAACGCTGAAACATCATAGCGTCGCGATACGACGAGGTCATACTGCGCTACATCGTGATCAGGCAATTGTTGAACGATTCAATCGGACTCTCGCTGAACGGTTATTTGGATATCAATACGCAAAGGAATTCATCCAAGAAAAACGATCTCGTGAATGGGTTAAAAGGTTGCCAGGCGTAATTGCAGCGTTAAATAACGAGATTACCCGAGCAATCAACATGAAGCCCAGCGACGCGATTAAATACGAGTATATACCCAAAAGATCAAAAATAAATAGCGTTTCCAAGCCGATTCTTGGCGATGTCACTGTTAGATATCTATATGAACCAGGAGAGCTTGAAGGCGGTAAAAAAAGAGCTACTGATCCTATTTGGAGTGTTACCACACATAACATATCAACGATAACACGATCAACTGGTAGACCACCGATCTATAGACTGGATTCAACTGCTCCTCAGCGCGGATTCACACGCGAGCAACTACAAGTGATACCTAACGATACTCAATTGCCCCCACGTGGTCTTAACTAGCGCCGTTGCGTCTATTGCACTCAAGACAGGTCAACCTCACATTGTTTTTGACATGACCGAGACTGTTATCGATCCTATCCACGGTAAATTGGCGAGTGTCTTTATCCGAATAACGCCAACTCATTATACAATTGCAACTCGCGCAGTGATTATTCTGTTGTTGTCGTAGCGAGATTATTAATTCGGCATCAATATCAAAACGCCGCTGTTTTTTTTTATCCTGTTGGCGGTAACCCGAGAGTTTTCTATCAATGACGCTTGCATCGATGGTGACTTTGTCGCCGGCTTCGTCGGTGGCTTCGTCAATAACAATTCTTCGAAGCTGATTTATCCTTCGTACTCTGGACACTGCAAGATAGACTAGATTCGACCATTCGATGCGATTATCAACTATCCAAACAATTGTGTCCGTGATGGTTAGTCCCTGCGAGGAATGTATTGTTGTTGCGTATCCTAGCGTCCACGGGGATTTATCAGCACGTAGCGCGTCCTCGACGACACCGATATCAACGAGCACGATATCATTCAGCACGAGAATTTGTTTTTCTGTCCGGCCTGGAATTTCAACTTCAATGTTCTGCCGCCGTGTGTCCGCGGGTCTATAACATAACGGCACTGGACGCGTTGGAAACTTTTCCTTATGCAACGTAAACAACTTCCGCTGAAGTGTGTCTCTGACTATCTTTCTACTCGCTACAATCAAATCGTTTGGTCTCCATGTTTCCCAGAATTCATTTAACGGCGTTTCCGGAATCACCTCGCGGATTATTTCACATTGAATTCTATCCGGCTGTAATCTGATTAATTTTTTAACCTCGCGCAGTTGTTCATCAAGTGCTCGGTAATCAGTATCGGTTTCTTCATAATAGTCCACAAAACCCCTTAACCAATCATGTGGACCCTCGCCGACAAATGGTGGTGGTTGGCCATGGTCCCCACACATGATTACCGCTGTATTCGCGCGCAGCAACCACTCAAGAAACATTTGTAAAGTATCTAACGAAACAGTACATATCTCATCCCAGATGATAATATCGGGAATAAATTTTTCACCCATTCGATCAGGAGTCCACTCACCGCCGCTGTATCGAAAAAAGCTGTGATAAGTAACGGCGTCAACATTTCGTTGTTTTATCTCTCGCGCTAGTCTATGGGTCGGTGTAAGCACGATTATACTTGCCCGCGTACGAAATAATTCAATTGCCCGAGTCGTCTTTCCTGACCCGCCACAGCCGCTTAAATAAACTGTTTTGTGTCTACAAATTGGATCAGAACACGATGGTGCATTAGACCATTCTGACAATTTATCACCGCGTAAGTAGTTGTTCTCAACGGTGACATCTGCTGACGGGGAATAATCGCGTCGTATTTCATTTTTAATTCTCCATGTACCCCAACTCTCGTCCGGACTAGTAAACTCGGCTACGTTTCCCTTATACGCTACGTCAATATAAAACGAATCAACTGCTACTCTAACCGCGGTATCGGGGAATCTATTTATCATCGAGAATAAATTAATAGCGGCGTAACCCAGCATAGACGCCCTCAAATGCGGGTATGCTGGGCTGTCTCCATCGCTGTAGGTAACAACTGTACCCAACCTCGTTCCATTGGACAAGAAAGCTGTTTTGCAGTTCACGTATCTATTTTTTGCCACTGCGTCCTTGATTACGAAATCATATTCTGCGTCATCTATAATCAGCCGTGAGCAATATCGTTTGTAGTCGCAGTTTTTTCCACCTTGTGTGAACTTACCAATTATTCTTCTACCGAGATCTTTTGCCTCGCGGTTTCGTTGGTTAAATATCCTCCTGGACCATTCGATGATATATTCCTCGTCGGCATCAATGTTTTTTCTGGACTCGTCAATTATGCTATCTAGACGCTCCGGTTCTGGTAACCAGACTTCAGTCTGCGCCCGGTATGATATAATCGCGTCACTGACAATCAACGAAACTAGCATGCTACAATCAATCATATACCGTAGCAGCGCTATTGGCAACCACTTCTTTTCAGCCATGTGTCTACCGATCCAAATATAGCAACAGCGATGGAGTCCTGCCGCGAATTCAAATGATACTATGCGAGCGAATCCGGTTAAATCAAAATCAGGCAGTGGTCCATTAATAGCAACACGAGTCATTTCATGACTGGGGTGTCCAAATCGTCTAAAGTACTCGGCGGCGGATCCATACCCGAGAAAACTCGCTGGATAACAGGCAACCATATCAACCGAGATCATAGCGTCGCGGTTGTATTCAGTGTTCCATAGTCCACCGTGATAGTATTCCAAACAACTGGATTGTACATCCGGTAGAAATTCCTTGCGCGTTGGTCTCCACGCATTTTTCCTTGCTGCAACATGAGCTACAACCGATGGAATCGTAAAACAATTTGTTAGCAGTTGTTCATCATGCTCTTCAAATTCCATGGCGGTTTTTTTCATCCTGTTGTGAAATGCTTCAGTGCGATATAATTCGCCGTTTGGTCTTACAAACTGATCAAAGGTATCCATGTCGTTTTCAGCGCTGCGAAGTAACCACACTGATACAGGGTCATTTTTACACAAGTAGGCAATAGCATCAAATAGTTTCCTCTCCGCGAGAAAACCGTCTTCTCCTAAAAATCCCCCCGGGATATACTTTACTGTTCTATCCCGTGGAAATATTGTGATCGCGGGCGTCCATGCGTGTTCGTTATGATCAATAATTTTGATTGGGGCTCCATTTGATTTGTACTTTGATTCGTATAATACTTCACCGGTTATCGTTGTAACGGTTATTGGAAATCTCAACGACGTTTCTAATCTCGCTATGTCGCTGATGGTCGCTCCACGCTCTTTTACGGTTAGTTCCCACTGGTTGATTTTGCTACGTCGTAAATCAGTCAATTTGTTTCCTCGACATGCATTTGTAAAATGCTCTATTATTCGTTCTGCTACACAATTTATCCCCGTTGACTGTTTCATCGGTTTCAGTTTTCCGATATCAGGTTTCTTATTTAACGGGTATATTCCATAAACAACTGCTGTTTCAGGATACGCTCGTTCATAGTATGGTCTGTCAATTCCGGTTAACAACCCCGGCTTGGAGTCGCGGCTGACAGTGACTGTTTTCTTGTCGCTGAGAACTGGTTCAAATTTATCACGTATGATCCAATCGCCTGATTTCACCCGGACAATGAATTTTACTCTGAAGAAATACCTTTTACCGTCAAGTTGTGACATTATCATTGCTGCGCGGTTGTCGTTCATGGTAGCATCAACAACGCCATCAATTCGAAATGTTGACCAACTATGAGATGCACCATCACGTTTGAATTCATCGATACAATCGCGTATTTTATTTAACAGGGTTCTATCGTTTATTAACGCTTTTGGTGTGTCCTTGAGGACTCTATCGAGATTGAACTTAATATTTTTCCAGGGCTTAATTACTGCTAATCTCTCAAACTCATCCATATAATTAAAACAAGTATTTAAATGAAAGAATATAGTATAATGAATAAATGCAAATGGTTGATGATTGGGTCGACAACCCCGTGCAATAAATCATGTAGAGGTGAATTCTGCGGATATCATTTACAAAGCGTTCGTAATGGCTCTCTTGGCCCTCTCCCGTGCTTGGTTTGCCACGTCGGTGTAAGAGGAAAATCGCAGTTGTGTATCAATTGTGGCGGAAAGCGATACAGGGAACTAAAACGCTATTATGACAAGCGAATTAAAAACGCCGTCATTGACCCCACCGCAGACTTCGTCATCAAAACTCCTCAGGACTATATTGCAAGGTTTATAATTAAACCAAATAATAAATTAGACAAGTAGTATTATTATACAAATGAACCAAGAGTTCAGACCTCACCCTGTGTTTGTTAATTACGAGGCATCTCGCGACGGTATTGTTAGAAACCGCAGACTGAAGAAGCCGGTTGGTACCGTAAATAATCACGGATACTTGCGATTTAATGCTGGGAAAAAAATCTGTCTTATTCACAGGATGGTGTATGAAGCGTTTAACGGACTGATCAACGACGGTCTCGTTATTGATCACATTGATGGATGTCCTCAAAATAACAGACTGTGTAATCTAAGAGCTGTTACACCGAGTCAAAATTCCAAATTTGGAAAAACAGGAGGGATGAGAAAGGCAAAACCCGTAAAGTCATTTGATACAATAACGCACGAAGAAAAAATATTTCGCTCTATGAATGCGGCTGGTAAATACTTCGATATTTGTAGTAAATCAGTTCTAGATGTTGCGGAGAATATAACTAAAACAGCGATCTCAAAAAAGACGGGTCACAGAATTCGATTTTCATATATAACATCAAAGGGAGATAACTCGTTTTGTGATAGCGTCGCATGACAAGAGTTATGTCCCTTGAAGTCCAATTAATGTTGCGATTAATTAATCATTTTACGATGAAAACTAATGAAATACACGCTATTATCTAACAGCTGTATTCTTTTTTTTAATGTTTTATTTGAGTATTTGGTTTCATTTAAATGCCGTGAAACACCATTAATAAGTATTTAAGGGTTTAACGATTCAAGGGAATTCAAATTAACACACACCTTGTGACTGACGCCGCTGTATTAGTCACTTTATATACAAGATGACTCGTTATAAGCCTGGGGCTTTCGAAAGCCAATTCAACTAATCAAAACTAACCCACGCTCTTAACCCGGGCGTGTGGTTGTCTTTTGTTCACAATCATGCAACCGGGTTAATTTAATTGGGTTGCTTTTGATTGGTTGAATTGGCCGTAGAGTTCCGCCCCGCCGTTTTATGTTTGTGCTGTCTTGTGCCGTCCCATCATCCATCAATCATTTCATCCTTAATTAAGTACATGTAGTGATGTCCCCCAAGCATATCTTCTGGGCGGTCTACGATGACGTTTGTCACCCTAGGCCTCCCTCCCGGAGATGTATGCTTTGGGGTTCCAAGATGTGAATGTCCTTAATTAAGTATATGTATATGCCTGTAATTTGCCACAACACTCGAGTGGAGATTTACGGCATTGTACTGTCCATGTATGCCTGTAATCTGCCACAACACTCGAGTGGAGATCTACGGCATTGTACTGTCCATACAAAAAACGGGGTCAAAAATGACCCCAATAATTTTATTAAATTTTAACTTAAATTTTATTAAAATTTTTGATATTAGAAATAAGATGTTTTATAAGAATAATGAATATCGAAGACATCAATAATATATTAACTGAGATTTCAAAATTAAAAAATCAAGGAATTGAATTATCTGATGGTCTCGACAGTGAAAAAATATTATCCGATTATGAGATTATTAACGAACAGTCGAAACGGGGGCGTTTTACCCTGGCCCGCGAGTATTTTTTTATAAAACGATTACAACATACGATCAATGAAAACTTGTACCACAATGACGCAAATGCATTCATTGGACTATTCACTGCCGTTGAAATAATACGAAAAAAACTCGGACGTGTTTATGAACGACGCCGGGAGATTTCTAGTAAGATCAAAAACATTAGAAGGATTATAGACGAAAACTCCGTGGAGCCCCCGATGGTACACTCGGCGGAAAATTAGAAAATTGCGGATCAATTTACAATAATGGTAGGTGAATCACTTACTACTCGGCTAGCCAGAGAGCGGCTAGCAGCGCTTAAAAAGTTTATACCGTTACGAGACAGGGTGAGAGAGAAACTTCAAACGCGACAACAAATGCAAACCGATTTTACTGTTGGAAGCGAACAACTCTTTGCCCCGGTAACTAAAGCGACTAAGGATGTTACAGCGGCAACTGTACCCGTTCTTGGTGCGCTTGAAAAGATAGCGGCAGAGACAAAACAAACAAAAAGGTCTTTAGAAACACTCCCTGCAAAAATAGCGGCTGCTACAACACGGAGGCCACCACCACTCGCTATAACCGAACCACAAGAACCTTATGTTACAATGGCCGACGAGGAAGAATTAGGTGCTACTGCGAAAGAACCAGAAGAAGAAATACCCAAAGAAACACCCGAAGAAACATCGAAAGAAAAAAAGAAAGAGGGAAATATACCCCGTAATGTTCTTAAAAAGTCCGCAATAGATCAAATTAGAGACATCGACGACGATGAAGAATTAGTTAATTTTGTTGCTACAACATCAACTAAGAGCATTCGAGATGAGTATATCAATGAAGGTTACAAGAAAAAAATAACCTCGACGGAGAACTGGGCAAGAATAGTGTATTTAGCGAGTAAACATAGAGAAGCATTACCACATCGTGGTGATCCCGATTACGATAAATTCCTCGAGAAAGTTAAGAGTAGAACACCAAAAAAAGGAAAAGGATACCCTGTTGGTAAAGAATCCTACGGCGTTACCTGCCCTAATAGTGTTCTCAGTGATATATCACGGCTGGAAGTACTAATTGGAGGAAAACGAGCCGGAAATAACTCTACGGAAATAATCAATGAGGCCGCTGATATTTGCAAGCGGTTATTTGCAGGCGGTATTATGGACATTAATGCATATCGAACGCTCATAGACGAACTCGTGGATGATTAATTGGAAAACTGGTGTTTTTAATAAGGATGATCATACACTACAACCATGATAAACCAGTACTCGTCTACGTGGTAAACTCGCGATTGCCTGTTTACCGCGCGTACTATGGAGATGGTCTCGGTAGCACCATTGCGGGGTTATTTACAAGAATGGCTCCAAAAGTAGCGCCGTTAGCCAAACAATTAGGAATGAAGGCTATTGATGTTATTCGTGATAAGGGTATTAGTGCCATTGGAGATGTTGCCGGAAGGGCGTTTTCAGCCGCGCGGAACAAACTAATGTCATTGGTGAAATTCAGGAGAAAAAAACAGAAACCACCGGTAATGCCATCAACGACAGTGATGCCTGCAAATGTCAGTAAAGTAATAAATAACGCCGTGGAAGAAAAATTAGAGTCGTTGGCGACGACTTCGCCATCCGCCGATGCGGCAACCAACGCGCTCATGAACGCGATAGCGGGGAGTGGTTTAAATTCAAAGAATTTACGACGAAAAAATCGCAATTGAAAACATCAACATGATAAATAATAGAATGTTTGCGCGTACCGCTGATCCCGCGTTTGATATGGACGCCCCAGTACGCAGGGATGATTCTGTCCGTGATTATCAATATTATTCTTATTATGCAGCGCAACCTGACCTACGATCGCGAATTGAACTTCAAGTCCAAGATACCAGTAAATATTTTTTGCCGTGTGAAGCGTTTATCGAAATCGAGGGAGAACTCGTGACAAATGCCGCCGATAATGCACCATACGCAGATGACCATCGTGTTCGAGTTGGCTTCGTCAACAACGGTATCATGGCGTTATTTGAGAGCGCCAGATATCTTATTGACGGGCGAGAAATTGAATCAATAGAACGCGAGGTTGATGTTGCAACGACGATAATTGGGTTGGCGAGATACTCGGATGATTATACAAGATCGGCGGGCCCATCTATGATGTTCGCAAAGGACTCCACCGATAACGCTGATCACATTCAGTACATCAACGTGCTGACACCACGAAATACCGCAGCTGACCAGGATGAAGCAGCTAACCCAGACCGCAGAGCAAAACCAGGTGACAATTTCACTGTTATAAAAAGCACTAACGATAATTTTAATCTAGGGTTTGCAACACGAATAGGAATGTTGCAAAGACCACGCCGAAAGTTTTCATGCGCGATTCCACTCCATCACATATTCGGATTCTGCAGAAATGTCAGAAAAGTTGTCTATGGGGCTAAGCATACAATCGCGCTGACGCGAAGGGGCGATGATAACAATGCAATATGGCATGCTGCTGGCGTCGCTGCCGGTAAAGTCATTTTAACTAAAATGGCATTGTGGATGCCGGTGCTGACTCCATCAGTTACCACGGAAGCACGACTGTTAGCATTTATGGAACAGGGAGGGAAATCGTTGTTGAGTTGGCTAGCGGTAACAACTGATGCTAAAGAGGATAACGTCGCCGATACGTTTACATGGCACCTAGCATCAAAACAGGGTGTTTCAGCCCCGCGTCATATATTCATAGCGCTACAGAATAGGGAACGATTGGGTAATCAAGAACGCAGCCATATGATATTTGATCGATTAGGAGTCATGGAGGTTTCGCTGAGAATAAACGGACAACAGGAACCATCCGAGGATATACAGCTTAATTACGGTGACAACCATGTCGCACGTGTGTATCATCGATTGCTGTCATATATGGGTCGTGATCAAAACGTCGACACCGGTTTGCAAATATCACAACTTGATTTTAAAAACCTGTATCCGATTTATTATTTTTCGCTGGAACATCTTGATTTAACGAGACAATCCGTCGTTGATATACACTTCCGAGCTCGTATAGCCCCGGCTGGTGTTAATTATAGAGCGGTTGCTGTCATTCTCAGCGATAAATCAATGCTGTTGGAAGGCGTTGGTGGACGAATGAGAATCGTTGATGCGCCAGTGGAAAACATGTAATTGAAAGCACAAACGCGTTTACAATAAATGTCGTATAGTGTCGTCAGTGTAGAGTTGACTGATGGTCAAGTCAAGAAATTACGATCAAAGTCGGCTAAACAATGCGGGACCACAATAACGCTGAAGCCGTCGCAGATGGCGGGTGGTAATCATAAGATATCGTTGACGGCGCGTCAAATAAAACATTTCAATGATGCGATGAAGAATAAAAAGGGTGTTCAAATAGATTTTTCAGCCGCAGCAATTAAAAACATGGAAAAGACCGGTGGGATATTTCCGCTGTTAGCCGCGATTCCAGCGTTGATTGCCGCGGCCGCACCAGCAGTGGCTAAGGCGGCGGCGTTAGGAGCCGTTGGTACCGCGGCGGGAATGGCATTGAAGAAGGCAACCGGGAAAGGCTACAAAAAAAAACGACCCGTGGCCGGAAAGGGTCTAAGACTACCGGGAACCCCGTATTCATGGTACTCGGGAAAGGGTCTAAGACTACCGGGAACCGTTTATTGACTCGGGAGTCAATGACTCCTGAGTGTATGACTCCAATGTCTAATTTTGATTTAATAGATGCCGCAAACGCGCTAGCGA
Source organism: Sinohyriopsis cumingii (assembly GCA_028554795.2). Classification (NCBI taxonomy): domain Eukaryota; kingdom Metazoa; phylum Mollusca; class Bivalvia; order Unionida; family Unionidae; genus Sinohyriopsis; species Sinohyriopsis cumingii. The sequence continues at coordinate 1,046,212 of CM068837.1, read as the reverse complement.
TAAAAAACTTCAGAGGTGTTTTTATGAGGGATCAATTACCGGCGGCACCAAGAAATATTGAAACCGGCATAATTAACCTCGATGGGTCCTCCGGAGCGGGAACTCATTGGGTTGCATACGCAATTGATCCGCGTGCGATCGTCTATTTTGATTCATACGGGTTAGCCCCGCCGAAAGAGTTCATGCGGTATGTCCGGGCGTGTTCAGCCCGGGCGTGTTCAGCCCGGGTTTTTTATTCCACGCTGCCAACACAGCGATTAAGCGACCCACCGATATGTGGCCGCGAGGTATTGAACGTACTTGCGGCGATTTCATCATCGCGAAAACCACCTCATGTGGTTGTAAACGAATACACTAGTGGGGTCGTAGAAGCTCAACGGATTTTAGAGAATAACATTTACAATAATAATGATTGATATCTGGGGACGACCGGTTTCGGCGCTGAAAAAGCCCACGGAAACGCCCGCCACCGATGACATAAAAAAACTAATTGAGGATGAAATCGCTGATACGTTGAATTTAACAAGTGTTGACCCGGGCGAAATAGTTGTGTTTCAAGACCGCCAGGGTAAATTGAAATCCAGTAATGTGTCGCTGAATGACGTTTTAATACGACAGCGTGATGCCGCCGAGAACGCTATCGCGCTGTATACCAGCGACGGACGACTCAAACCGGGTGAAGATATATCGATGATAGATGGAAGAATAAGTATACTTGGCAACAGTTATATAACCATGTCGAATTCGTTAAAGGGTTTACGTGGTGAATTTAACTTTCATGGAGAACAGTTCAGGTCGATGCTAACGCGTTTCACCAATGTGCAACACATTGTCGATAGTTTTTTTCGGGGACCCCCGACGGCAACCGAACCAAATCTTGCAACAATAACAAATGCTATTTCGGAACTTATGGCGCTGTCGGCCAATTTACCACCGTTGCGAAAAAATGTTAACAGGATCGATGACAACTTTGATAAATTCTTTGGTAAAAAAAATACCAAGCCGGATGAGATTACAATAACTATAAATGATATCACTGCGTATGGACAGGAAATAAAAACAATCAAAACTGATATTGAAGCGAACAAAAAAAGTGTAGACGTGCATGAACGGGAAATAGAAATAATCGGCGCTAATGTTGCAACGATCATAAATAATGTAGACTCGCATGGACGGAAAATAGAAACAATCAAAACTGATGTTGCAACGATCATAAATAATGTAGACTCGCATGGACGGAAAATAGAAACAATCAAAACTGATGTTGCAACGATCATAAATAATATAAACGCGCATACACAGGAAATAGGAATAATCAAAACTGATATTGAAGCGAACAAAAAAAATGTAGACGCGCATACACAGGAAATAGGAACAATCAAAACTGATGTCGAAGCGAACAAAAAAAATGTAGACGCGCATACACAGGAAATAGGAACAATCAAAACTGATGTCGAAGCGAACAAAAAAAATGTAGACGCGTATTGGCGGGGAATAGGATTAATTAAAACTGATGTTGCAGCGAATAAAAAAGGTATAGACGTGCATACATATGAAATAGAAACAATCAAACTTGATGTTGCAGCGAACAAAAAAAGCATGACCGAGAATACACGGGAAATAGAAACAATCAAAACTAATGTTGTAACGATCATAAATAATGTAGACGCGCATGGACAGAGAATAGAAACAATTAACACTAATGCTATAGCGAGCAAAAAAAGTATAGACGTGCATGAAGGGGAAATAGAAGTACTCAAAATTAATGTTATAGCGAACAAAAAAAGTATAGACACGCATATACAGGAAATAAATACACTCATTACTAGGGTTGCAGCGAACAAAAAAGATGTGGACACGCATATACAGGAAATAGGAACGATTAAAACTGATGTTGAAGCGATTAAAGACGGACTACCGAGAGTAGCAGAGCAATTCGAAAAAATAAAAATCCCTCATGAGAACATCATCAACACAGTATACACAATTCGGCATGGATCATTCGATTGGACTCCTACACAGAATACAGTAAATATCACCGCAACTGTTAAGGGCATTTATCGATTGACACTGATTTCAATGATGCAGTTTAATATATTATCGTCGAGTTCATCCGGGTTTAACAATACAATATCAACAATTATAGACAAGAACGCAACTGAAAAGTTTACAATTTATGCCGTTGATAGAAATCTAGCCGGGGCGAACATTACATGGTATGTGGAATTTGTAGCGAATCTAAGTAATTAAAAACACTAGTTCTTTTAAAATAAAAATGACCACCAAGGAAATTGAATCAGAGGTATCACCGACGTCACATCAATATCGATTCGATACCGCAAAAGAATTCTCCGCGAACTTAAAAACGCTTTCCGAACAATACCGTGCAAAAATAAAAAAATACCGTCGTAAAATAACCGCCATCGACGCGGTCGTGTACTCGGTATCGGGTATAGTAGCTGGCGCCGGTGTTATTTTATCCACAATGACCACGATAACCCCGATCGCTGTTCCAATCGCTGTCTCCGCGATGACAACAGTTGCTGGAGTCGCCAACGCAATCACTAGGAAGATATCATCGTGTTTTCAAAAAAAACTCAACGAGTATACAGTAAAACATCAAATAGTATCCGACGCGTACTCAAAATTATCCGAGTTGATCTCGTTGTCAATTGATAATTTGTTAGTATCCGATGTTGAATTCTCCACAATGGTCCAGTTGTATAGCTCCGCGATGTCAAAAATCGAGGATTTTCAACTGGAAGCCGGAACCACCTGGTTGTTGAAATTAGACACTAAAGACAACAAATAATAATAATGTCGCTGAACCCCGAAGGGTTTCAATTACTTCAGCGGATCGCGGAGAACACCACTCCGGTACAAACAAATATGATATCAATAACGTCAACGAAACCCGAATTCAGTGTGAACTTCCCGTCGCCGGTTCCAGTGAAGGAAATAGCGCTGGCAAAATTGCGAGTATATCACAGTTGGCCTAATATTCGAGCGGACGCATTTAACGGACAACAACCTAATAACTCGCTGGTTTTTGCACGGAAAAATAAACCCGATGGGACCCCAGACTGGGAGGAGGTTACAATACCAACTGGGTCATACCAAATAGAGCAAATCAATAAAGAATTTCAACGCAGAATAAAATCGATCACAGGAAAGGAATCAAAAATCGCTATTACGGTTCATGAACCGACGTTATCATCGACGATTGAAATAAGCACACCGGGGTATATGGTTGATATTTATAACAGTTCAATAAGAACCATACTAGGATGGCCTAAGAATCCACCCGCGGATTTGCACACAAATATGCAATCGTATCATGAGATTAATCCCAGTTATCTGAATGATTTGTCTATTATAAGAAACACGTTATTACCCAGCGAGTTTATATTTCAAGACAGGAATACCATGCAATGGTTTTTTCCGTATAAGAAAACTCCTGAATTGTCAGCCAAGGTCACAGTTCGTTTAGATGATATCACTGGTGCGTTTGCCGAGATTAATCATTATTACCAATTACAACTAGAACAACTACGAGAGACAAAAGCACAAAAACACGTTGAGGTGTTAAATCAACTTATATCAGACATGGAATATATCAATGAACGAATCGTTAAAGTAATATCCGATAGCAGCGATGATAATAAACAAAAATTCCTAACCGGGTATAATATCACAGAAGCCGATTTACCCGATTTCAAGTTTCCAGGATACAACGCGCCAGAACTAAGAAAGTCTCTTAATGATTTTCTCGATCCATCAACTTATATCCTCAGACACGATAACGGGGATGATGGTATGCATATTGCTCCATACAACGTAAATATCGCATCGGTGATAGCAATCAATCTAGTGTGTGATGTTATCGAAGGGAGTTACCAGGTAGATACCAATCAATCAAATCAAGCTCAACAGGGATATATCCTTTATTCATTTTCACCAACAGCCCCTCCGGGATTTTTAATCGTTGAGAATCCGATTAATCCGGTCTATATGCGATGCCATGATCGGTTTTTAACGAGAATTAATTTTAAACTCACCGATCAGTCAAATAACCTAATTGATCTACAGGAGGAGGAGTTAGTGATCACTCTGTTTGTAAGATCATTGTAAATAACCACTTAGCAGCAGAGGGGGCGATGACATCGACGCGGTCGTCGATGTGCTTACCGGACGCTGACGACGCTGGGGATCGACGCGCAGAAGGTGTTAATTAAACCAAATGACGTTTGGACGATCCCCCAACGACGTCGTCGTTTTTTTTTTTACCAGGCGCTGACGACACTAGATCGTTGAGTGCAGAAAGTAATAATTAAGCAAAATAACGATTGGACAAAATGTCGGATTCGCCCCCTCTGCTGCTTTTTCTGGTATAACGTACGAATTGACCCGGCGATTTTAATGCACTTTTTGCTGCAGTACGTGTTGTCATAGAGCCCGATAGATCGGTATTTCTTTCATGAAAATCGGTCAAGTGATTTTGGGAGAAAATTGGGTTCTTGTGATTTGCCTTATGTTTATCATAGGTTAGGGTTAGTGATGTAATTTTATGATGATACGTAAGAATGGACCCAGCGATTTTTATGGTCTTTTCACTGCAATACGTGTCTCAGGGAGCCCGATATATAGTTACTTATTCATGAAAATCGGTCTAGAGATTTTGGAGCAAAAATGAATTTTGTCATGTTGTGTTCGGATTTAAGGTTACACATGAAGTAACTATTTTCTCAAGATCTTGATAATTTTTCAAGCGGTTTGCTTTGCTTGATCTGCCTTGGGTAAACCTATGTAAAGATGGTGCGTATGTCTTTCTCCGACCTGCAGCACCCATTATAATGCGAAATGAATGTTTGGTATTGTAACGAGCAGACGGATCATCGGAGTTTTATGATACCTGTATCCAAAGACGGATCTTAAGGAGATAAATCTATTAATATTTTGATGAGATAGAGAGCTTGATTGTTTTGCTAAGTTATAACCTTTCCAACAACAAAAAAAAATTGCGTCGTTTTTAGATGAATTTCGTCTTTTTCGGTGAATATTTTGGTAACCCCTTTGAATTGCTTGCTGACATTGGCCCTACCAGATGAGCCCTTTAAAGACGCATGCTGAGACACAGAGTCTATGAAGGAAGCTTGAGGGCTTATGGAGTTACTTGGATTCGAGTGACAAAACAGACCCTGTACGACATAAATTGGAATCAAGCCCGTCTTCCAAACTAGCACCGTAAGACAGTCTGCTGGAGGTAAAATGGCCAAGTTGCTACATCAATATTTTCTGATTATCTCGATACCGCCTTGGACATGCGGTTTACTTTGCTAGATCGGCCTTGGTGAGACAAACATAAGGATGGTTCGTCCGCTTGTCTGCGACCCACAACGCCCCCATAATGTGAAATGAGTGTTTGGTACTAAGGTATCGGACGGATCGTCGGAATTCTATGATACCAATGTCTAAAGATGCGTCTTCATGAGAGTAATCCAACAATACCTCATTGATGAGAACCGGTCGATGCATTCGTTAGAAAATCGGATTCTTGTGACTTAGGGTAAGGGTTATGTGCTTCTTGTGATTTCCCATAGATGTAGCATAGGTTGGGGTAAGGGTTACAGTTTTCTGCTAATAGCCTACGAACGGATGGGGCGATCTGGATGCAGTTTTACTACGATACATGTCTCATGGAGCCTGATAGTTAGGTAGTTGCTTCATGAAAATCAGTCCAGAGGTTTTATAGGAAAATGGATTTTGTCATTTAGAGTTAGGGTTATCTGTGAAGTAACATCAATACTTCGGTAACTCATGGGATTTTGTCATGTGGTTTGCTTTGCCAGATCAGCCTTGGCGAGGCCTAATTAAAAATGGTTCATCTGTATGTCTGTACAGAGCCCCCTATAATGTGAAATGAGTGTTTGGTGCTGTTTCGGGCGCACGGATCATCGGAGTATTACGATACATATGTTCATTTTGTCATAAGAGCTTTCCTATGCTGGATGAAGGTAAATCTGTAATCATAGTTAATCATATGGAGCTTAGTTTTATCCCTGGTATCGATGACACGTCAAGTACTAGTCTTGCTTGGTGGTGTTCACACCAGTATGCAAAGTTTTTGTTTTATAACATTTCAATTAATCTGCAGTTGATGATTCCTATTGAAAAATATGTAACATACAGGTAATGACCATTAAATATTGTCTTCTGCTAAAATCTTCAACACTCCCAATCCTGAAATACGATGTTGTCAAGAAAATTATTGTATCTGTTAATATATATATATATATATATATATATATATATATATATATATATATATATATATATATATATATATATATATATATATATATATATATATATATATATATACTACATTATTGATCGGATATTTATCGTATCGATATTAGTTATGAACAAATACAATTATTTTATTGAATAAATGTAAATAATTACTTATTGGAGGATTTGTAAATCATTAGTGTACAGGGTCTTAGACCTTGAGATTACCCGTCTGTTGAATTGAAAACTGTTCTTTGTCGCCATGCAGCCAGAAAAGTGACCCGCGTTTATATGACCCGGGGAGGGGGTCGCAGTCGCTAATGAGGGATGAATGATAGTCATTTTCTGAACGTACGTGCTTGCAGTGTTTACGCACCTTATCACTTGGAAGGCCTGAACTGGTATTTACCTTATCACTTGGAAGGCCTGAACTGGTATTTACCTTATCACTTGGAAGTCCTGAACTGGTATTTACCTTATCACTTGGAAGGCCTGAACTAGTATTTACCTTATCACTTGGAAGGCCTGAACTGGTATTTACCTAGGTGCAAAACAATTAGTGAAGAGTTGGTGTCAACTATGTTTTTCTGGGTCATACGGATAAAGAAAAAAACAAAACCAATGTGCACATACACTAGAACTAACAGGACAAAGCATACAGTACACAGACGCTCAAAATGTAGATAACAGAAGAGCAGAGAGAGACAGTGTGAGAGATACAGAGCGAGCGAGAGACAGTGTGTGTGAGAGACAGAGCGAAAGAAAGCATGAGACAGAGCAAGAGAGAGCGAGTGAAAGACAGCGAACGAGAGACAGTTTGAGACAGGTGCAGAGAATGAGCGAGTGAGACGAAGAGGACGAGAGACAGAAAGCGAGAAAACGAGAGCGTGAGATAGCGAGCGAGACAGAACGAGAGATATCAAGCAAGAAAGGCAGATAAAGCATAAGACAAAGTGATAGAGGGAGAAGACGGATAGAAAGAGTAAGTGTGACAGAGCAAGAGGGAGAGAGGGGTTGAACAAGAGAGAGAGCAAGAGATAGAGAGCAAAATAGACAGATATACAGAGAGAGCACAAGACATACATATGGAGACAGTGAGAAAGAGACATATAGAATCTACGTTGGGGTTTGGACCGAGACAAGGAAATCACAGTCAAGGGGTTATATTATTTGTCTCCCCACGAGGCTTGCCGATGGGGGATTTCCTTGTCTCAGTCCATAGCCCAACGTAGATTCTTTTTCTCACCTAATAATTTCCTTTAAAGTAAAAAAGAACTTTTCACTTTTGCAATATAGTTTATGCACAAATATTTACATGCGATGCATTAATACAAACATGTTTATGAGGACTGTGGCGTGACCGTGTCATCTTAAGTACACAGTAGTTATGCGTGAGCCAAAATAAAAGAAAACAACAACATAAAACGTTGCATAGTATTGAAGTATTATTACATTTAGTATATGGATGTTATACGAAATTAACAAGAAATAGCTAGTATTTATTACAAAAGAATGTTTTATTTTCATCAGATTCGATTTAGAAAATTACGTTGTAAATAATGGAATGATACTAGGCCCACACCTCTGTTGTAGTAGTAGAGGCTATGTGTTGATAGATAAATGATTCCTTCCGGCTGGTAAGTGCAATATTTGTAATTAAATATTGTAAGTATATTTTTGATTCAACTGGGGCACAATGGATATGCTTAACAAAATTAGAATAAAGCATGTTTGACATAACACATTTCTGGCTGTTACTAAGCTTTCCGTAGTTGTTAAGAGAGTTGGGAGGCTATGAAGTGTATAGGTCTATAGTCTGTGTGCACAGATCAGTGTTTTCTGTCATAGTTCATGTCACACAGCAATGAGAATTTTGTCCCATCTGTAGCACAGTAAATGTTCAGGTCAGCGTCATTAATTGGTGCAAACAGTATATTGTTTCACATGAAGTATCTAAAACTAGTTAGGTAGCTTGAACTACATTTAATAACGCTGACCTTAAAATGTACTGAGCAATGCCTGCATATGGGATAAAATTTACTATGCTGTGCGGAACGAACTAGCATAATATATAATCCTATGCATGTGTATCTTTGTCTCTCTCTCAAAATGTTTTTCTATGATGTGTTCTCAAAGATGGATTGACATAAGTTACTATGTTTTTTTGTTATATATTGTGTTGTTTGATTTTAGAACAACTACGTCAGGCACAGCAGCAGACAACAAGTGTTTCTTTTTTAAAGTAGTTCTGAGCGCGTGGACACCTTGACTGAGATGACTAGACTGGGATAAGAAAAGTAAGGTTAGCAAAACAGCTAGATTTTTCTGTCGCATGGGTGAGAAAAACAATAATAGCCATTTGAAACTTTTATTATGTATTCCCAGCCACAAGAACAGCATAAAAGAATTTAGGAAACATTAATAATTTTCAACAGTGTTAACATCAATAGAGCGGCTCAAATACAAATATTGAAAATAAAGTTTTACAAATATTCATCACATAAAGACGTTTGATGAGTTTCACTATAAAACGATACAACAGACGACAGCTGATAATATGAAAAAGAAACAGTGGGTCAATATTTGAAGCGCAAATAGCTCTGGTCAATTTCACGTGGATATCATAAAAGAGAGCAAAATCAAGACCCATTTATTGATGGGATAGAAATGTAAATAAAAGTTTGGGGTTAACAAAAGAATTACTGACTATATACCATGATGAAAGGAGGGGTGAAAAAAAATTAATACTGTTTAGACTACCTGCAGCTTAAGGAGCCGAGCAGTGAGAACCATTAACTATGTCATCATGTCCAGTAGGAATTGACTTGCAGTCACTCTAGAATTAGTAATGGTGTAAGAAAAAAAATATATAAAAGGCAAACAAACTGTCCAATATAAGGAAATATTCTTAACTGAAACAGCTATCAAATTTATTACATCAAAGAAATGAAAAGATTTCCGACTCTCTACTAAGTTTTTTATTGATTAATACCACAATTGTTGTGTCTGTTAACAATCATGAAAATAAATGAAGAAAAGACACTAAGTGTATGTGTGTATGCGTTTTAGATTTTTAACTCATCATTAACAAATTTTCAGTCATATCACTATAATATCTGCAGTGTGACAGTTTGTAGTGGTGTCAAGCACTGAGGCATCATGCCACAGATATGTAGCATCATGCCCTACCCAGTCACATTATCCTGTCACCAGGCCAAGTAGTCCTAACACTAACCTCTTAATACTAAGCGCCAAGTGAGGCAGCTGCTAGTACCATTTTTATAAGTCTCTGATATGACTCGGTCAAATGTCATTCATTCTTACCAGCATGTACAAAACCAGTGCATTGTCTATTTACTGAAATGTATCGATTAGGGCTGAAAGCAGCCACAGGTTTTGTAGATACAAACAACGGAAGCAGACAGTGCTGTTTTACACAAGAACAAATTTCACTGACTGGAGGATATGGTTTCCCCCAAGAAATCTGCTGTTTTGAACCAGTCAATTGATTCCTTAAACCATTTTATGTGCGACTATGATGGCTTCTCTACAGAATGCATCTGGATGGATTGTTTTCTTATAAAGCCTGTGCAAGATGAAGAAAAGTTGAATAAAATGTTACAATTAAAAAAAAAGCTAAGAACTGAACCTGACTTTAACATGGAATATGATAAATAAAGAAATGGAACTTCAAAGATTCTTGGCTGCAGAGGTTTCTGTGGCACGATGCCAACAAAGATTGAACAATTGCAGCTTGTAATGCATGTAAAAGATGGCCCTGATATCAATGAAAACCAGTGGATTGTTTGCAGGACAGGTTATCACAAGGAAAGATGCACAACCAAAAAGTTCAGAGCACAATACATGTCAATTAAAATGTTTTAGTGAAAAGGTCAAATATGATAAAGATGTTGTGGGTGATTTAGATAGAGTGATCAATAAATACAATGTGAACCAAACTGAGCTTTACAAGAATCTTTTAACACAGCATATACTATAGCAAGGCTGAGAAAATCTTTTGCAGACGATAAAGTTTTTGTGAGGTACAAGTTAAAAACCTGTAAATCTGATGACCTACTGAAAAAAGTCGAGAATATACAGAGCTAAATTCTTATCTGTCCTTTTAGATGCTACTATTGATTCTGCAGCAGTTAGAGACCGGGAATGCATTCTTGTTAAAGTTGTAGACCCTAATAATAAAAGTACAAAACTAAGAGAAAATGAAATATCCGGTGTTTTAGCTGTCACAGATCTCAAATGCATGCATTTATATGGTGCAGCTTAATGAAAGTAAACTTTTTAACAGTCCTGTCTTCACTATTTGTTTTACTATGAAAACAAAGACAAGAGGGTCATTTATACAGACAAGTCAACGTTTTAATTTACTTGTCCATTGTCAACTTGTTCTTGACAAAAGTTTAGCACCCCTGTTCTCTCTCTGTGCCAATATTATTTCTGTATTGTATTTAGAAATACAATATAATACTATGTACTAGTGTTGAACTATCCCATAACTATGGCTACCTTTGTATGGAAAATAATAATAAAGAAAACAAATATTAATAAAACTATCAAATGGGCATACAAGGAAATGTGATGCTATTATTATTAAACAGTGACAAGATTATTCTACTCTTCAATATGGCTAGAGTGTTAAAAACCTGAAAACTTGTATATTATACACATAAGGAAGATATTATCACAATCACAAATAAATCTTATCTAAATCCAGAAATTTTTGGTTAACATAATAATTTTAGCAAGGGATCCTTATATGTGTACAAATACAATTTCAAATATAGGATGATAAGAAGGTATTTCATGTACACTGTATACATGATTATCAGAGTTTAAAAATGTTGCATTAACTAAAATTCCAAAAACAAAATTTGACGCATTTTCTTCAACTTCCAATTATTATTTCATATATAATAAATAGGTACTTCACTGCTGTCCACTTTTATTTTAAGTAATGTAAATATGAAAAGTCCCCCTCTACACTGAACAATTTGGAAAAGTGGACACATTGATAGCAGTATCCTCAAACAGTTTAAGCTGCTTATTTTTTGAATCCATGAAATGGTACTCTTATCAAGTGAGCGATAATGTTATGTTCAATGCAAATGGCTTAATGTGATTTTTCCAAAATTGGTTGTAAACACAGTTTTTGCAATGGTAACTTCTGATAAATCACATTTTCTTTCACAATTATATTGTTAGCGACTGGTGGATGTAATGAGGCTTCCTGCAGTAAAGAATTGGGCATGGGAGATATAACTTCTATGTTGTCATCTTTTGTCCAGTTTTCTCATAGAAGCTGCATCTTTGAAATAAATTCTGCAGTTTGCTACTCAAATTTCTGAGCACTGCATTTGTATAGCATTCATAAGTATTTGCTGTGATCTTCAGATAGTGTATGGACACTGGTGGCATTTTGAAATATTCATCTCATAAATGCAAATACAGTTTGGATCACTATAGACAGAGAAATAACGTGAATTGTGTCTGTAACCAGCACATCTTATAATTTAATTTTAAAAATGTACAGGGTGATGTAGTTATGTTCAGGGGGAAAAAAAATAGAAGTTTTCCTCGTTCAAAAGTGGTGATGACTGCCATAACCGAAGGACCCAAAAGAGCTGATATAGTACTCAAGGGAAAAACAATACCTGTGAACCTATGCTTGAAAATGCAACCAATACAACTTCATATCACATATTTCCAAGTTAAAAACACCATAAAATATGGATCATGGAAGCTAGGTCATATCAGTGACCAAAAACATGTATCTGTTAATTTCAAGGCACATTTCTAATGACAATTATTGTAATATCTCGCCAATGGCACTGGACATAAATGCAGATCAGTAGTTATTTTTGATAACTGACCTAAAGGTAAAGCTTGTTCCCATTCTTCAATGGAATGAAAAGAAAACTCTTCCTGCAAAAGTGATAAAATATAAAAAATTAAAATGTTTAAATAAGTAATTATTTTCATTGCTACTAAACCTTAAATATCATGTATGTTCCAGAGAACAGTATATAAAGAAGTGGAAAACAAAATATATTCTGAACATTCAATTGTTCTCCACGAATTACTCATACGATAATCAAGATGGCCTTAAAAACGTAACAGTGACTAAAAAACTGGGTACATAATGGGGGGGGGGTATCATTCACCAATAGTCAGATTTTCACAACTTAAACATAAAGAAATTCATGGTAAGTAACCCAGAACATGCATAGCTGCCAACCTTCCAGGCTCACAATTAGTGAAAACAGGGATAAAAAGTCATGAATTTGGACATGAATTAATGAAAAATACCATGACAATAACTCCATCCGCTCTGACCGTCAATACTACACTATATCAAGATCACAATATAAAACTAAAACACTACATATTTGCAGAAATATTTATTTATCAGGACATGATACTGTGGCAGACTTGAACTTCCTCAACTGCTTGATCGTAAATTTGTTTTCTAAACAGTTCAAACTTCTTGCCTGCTGGTTGATCTTGGTGACTAAAATTGCTGACAAATGTTCTGCAGCTAAGAAGTCCCTAAAGTCTGTCTTATTTTTCCTCACCAGAGAAAATATTCTTTCACTGTCACTGTTGCTGCAGCACTTTTGGTTCTTCCACAGGAAAATTTGGAAGCGATTTTCAAGTCCGGGAACATTTGTCGGAACAAAAATTAAGTACACGTCTTTCACAAGAAAAAAAAATATGCGAACAATATTGTAATGATGGCTGCACACATGGGCTGTAAGGGGTGGAATCTGGTGAAGAATATTTACTCTAATATAAAAAAATTATTGTGAAATAAAGATGCATAAAAATGTAATTTCCATTATTATTACCATTTTGCAAATATGCAGTTTATGTAAAAAGTATAAGATAGATTCATATTGCTGGCAATGTCAGTTTTCCACATACAGAAATGAATAGGCCATTCTCAATCTATGTTCAGTACATAATCGCGAACAGTTAATAATTCTCAGATGACTTAGTAATCATAACGTAGCAAAATAGATGTACAGATATCAGTACATTACTATCAGCCAACAATAGCATCACTGATGATTATTTTCCCGCTCAAGTAAAAATATCACATGTTAAAAGGGAAAAGACAAGAAAAACAATAATATTAAACAGTAACAACTTTAACAAAGTATGTAAACTTAAACTGCATTTACCCAGGTTCCAATAGTCTGTAATAATCCACACACACACACACAATGTATGTATTAATGAACACATGCACATTCAATTTGGACAAACTTGAATCAAATACATAATCAGTGGGCACATGATTTTGTTTTTGTATGAGTGAACAGATTCAGTTTTATCATCTACAAATAGACATGCAAAAATATTCTTGAAAATTATGATGGTCTTATTCTAATTAGAGAGATTATTTGGAATTCATCACTAGCCAGTTCTACTCTGTAAGATCAATATAATAAATTAAATATACAATACAAATTTATAATAGTGCTGCTGCAAACATTGGGCACAAATAATAACATATTTTTTTTACTGTAAAACTGACAAGTAAATATACCTTGTAAATATGTTAACATCTTTTCCAACATCATTGGAACCTATGAAAAGAATCAACAGGTCAGGTTTTTGGGCTCGGATAATGTTTAACACTTTGGATTTAAAATTGGTGATATCTACAACCAATTGTGCACCAGGAATACACAACCAGAATAAGTTGGGAAGATTCAGAATACCACAGAGTTGCTTCAAATTTGAATCGCATGCAATGAAAATAATCCTTGATACTCTGGCAAGTATGCAGCAGCTATGTAAAATATACAATGAATATCAACTATTTAAAAGAAGGTGTTGTTGTTGTGGGGTTTAATGCCATATTTCAGCACATGATAGGCTATGCATGGCGGCCAGTATTAATGGTGGAGAAAGAACCTGGGAAAATCCCGGGAAGAACCACCAACCCAAGAGAAGCTACTGGCAAGCTTTCTCACATACCCATGTTAGCCGAATCCTAGATTCGAAGTCACGCAGACAGAGGTGAGATGGCAGTAATCCGAAATGGAGAGCACTTTAGACCACTCAGTGCCCCTTTAAAAGAATTAACTGTCTTTCTAAAATGAAAATAACAATGACATAAACATGAAATTATATGACCTTTTCACTCTATATCAAGTGTAATCAAAATGAAGTTAATCATAAAACACTTCAGAAAACAAACTACTATCTTGGGGTACAAACACGTCAATGCTTACCAAATGAATATAACTAATAAAATACTTTCTAGTATATTTTTCATGCTAGCAGTTCTAATAATACTTTAGTCTGACTCTACATCCCCATTTGTTTGTAACCCCCCCACCAATTTAAAAAATGTTGTTGTTGTTGTTGTTGTTGTGGGGTTTAACGCCATTTTTCAGCACACGATAGGCTATACATGGCGGCCAGTATTAATGGTGGAGGAAGAACCCGGGAAAACACCGGAAAGAACCACCGACCCACGAGAAGCTACTGGCAAGCTTTCTCACATACCCACATTGGCTGAATCCTAGACTCGAACCGCCGCAGACATTTAAAAAATGAGAACGTTTTATGTGATGAAAAGTGCACAGAACTAAGTGAACTAAATCACTGATTTATAATTTCTAACCTGACTGTGACCAGAATGGCACTAATGCTGGCATCCCCTGCCCCATTTCATGCTTAATGGGCTTTACATAATAACATGGCGCCATATTGCGTACACTATAGGCTAGTTTATTTCCATTAGACAACATAATGACGTAGTTCATCCTGTTCGACAACTGCCAGATAATTCCGTAAATTACATAACGTTGAGAGTTTGTAATTATATCCCTTTGCATATATGAACATAGAAATTAAACCGCTTGTTAAATCCACATGAAAAGCAAATGTGTAGTTGTCATTATTTTCCTCTGCTTGATTCGACATTGTAAATATCAGAAGCAGACGACTTGTGTATGTACATAAGCAGGTGTGATACACCCCTTTGCTGAAAATGGATTTGTCCAGAAACTAGAAATGGATCTGAGCATGTCCGTCTATTGCACTTAAAACTTCCTTTAAGCATCAAACATGCATAAGATGACGGTGTTAGAGCCACCCTATTCAGTCAGGTTAGAAACTATAAATCAATGAATGAATTGACTAAGTTCCTTGCACTTTTTATCATATTAAACGTTTCCATTGTTTAAATTGGTAGGGGGGTAAAAACAAACGGGTTTGTATTGTCAGACTAGTAGTATGTGAATAAGCAAGCTAAACTTCTTACTTACGAAGTAATCATACGCTAAGACATATAACTGAACAAAAAATTTAGCAATGTAAGTACAATATCAAATATTCACAAAAAAAAGAGAAAATAAAGTCAAATTAATTAAAAAATGACATTGTAAATATTGGAATTAGACGACTTATGCATGTACATCTGTAGTCGTGATACACCACTATGCTGAAAATGGACTTGTCCAGAAACTGGAAATGGATCTGAGCATGTCCGTCAGCAGCAGGGAGGGCGAATCTCACAAGGTTTTTTAGACCAAACAACCAGTTCCACCAATCAATTTACAACAGTATCCCGCATTTACGGATACAAACCCTTCCTCATTCAGCATCGACAATAGAGATGTCTGCGTGTTAAAATAACGGGTTTCACGGGATAGTCAGCGCGGTTGACACATTATTGCGCTGCGGTTGCCCATGAAAACCATTGTGGATTTGGCCCTCCCTGCTGCTCACAAATTGTTAACTAAAGAATTAAAAATTCGGGTTAACAATAATGGCCAACATCGGAGAATCATATTCTGCTAAACTAGCTCGAGAGCGACTAGAAGCAATCAAAAAATTTATTCCTGTGCGAGATAGTGTCAGAGAAAAATTACAAGCGCGGCAGCTAGCACAGGTTGAATTTGCAACAGGTACAGAAGAATTATTTAAACCCGTCACATCAGCTACTGAAAGGGCTGCGGTGGTCACCAAGGAAGCTTTACTTGGAGATCCAACAGATATAACAAAACCGGGTATTCTTCCAGTGCTAAAACAAACTGCTGAGCGGACTGAAAAGATTGCAAAGCGGGCCAAACAAACAAAAAAGTCTTTAAAAGATCTTCTGGCTGAAATAGTTAAAGCTCAACTTCCGCCCGTCGCTGAAGTCGCCGAAGCTGCTGCACCCAAACCAGAAAAGGAAACTGTTGAACTAACTGCAAAATTTAATCCTGATTTTATTAAATTACTTAAAAACACTCCAGAAGAAAAATTGCCTGAATTGATTTTAGCGGGTTTATACAACAAAGGAAAATTTTTAGCCGATAAATATAAGTACACAAATGATGACAATTTTGTTAAATGGGTTTATCGTCTGTACTACGACAAGAAAACGGTTAAATCTAGCGATCCGAAATGCTCAGCACTTATAGGCGCAATAAAGAAACTTGACAAAAGTGGACGACAAGGACCTCCGCCTCCCTATTCGCCGCCACCAGAGAAGCGTCCAGAAAATTCTGATGTTCTCGAAGATCTTGGCCTCTTTGAAGCTACAGGTAGTGGTCTTGGTGGTCACATTACCTGCCCTGATAGCGTTATCAACGATGTGTCACGGTTGGAGGTTCTCATCGGAGGAAAACGCGCCGGAAATAACTCGCCAGAAATAATTAATGAAGCCGCTGATATCTGTCAGCGACTATTTCGTAGTGGCATCATGGACGCGCCCATCTATCGCGAACTTATTGGTGAGCTTATCGACGATTAGAGAAATAGCAAATAAATAAAATGTTAGTACACGATTCCGAGCGCAGACCAGTCATGGTCCACGTAGTAAATTCACGACTGCCCGTATACAGGATGACTTACGGAAACGGTTTCGGTGATACTGTCACGGGATTCTTTGCTGGAGCGGCACCTAAAGCAATTCCGCTCGTAAAACAATTGGGTATGAAAGCTTTTGATGCTGTTAAAGATAGCGCTCTTAGCGCCGCTGGTAGTGCCGCCGGCAAGGCAGTCTCGTGGATTAAGGACAAACTAGCACGATTGGTACGCAGAAAAAAACCTCCAAAGGTAGCATTACCAGCCACCGCAGATATGCCAGCGAGTGTCAGCAAAGTAATAAACGAGGCCGCAAATCAAAGGCTGGCCGCGCTAGTCAACGAAATTCCTGAGCAAATAAATATGAGTTTGGTCGCGGGAAGCGGCCTTCGTTTTAGACGATAACTTTTACAATAAAATGTACAAATATGAGTCTGACACCGCATTCGACGTAGATGCGCCAGTCTCCAAGAACGAGTCGGTACGTGATTATCAGTATTATTCATATGACGCAAGAGAACCAAATAAGCCGGGGCGAATTGAACTTCAGGTTCAGGATACCAGCAGATATTTCCTGCCCGCTGAAGCATTTATCGAGGTAGAAGGAAAAATTATAAAAGCCGACGGCACAAACTACGGGCGCGACATTAAAGTCGGTTTTGTCAACAACGGAATTATGGCTCTGTTTGATAGTGCCACCTACATGATTGATGGAAAAAATATTGAATCAATTCAAAAGGATGTCGATGTTGCCACAACAATAATTGGTCTAGCGAGATATTCTGACGATTATACAAGATCATCTGGTCCATCAATGATGTTTGCCAAGGACACTTCTAATCATCCTGATCCAAATCAATTTCGTTATGTGCAGTTACTTCATACTGATGTTGTGGCCGATGCAACAGCTACAACTATAGCAAAACCAGCTGCGCCTTTTCCGGTGATACAAAGCCACAACCCTGAATATAACCTGGGGTTTGTGACGCGTAAATTGTCGCTAACAGGTGATAGCAGAAATTTTTCGTGTGCAATCCCGCTGTCTCACATCTTTGGATTTTGCCGGGGCGTCAGAAAGGTAATTTTCGGGGCAAAGCATACAGTCGTGCTTGTTAGAAAAGGCGACAACAGTGATGCGCTATGGCGAGAAGCTGGTGCTGGCGCTGGTGATAATGGTAGCGTAGAAATAACAAAACTGTCACTGTGGATGCCAGTATTGTCCCCTGCACTTGCCCAAGAACAGCGACTGCTTTCCTTCATGGATCAGGGCGGTAAAACGCTGATACAGTGGCTCACAACAACCACAGATAGTATTCAAAGTAACGTCAATGGTTTGTTTACGTGGAATATAGCAACACAGCAGGGGGTTTCAGCGCCGCGGCATATTTTTATTGCTTTTCAGGATGTTACACGATTAAACTCACAAACACGATCACACATGATATTTGATCAACTTGGCGTTACTGACGTTTCTCTGAGAATAAACGGTCATCAAGAACCAGCTGAAAATATACAATTAAATTTCGCTAACAATCATGTTGCACGTGCATATCACCGATTGACAAAGTATTTAGCACGTGATCTAAATATCGACACTGGTTTGCAAATATCACAATTGGATTTTATATCTCATTATCCAATCTATTACTTCTCGCTGGAGCATCTTGATCTATCCAGACAGTCTGTCGTTGATATTTACTTCAAGGCTGCCGTGAATAGAGACGCAGGAGCTATAGCTAATTAAAGAGCCATCGCGGTTATACTTTCCGATAAAGCAATGTTGCTCGAGGGTACTGGCGGCCGAATGAGGGTTCTTGATGCGCCAGTGGAAAACCTGTAAATTTCAATTAGACCAACCCCTGTTAAATAAAATGTCATATCATCACGCCAACGTCGCGCTGACCCCTGGTCAAATCAGCAAACTAAAATCCAAGCAAGCATCAGCGTCTGGAGCGTCAATAACATTTAAACACGCACAACTTAGTGGTGGTCAAAATTAGTTGTCGGTTACTCAAACACAGCTTAATCAAATCAATCGCGCAAGAGCATCAGGAACCGGAATCAGACTTGATTTTACTGCCACAGCTGTCCGTGACATGATTAAATCCGGTGGAATATTTCCACTTATTCCAATAATTGCCGCAGCAGCAGCACCAGCGTTAGCCGCCGCAGCGTTAGGAGCAGTTGGAACCGCAGCAGGAATCGGTCTCAAAAAGGCACTTGGACAGGGATATAACAAACGAGGTGGAAATATATCACGTATAGCACCATTGTTGGCAATGGGACCATTGCTTGCTTCTAGAGCACTTAATCAATTTAGGCCGCAAATTAGGATAACACCATCACATACTTCTAGAGCGCTTCAATCTCTGGTAACTAGAGCTGTTGGTCCTGAGCCAGTTAAGGTAGTAGCACTACAAGCTCTGAGGGCAATGTCGCAAGGGTCAGGTTATAAAAAACAGGCCGCGGTCTCAGAATCCCAGGAACTCCCGCGTCATGGTACCCAAAGCGGTTTTAAAAACGCTTCCCGCGTCCAACTTTTGATTTACTCGACGCTGTCAAGCAACTGCGCATAAAAAAATTCCGTGGCGTATTTATGCGAGATGAGTTACCAGCACGACCAAAACGCGTCGAAACAGGAATTATCAACCTTGATAACCGCGAAGGTCCTGGAACTCACTGGGTTGCTTACGCGATCGATCCACGTGGAATCATCTATTTCGATTCGTACGGGTTAGCACCGCCAGTTGAGTTTCTCAGGTACGTCCAAGGGTTTCCAATTCCCGTCTGGCAGTCAACGCTGCCAACCCAAATGATGACGGATCCGCCCATCTGTGGACAGCAGGTGCTAAACGTCCTTGATGCGATATCAAAAAACCCATCAATGCCTCCTCACAAAGTCGTGCACGAATACACCACATTTGAAAACTGCGGTAACAAATAATGGTTGACATTTACTGAAGATCAAGCAGAACCAAACAGCACCACGGCGACGTCGATTTATCGAAGTATGCGACCAAAGATGACGTTGATAATCTTTTAAATCTGGCCGGAGTTGAACCAGATGAGGTTGTTATTTTTCAGGACACACACGGGAAACTAAAAACCAGTAATGTTAAACTGGGCAACATAATTATCAAAGTTTCTGGAGCCGCCCCAAATAACCTTGCTGTATTTGCTGACAACGGCAAAATCAGAGATTCGCTGGTATCAATTGCAGCTCTCCGAGAGGACGCACGAAGAGTTGCAGCGACGCGTGTATCAAAATCCGGCGACATAATGACCGGCGAACTCAGCATGAACAACAACAAAAATAACTGTGTTAGCGGATCCAATAGGTCCCGAAGATGCCGCAAACAAACAATACGTCGACATGCAGTATAGCGCCGTTATTCCGCTAGTCCGCGACAGCGTATAAAAATCCGGCGACGTAATGACCGGCGGACTTGACATGAGCGGCAACAAAATAACCTCGTTAGCGAATCCCGAATCCGACCAGGATGGGTTAAACAAACAATACGTGGACATCGTCAACGGTAAACTAAATACGCTGCGGGCAGAGTATGATGTTCACATAACCGCGTTTAAAGGAGTACAGAGAAACGCTAGACGAACTAATGATACCGTGGATAAGTTCTTTGGGACTCCTCCAGTCGTCGATATAAAGCTTTCCGAAATCAAAACCAACATCGACACGATCAAACAAACACAGCAGGATATCGTATCGGGAATTCCTGACATCGTTAACAAAACCAATCTAATTAAAGTCCCCGTTACAGTTACTCCCGGGCATATCACCAACATCGTATTCACGGTATCATCCGGGTTCGCAACATGGTCCCGACAAAATAACACTATCAAATACACAGCAACAGCCACCGGCGTTTACAGGTTGTCTGTGTTTTCCGCTGCTAAGTTTGAAATCTTCACAACATATCCTTGGAGACACTCCACTGATAAGTATTCCGGGGTTTGCACTGTAATACTAAACAGCGGAACTGAGGAAACATTTATGCTTGAAGCCGAGGACGATAGTTTAACTGCAACATCCTACTGGTGGTGTTTGGAATTTGTTGCAACAACTCCTCAATTGGTTACCGCGTAATTGAAAATCGCCAGCGATTTTAAATAGCGTCGATGACACCAGATGCTCAACAATATCGATACAATCAGGTACGTGAGTGGCAATTAACGCTGAAAGCTACCATTGACAGATGCGCAACAAAAATAAAAAAATATCGACGCCGCATAACAGTGCTGGACATCGCAGTGTATTCGGTATCCGCTGTGGTTGCATCCGCGGGTGTTATACTATCTGCGCTGACTCCGGTAACCGCCGCCGTAGCAATTCCGATCGCAATTTCAGCATCGACGACCGCGGCAGGAGTCGCTAATATCATCGCGAAAAAAATATCCTCGTGCGCGACGACAAAACTACACGAGCACCAACAACTGTCCAACGCGGCCAGCAGTGCTTACTCAAGGCTGTCCTCGTTGATATCATCCAGCGTCGACGACAATAACATATCAGATTCCGAGTTCGCGCTGATGTCTGCGTGCTACAGCGACTATTGTTTTCATTTGAAAACCAACTACAATAATAACAATGGAACGTCAAGCACTGCTCGACATAGCCGCAAATACAACTCCGTCAAGGACAACAATGATATCAATATCGTCGACGTAACCCGAATTCGGAATTAATTTTCCAACTGCAATTCCAGTTACCGAAATCGCGCTGGCACAGTTGCGAGTATATCACAGTTGGCCCAACATTAGGTCGACATCATTTCACAGACAATCGCCGAATAACTCATTTGTATTTTCATATCAGAATGACGCCGCTGGAACCCCGGATTGGAATACTATTACACTTCCCACTGGAAGTTATCAGATAGAAGAAATCAACAGTGAAATACAGCGTCAAATGAAACGTATGACTGGAAGCGAAGCAAAGATTAGTGTGTCAGCACACGAGCCAACGCTGTCAACGATCATCGAAATCTCAGCGCCGGGTCACGCCGTTGATATATACAACAGTTCAATCAGAACCGTGCTAGGGTGGCCAGCGGACGCTCCTGATGTGAAACCGCGTCCACCAGAACCTGTAAAATCAGATTATCTTTCCGACAAAAAATCATACCGCGATGTGTCCCCGTCGCCCCCGTACCCTGAATTGTTATCTGATATGAGAAATCCAAATTCGAAGGCTCAGTATATCGAGAAGGCGGGTGCCAGGCCTCTTGGTCCCAGGTGGAATTTTAGTACGGAGGAGGAACCCAATGTTGATTCGCCGACGACGACGTATTGGGGGAAACTTTTCCGCGCTATTAATATTCTTCAGTATGGATATGGTATCCGCGAAATGAATCAATATTTTGAAATATATCTAAAACACCTACAACAGTTGTTTCAGGAACACATTTCCAACCCATCCGGTTCACGCAACGAAATCGTCAAGTACACTGAAGCATTAAATCAACTAGTCGACGATATGGAATATTTTAACCAGCGGATGATTCAGGCGGTAATTGATGCCCCCATGAAGGATAGATTTTATTCGTTTTTTCCGGGATCAAGAGATAATTTACCAAATTACAAATTTCCCGGATATAAAGTACCCGAATTGAAAAAATCACTCTCTGATCTCATCGATCAATCCTTCGAAGATATTCTTGCCGCGTATAAGCGAGCACTACCAGAGCCTAACATCCTAAAATATGATAACAGCACATCCAGTGATGGCAGGCACATCTCTCCGGGAATTGTGAACATCACCGACGTGGTCGCGGTCAATCTCGTATGTGACGTCATTGATGGCAGTTACAGCGTAGACGTTGGTGAATCAAATCAAGCCCGGCAGGGTTTTATACTTTATTCATTTACACCCACACAACCGCCTGGGTTTTTGATTGTGCAGGAGCCAATCAATCCAGTATTTCTTCGGTGCCATAACCCGACGCTGACAAGAATAAATTTTAAAGTCACTGACCAACAACAGCGACTGTTGGACCTGCGCGGGGAAACGATCAGCATAAACCTGCTGGTAAAGTCTTAAGACTTTCATCCTAAAGGATTTTCAATTAGCGATATCGCGCGCGTAACATATAATGTCTTCATGCAGCGACAGCGACTTCACCGACAGTGATTCAAATTCAGATTGGGAAACTATTTACGAATCCGGTTACGAATCTGAACTTGAATTGCAGAGCGATTTTACACAGAGCGACTCCAGTGATGATTCGCTGAGTGATTCCGAAAGCGATTTCGATGATTCCCCGACGGGAAGAAACGCTAGCGTCTCCGGGATAATAATTAACGACAGTCACGTCGTGATCAATTATATTAAATAAATCACTATACGATAGCGATGACATATCAGCATGTCCGGGTAACCATACTTGACCGACGAGAACTTGCCGACGCAATCAGAGCTGCGTTTGCACGAAACTATGATGAAACCGCGCGCCGGCTCGAAGACACTCGAATACGAATATCTGATGGCGGCACCGATAGCATGCTGCTGCGTCACGATGATATCGCGCGGCTGCAAAACGCAACGCGTTTCGGCCACGGCGACGTCGTCGTGTTCTTCAGCGATGAAATTTTGAACTACGCACATTCGTGCTTGTCGTTGGCGCAGTTGACGGACGTTCTTGCGGGGGAAAATATACCATGATATAGCATTTAAACAAATATGTTTGCCTTGATATAGCATGAGAATTTGCTACTTCTACGACGGATACCGCGGCGAAAAATCGCTGTTCATCATTGTCCCGGCGCGCAAATACAAGTCAATCTTTGATGGTGCTAAATTAGTCCGCGAGGACGCGTTGGTGCTACACGGGTGCGAAAAAAAATGCGTATTTGAGATAATCCTCGCTGACAGTTACCGTAGCGTGTGGGAATTTTCAGATTACCGCGAACCCAAATTACGTCGAAATCGCGGAGCAATTCAGGGCGGCGTCGATGCGCTCAAATTCCTCGAGCGAATTATGACGACGCTGATATGTTGTTGATATCTCATCGGAAAACTTCGTTGAGTTGTTGCTTCCAATCGCCGTCGCGTTGTGTGGAATCGCTTTGCGTGAAATCGCTCTGCGATTCAGATTTTGATTTTTTCTCCTTCTTCTTCGCTAGTCGTTGTTTTAACTTGCGAACCCTCTCAACGAGTTCGGTATTATTTTTTTTCAGCTGTGTTAGCGCCGCAAGCAATTCGTGACACTTTATGTCATACAATGCTATCCGCGATGATAGCTTTGCTGATTCCCCGCGGGCCACCAACAAGTCATTTACGAGCTGGTTATTAGAGTCAGTTAACTGCGCTGTTTTCTCTTCAAGTTGCTTGTAGCGCTGTTCAGCTGAATCTCGCTGGCGTATCAACGACGCTATCTCTGTTTGGTTTGGTTTCGTCGTAACCTTCACCCGAATAGACTCTGGGTCTTGTTGGCGCCATATCTCGTAAATTCGGTTGTATCCGACGTGAAACTGCTTGGCGATGACAGCTATTGGCACAACGCCGCGTTGAAGCTGAATTTGTTTGACCTGCTCCGGATCTAAGGTGTTTTTCTTATATGTAACAGCGAATAAAAATTACTGCGGTAAAAATAATTACTTGATTTTCAGCGGCGTAAAAAAAATGTCGCTGTAAATTTTTTTTGTCAAAACGCAGCAAAAACACACAAAATAATTGTTATCGTAATTGTTGCCGAGAAATTATTTCGAGGAATCATTTCCGAGAATTGTTTTCAACAATTATTATTCGTTGATGAGTAATTTATCGAGTTTATCAGAGAGCGTCTTTGACAGTTTCTCCTGCTCAAATATTTTTCCGATGTCGTCAAGGATTTTTTTCAGCACGCGAGCTATTGGTACGAAGACTTTGATTTGATCCCGATGCTGGCAGATAATGTTGTACCTGAGTTCGTTATCGAGCATCTTTGCTGTTCTGTACTCGCGCTTGTGAGTTTTGTAGCCTTGTGCGCGAGATTCCGAGATGGCATCGTACTGATCCTGCAACCAATCCGCGTTGAAGATCTCACTTGATGTGGTATACTTTTTCACTGCGTTGATTTCATTGATAAGTGTTGCAACTGTTGTCTCGTCCATATATCTATAGCTGATTTATTTCTTTAACATAATGCTAAGGCTGATCGGGCTCATAGAATGATATGAGTTTATCGTATTTCTTCGAGTAGACCGTTTTTGTCTCGAGATTAATGTTTCGATGTATTGATCCTTTATTTATATCAAAATATTTAGCAGCAGAAGTTATTGAGGGAAATTCTATCTCATCTGAGTCCATTACGGCAATGACTGGCCTCGGAGGAAGCTTTTGAGCAACTCTTGTTGTGTTACGGAGGTTTTTGCTTTGGGTAACTGCTCTTAGATTCGTTAAGCGATTATCTAGTTTGTCTCGGTTAATGTGATCAATAACTAATCCCTGCTTGATCGGACCGTGATGGCACTCGAAAATAAACCTGTGAACAAGATAAGTTTTTTTCTCGCCAGATTTATAGACTTTAACTTGTTTATAACCGTGTTTTTTGATATTCCCGAGTGGTTTTTTCAATCTGCAGTGTCTAACCGTTCCGTCTGTGGAGGATTCGTAGCAATCGTAGATTGGGTGTCTTCTGAACTCCATTTGTCTATACTAGATGGCATTTGTTTGTTTAAATAGTGTATCGGGTGATCATTGATGTACTCCTGTTCCGTGCATACGCGGTTGTATTTGCGCAGATAATATCTGGCTAGCTCACGAAATCGTTTACCGCCGCATCCCAAACATAACTTTGTTTTGCCACCCACTGCAACGTTGCATACGGCGCAAATAACTCCACCGTTGGATCCTCGCTTGAAATTTTGATTATGTGAAAAACAATACACGCCGACACATTTACGCTGGCACTGCTCTTTGGTTCCCATGATTTTCCACGCACAATAGTTTTCAGGCATATATATATGATGTTTTTTTAATTAAACATAATTTGCCCTATTGTTATATATGAATGACTTTGATAGGTTGCCATCGACGAGGTCAACCAGGAAAAGATTTGATCTTGACAAATTAACCAGCGATCCGCAACGAAATACGCCGACCGAGCTAAACAGGATCATCCAACAGGCAAAAAAAGAATTTCGTGATGATGACACGGCTTATGTGTTTTCGACGTATAAAATTATCAACAATCTCTCCGTCGATGATATCTTTGAGGTCAGCGACGACGTCATTGACGGCACGATGATCGATGACCGCGCCAGTAGGATCGTTGATCATCTTGGCAGCGCCAGATACACGATATTAATAAAATTTATAACCGGAGTCGTCAACGAGTACGGTGAAGATACGTGGATTACGCGAGACAAACGCGATCCTGTTCTTGCTAACGGTAAAACTGTTTTGTTGAGTCGTGATAGCAGACCGGGTATGCTTGTTTGAAGTGATAGTCCATATTATAACAGAGCGTATCCTGCAACTGCGGTCGTTTACGGACTGTATCCGCTGGAAAAACCAGAAATTGGTAAACTCGCTCCGATGCGAATGTCTTCCACGTTGAACTGCGTAGCTGAGCGAGTAATGGAACATTTCAGCAACGCCATGCGAGGCAACGGTTTAACCGCGGCAAGAAAAACAGCGATAACAGCGTGGGCCGATAAAGTCAGCGATGGTGGGGCAACAATAGCTGATGTTGCTGCGTTAGAAACATCACTAAAATTTCCAATAACCGTGAAGTCGTTGACAGGAGAGCAACTATACAAATCAAAATACAACCGTCGCGGATCCCGGATTTAAATTATTGATCACAACAGTCACGCCTGGACAGAGTCAGTTAGGATATTTCCCCGGGATCGTGTTGTGCGCGTCTACGATGGAAACATATTTGATCACATCGCTGAAACAAGTAAAACAGATCCTGTGTCGGTGTGGTTGTTTCGCAGCAACGAAGACTCCGAGTATGATCAATTTGTGAGACCAAACGGAGAAGTGTACAGACCAGCGTCGTTGCAGCGTTGCATGAAAAAACTCGCAGAAAATTATTCAGTTCCAGTTGACTCGATAAATCAGTTACTGGAGCGCTGTTTTACTGTGCCCAGTGTTGCCGCGCACATAGCCAGAGATAGAAACGCGTGGAAACCAACCAGTGAGAGATTCCTCGAGGATGTCAAGCTGAGTTGTGTTGAATACGGTCACGGCGGACTGTGGAATACCAGGTATGATTACCGTGACATGATATCCGTAGATATGGCCACGTGTTACCCAGGGAGTTTTCTTGGATACGGAGAGTGTAATGAATACTTTAACAGATTTGGCCATCCCACCGCGTTGATGACAAGAGTATCCATAGATGGGCCGCTGCCAGAATTTGACTTGACTGGATTCGCCAAGGTGACCTCGTTTCGATTTGATACAGGGCTGCATCCGATCAATTATGTGTGGATTGGGAAACATCTCGCCGAGAAAGCGTGGGCACCTATTATGTTGTTGCGATACATGCTTGACAGCGGAATACTAACATCGTTGACTGTCGGCGAAGCAATTATATGTTATCGGAAACAAACTCAAGTTTGGTTACCAACACCAATAATCAAGAAAGATGTCCTGTATAAATTGCCCCCGGAAATGGTTGGCAAACACATAGCTGCGTGGGAGAGCGAGGCGAAGGACCTTGGACGAAGACTAATAGGAAAGTTTACCCAGGGCGCAGCATTTGATCATAAAATACATCACAGCAGATTAATCCTTGATGGGGCCGAACTGAATTTTATAATAGCTGATGCCGCCGCCAGAGATGTGTTTTGCCACCGCGAAGATGCGTTATTGTCAAACGGGGAAAAACTGGGCACAATTGTTAGTTACCTCGACGGGGAATCGCGTCAATATACCCATTTGAGATCGTCGATGTTGGCTTATGTTACTGTAAATCTGCTGTCGATGGTAAACAGATTTTCCCGGACCGGAGTGAGAGTTGGCACGGATTCATTTTATATATCACGGGAGCATCTGCCGCTGGTAAAGAGCATCATCGGAGAGTCGGCGGAATGGGGTTGCTGGCGCGTGAAACAGGAACGGTTACACGAATACTGTGAATCGGCCGATGTCGAAATCAAAGACAGTTATGTTGAATTGATGACACCATCGACGACAATACCATCGCTACCTACCGTGCACGATCCTATTGTCAGACACAGAACTGTGTATTTGAGCGGTCCAGGCGGCTGCGTCAAAACAACCAGGGCAATTAGTCAGTTTCGAAACTTTGATATGACTGTGCTAACTCCCACACACCGACTTGCCAGGGAAATAAAGCAATGTGGCGTTAACGCGTGTACGTATCACAGTTTCTTCAAGTACAGTGGAGGCACGTGGACTCCTGAGCGAATGGGCACAAAGTATGTTCCTGAGAAGGTGTTATGGGATGAGGTAGCCACGGTGCCGCTGGATACGTTAAAGCGGTTTCTTGAGTGGTTGTTGACGAAGAATACCGCGGTGATAATGTGCGGCGATCACGGACAGCCACTGCCGTTTGTTGGCGAATCTCCGCATGACTGGCTAAAAAATTTTGTTGACTATTACGAAGAGATCGACGATGACATCAGAGCGATTGATGACCGACTAAAGAAGTTTAAGAAGCTGATCCGGCTACAGAATAATAAAACCCAATGTTACTGTATGCGTAAGATAATTCCTAAGACATCCGTGAAAGACTTCCTGGCGACGTGGACTCCAAATGATATTGTGGTGGCGAGTAGAAAAGCGGTCAGGGACGCACTTCAGCAGCGATTGTTTCAGTTGCATCGAGAAAAGTTTTCCATGATGCCGGTACCGTTGTGTTATAGACCAACGGATACACGACAGCAAAATATTGATGTGGTCATACCAGGGAAATCCGAGCGACAACAGTTAGTGTTAAACGATATTGTGCTGGTCGATATTGATGTTGTCGACGCTGCACTTGCCGCTGATAAATCTCCGTGGATGCTAGGATACGCTATGACGATACACTCCGCGCAGGGATTAACAATCGAACACACAAAAGTTTGGATCATTGATGATCGCATCGAGTGGTCCAATTTAGTTTACCTGGCAGTGTCGCGAGTACGAAAAATGTCTCAGCTAGGGAGAATTGTGTTAGATACGTCAACGACATCGGTCGTCGACGAGTCAGCGATGATTAACACGATAAGAAAAAAATTAACCGATTACAAACACAGCGAAAAAAAGAATAATCGAAAGTTTGATCTTGATGCTGAATACGTTGTTGCGTTGAAACAACAGCAGAATAATCACTGCGCGAGCTGTAATTGTATAATGCTGTGGAAATATCCGAAAAATGACCCAAGACAATTCACGGTAGACAGAAAGAATAGCACCCTTGGCCACACACGCGAAAATATTATGTTGACCTGTTTTGAATGTAATAGACGCAGAGGCGCAGCTACGCTAACGGAATCACTTTAGTGATCGTAATCACTTTAGCGATTTAGGCGGCAACTGTGTATCATCGGGAATCACCTGAAGCTGCTCACGGGTAAATCCGCGTTGAGGAGCAGTTGAATCTAATCTGTAGATTGCTGGTCTGCCAGTGGATCTTGTCACGGCGGATATTTTGCGTGTGGTAACACTCCAAATGGGATCAGTCGCTCTTCGTTTGCCACCCTCAAGTTCGCCCGGTTCGTATAAATATCTAACTGTAACATTACCCAACACTGGCTGTGTTTGGCAACTAAATAAATTAAAGATAACCTGCTCGAGATGGGAGAAGTACAATTAATAAAAAAAGTATGGACCCCACATCGAGCACAGTTAATCTCATGATAAAAAAGCAAGAGCGAACACAAAAACACATATAAACCACTAGGGTTTTAATTTATATAACAGTATATTGCTGACTTGCCAAAATTCAAAATTGCCACAATCTCCTATTGAGATCATTACTCATAGGAAAAGATAGGACAACTGGGTACTGGAATTTGACCAATAATTTGCTGTCCCAACATAAACACATATATAGCAATCATACCATATAAACACACATGGGACATACGGCGACCCCTAGCAAAGGTCAACTTGTACGAAGTAGGGAAGGAACTCAGAGGGGATAGAAACCATTCTCGGATGAACTTCCCTATAGATACACAAGGACTTTTTAGAAATACCCCAACAAATTTTTTAATTTAAAAATATTTCATTTCCAAAATCTTTTTATAAAAATAACACAGACAACACATCATTGTGGGAAACGACAACACATAAACAATTTCCACTTCTTTGGCCTGGGGGGGGGGGGGGCATCTGTCTGGTGCCCCCCCCCCCAAGTTAGAAACTATAAATCAATGAAAGAATTGACTAAGTTCCTTGCACTTTGTATCACATTAAAGGTTTCCATTATTTAAATCGGTAGGGGGGTACAAACAAACGGGTTTGTATTATCAGACCACAGGTGCTCGACGCGAGCTTGAAGTTAAAAAAAAAAAAACAATCATCTAAAGGAAAAAAATCATACAGAGTGACAACAATACCTTAGATTACCCCGATGACCCGTTCTGACATAGGACCCTCTCTATCATAATATATGAGAGATAAAGAGGGTCCTATGTCAGAACGGGTCATCGGGGTAATATATGGTATTGTTGTCACTCTGTATGATTTTTTTTTCCTTTAGATGATTGGGTCTTTTTTAACATCACGCTCGCGTCTTGCACCTGTGTATCTAGACCAGCAAGTTGTTCTCCACCGTTTTTTTTTTTTTGTTTGACTGGCGGCGGTCAAACAAAAAAAAAAAAGGGTGGAGAACAACTTGCTGGTCTACTGTGTATCAGACTATATAATTCTAGTAGCAGTTGCCAGTGACTATGGTCTATACAAACTAGTTTGTTAAATCTGCGCGCTAAGATAAACTGTCAAATAAATCAAAGCGTCAGCAGTTATAATTACCTGTATGTCTGATAATTTTTAAATATATATAAATAAAGAAAATTGTAACTAAGATGCAGCAATTAATAATTGTTATTGTTCAAATTTGAAAGGTGTCCACTCGAATTTTGTTTCAAGCGGAAGCAGGAAGTAGAATTTATGGTTTATGGGATTGTTTCCGAGAGAATGTATTGTTTTAGCGAGTATATTTGCATATCTGAATATATGAATATTTAGGGAGCGCTCACAAAATAATATGTTCTTTTGAGAGAGTGTAAGGTGAAGTTGTTCGCATTTAAAACATGCACAGTGGAGAAAATCTTGGCATACCTTTATGCAACATTAATGTAATGTGGATGATATTTGTTTAGATATTGCACTTTTGGAAATTGTACATGGTCTAAGCACGCTGCTAACTAAACTGACTGCTCCCTTGTGCTAAAAATCAAACTGAATTAGTTTAAAGTACACTATCCATAGCAGCTATTAAAATAGGGAAAATGAATTTTGCCAGACTACACAATACCAGTTTCTGAAAGTGCAATGAATGAATTACCAAATATATAAAATGTAAAAAAAGTTATTTAATACAATTTACAGCTGTGTTTCAGGAAGTGAAAATGACAAAGTAGAGCTAGCACTTATTTGGAAGATGCACATCTGAAATAAGGCTAAGCTGTGGGCTCTATAATCCATAGTACACCCACTAATCAAAAATGAAAATAAAGGGAATTAAAGGTTCTTTGAATTATACCTAAGATATAAAAGGTCTTTTTTAAATAGCCGGTACAACCAGTGAGGAAAGCCGGGGAAATTCTTTTTCTTTACAATTCTAATGCAAAATACGAAACTGTAGAGCGCCACTTTAATTACTGGCAGGATTTCTCCATTATCACACCTCAGCCTCGATTGAATTAAGTTCTGCTCCGTACTGAACGTCGCTTACTTCCCTTGTTCCCATCAATCGAAGCATTTCCGGAGGGTTTGACAGGGAGCTGCGTTCTATATTTTTCAGGTAATTCTATGCTTTTAACAATTTTTTTAATCGTTAAGGGTTCATTTTGGGGTATTTAGTATATATTTAACGCATTTTGCAGTTGTGTATTCGGTTCAAGCATTTATGTAAAGCTCATATGAAGGCACATAAGAGATGATGCAGCTGGCCGTCAGCCGATGACGCTGTCATTGAGATCATCAGTGTGTGAAATATTAACCGCTCGGTCTTTTTTTCTTCTCTTCTTTTTTCAGTCTTTTGAAGAAAACAAGTCCCTTATATGGATTAATTTGATTGGTTAGTCAGTGTATTTTAACTATTTCAAACACTTTATTAAATAAATAAAAAAAAAAACAACAAACAACACAGTTAACAGCTGATGAACTTTAAGTAATGTTTACAGGTTCGACTCGGGTAGGGCTGACGTGGGGTGAATCATCTTGCGGTCTTTTGATTTTAAACTGATACAGTGTGCTGTTACAGAAAAAAAAAATGAATTATTTTCCAGAATAATTGTAAAACGTTACATTTCATATCAATCTGGGAGAAATAAAACTTGGCACATTAGCTTGTTGACATTTTTTATTTGTATGGTGGGCCAGTACTGACTTTTAAGAACAAAGACTGTATGTAACGAAGTTATGCACCTTCTGCAGTGAAGACTGTTGATATGGTGAACAGTTTGAAATATTCCAAATGATCTTAAACCATTTCGATTCTTATTGCATGCCACTTAGCAAGATGATGGATTTTGTTGAGGCAGATATATACTTTGATATTTGTATATTATCATGAATATTATAGTTAAATAAGAAATGCTTATAGACAGGTTCAAAATATTAAGTGATGTTTGTGCCAAGTTCATTTAGAATGACATGCATGTATTTACCTAACGTTAGGTACATGGCGAATAGTGTGCCCGGTCAGAGATACAGTGCAACATTGTGAAGGAATAATTTTTGCTTTCTAATTTAGAATTTGAACTTTTAAATTCAGTGGCACTAAATTTTGGCTGCCATAATTTACTTTCACAGAGTTATGCTTCACCTGGTCATTTTTGTGGCAAAACCCTCTCAGTGATTGAGGTTTGGGTATGGTCTGTTTTATATGTGGGTGGATGCATCTCTAAATTTCAGGATCAAGAAAGCAGCAGCTAGATCAGTTAATACTAAAATAACTAGCAGCTGACCTCTAGAAATATAAGCATCTCTACTAATGTTGTGGGTTGCCTGAGAGAATCTCGCCTTATTTTCATATATTTTGCTGTGTAAGATCATCTGTAAGAGTTCAAGACAGGTAAAAGATCTCCTTTAATGCCAAGTGAAAATATTTAATTTTACAGAAGAAATACATTTTCCCCCTTCATTAGAAATGAAAGTTGGACCAGTGCTTGTCTGTAGTGTGCTGTCTTATTGTCTGATTCTATCTCAAGTTTTGACACTGGCAACATTCTCTAATTGTCTGATTCTATCTATAGTTTTGACACTTGGCAACATTCTCTTATTGTCTGATTCTATCTCAAGTTTTGACACTGGCAACATTCTCTGATTCAATATTGTGCATTTTATGAAAAGTAAAAGACAATCCTTCAATTCCAAATCACTAGCAGAAGACATTGTCACCATTATCAACAACAACTCATATAATAACTATCATGTGGGACAAAAGAGAGAAACACCTATTAATAACCAGATTAACATGACATCATTCACAGCAAGAACCATTATTTGTTAAATCTGTTGGTTAAATGCCCATTTACTACAGATTATTGAAGAATGAGATGATCTGTAAGAGTTACAAAGAGCAGATCTATCCATCACGAAGGTCTAGTGTGCATAACCTTCAGATGTCCACTGTAGTGGTTAGTAGTAATTAATAACAAGTGGCTTTATCTGTCACTGCATGTCAAGGCACACATATGCAGCAGATATACATGTCACTGGTTTGGAAAGAGTTAAATGGCTGTATCAAATGACAGTGACTGTCATGAACCATAACCATCTGCATATTAAGGCAATTTTAATTTTTGAATTTGATTAGAGAGAACAGTCTCAGATATTGAAATGCTTGAACAGGGAGCTGAAAATAATGGTTACAACAAATGAAAATACTTGAAAGAAGAATGTTGAATTTCTCAGAAAAGTGGTACTACAAAGTTGAATTTGGGTCTCATGTGCAAATTTATGATAATGCCTGAACTGGATACTGCAGGTGTTACAATTGAAAAGATTTCCTCATAACAGTAATAAAATACATAAAATTGGACATTGCCAGAGCTCAAAAGATGTCATTAAAAGGGTGTGTGATTTAGACTTTTAATGTAGCTTTAATAATTTTCCAGTCATACCACTATGATGTCTGCAGTGTAGCAGTTTAAAGTGACGTCTAGCACTGGGCATTATGCCACTGACATGTATCATGATGTCCCACCCAGTCACGTTATCCTGACACCAGGCTGACCAGTCCTAACACTAACCTGAGAGCCTAGGAGTGCAAGACTGAGAGTCCAAAATCTCCTTGGTGTCAAAACTAGGGGTTCAGACCAAGTAAAAAACAAACTTTGGTATCAGAACTGGGGGTCAAATTAAAAATTTGGGGGTCTCTGAAGCGCAAATGAGGGTAAAGGGAAACAATGGCTGTTAGTACCAGTTTTAGAAATCTTGGTATGACTCGGCTGGGGCTCGAACCCATGACCACCTGTATCCAGGGTGGATGCTCTAACCACTAAGCCACCAGAGCGGTCACTGAAAAGGTATAAATGTATAAAAGCCTTAAACATCTTTCTTTTGCCAGATGTGTCCAGTAGGTCAGAGGTTTTGACTAGCACATGGTTGAGAATTCTGACATTAGTCCTGTTGTTTTACTTATTGTCTTTGATTTGTTTATATATCATTTTCAGTAAAACAGTGTTTGGAAGTATCTATCTTTGCAACATTAATACTAGTCATGGTTCTTTTTCTATAAAACCATTATTCTGTTTAAAGTACTTAAACTGTATGAAAATAATGCATGTGTCTGTTTTTGATTATCAAAGTTAAGCTATAATCTTTAAAGATGAATGCTACTATATTTCTGCTGCCAGAAATCATGTTTGCTTTTGTTGGTTTAACGCCATTTTCAGCACATGATAGACTATGCTTGGCAGCGAGAATAACTGGTAGAAGAAGAACCTGGGAGAACACCAAGAAAAACAACGAAAAAGAAAAGACAATTTGTATAGAGAAAAGTAATTACCTGTAAAAAGCAGACCTGATAGGAAGTTTTGCTTTAATTTTATTATGTGCCAATTATCAGGATTAAAAAGCTTTCCTTTTGGTAACAGAAAAATACTGTAAAAAAGACTGCAGCAAAGCGGAGAGGAGACTACCTAAATTTTACCTAAAAGGTCCAGCCCGCACATATTAAAACCAAGATATTTGCTGATTCTATAAATGTCTTGATCAACAATATGAAATAAATTGCCTGAAATTTTTGTCATAATCTAAAAAGTGGCAGCTTTGTGAAATTAAATTTGAATAGTGTGGGAGAAGTATTTTGACAGATTAATTGAAATAGTGGTGTTAATTAATTGTAAGACCATGATTAACCTTTGATATAAAAACCACTTAATGGATTTTTGTGATTAGATGTTGATGTTAATCAGGAGTTACTGAAAAGTGATTTCATATTCATCTTGTCACCACAGTTCAACAAGTTTTTCTTTTAAATCATTTGGTTCCACAAAGTTTGTTCCTTGTGGAAGTTTTTCATTTATTTTAGAGTAGATCAAGTTTCACAATTGACAGCACATGTACAGTCAGCTCATGTACAGTGAAATATTTCTTAAAGACTACTGGTATTAGACTAATGCCTGTCTTAAACTGCTACATTTTTAAAGAACCTGTATTCCACTTTCCTGCTGAAATAAACATCCATTAAGCAGTCACCTGTCTTTGGAGGACATTTTTCTAAATTCCGAGAAATCACTGTTTAATGCAGGTTTGTATATCTTAATACATATTGAAATGTATGCCATAATAATATTTACAAATAAAGTGTTGTAGGTGTGGTACCATAAACTAATGCATCCATGCACAGTCAAATGAAAAAAATATGTTCTTTTTAATGTCATGTGTAAAAAAATTGTTTAATTTTCTGTTTGTAACTAAGCCACACATGTGTAAAGATGTAATATTTTTCTCAGCAATGCAATGCATATGTATCTAAAATTCCACTGTGACTTTATCGGTACTACTGCAGAAATGTCCCAATACATACTACATGCATTATGAGTGTGAGGGTATCACTTGAATTTGATGTGTTGTGATCTTCATGGATTAAGGATGAAAAATAAGGAAAAATGAAGTGCTTTTATCTTTTCGATACAAATATAAAAAATTTTGACATTTTTCTTTTCCTAATCTATCAGACATTTGTTATCCACCATTTCTCCTAGTCAGCAAGGAAAATGCTAGCGTTGATGAAGTAACAGAATCACATTTTAATTGGATACAGCTATATAAAATGATAAATCAAACTCATTTCAAAATTTGCATTTTTAATACAAATTCAGAAAGACAGTTTTTAGATTTAAATTCACTGAAAAAAATCTGATCTCATAGTGCTTTTCTAAGAAAAATCAGGGAAGAAATCTAAAATTCCTGAGTTTTTTAAAGCTCCTGTCAGGAAATATTTCATGTTTCAGAGGTAAAATAATTACAAAGACATTGTATAGTTAATAACACAACCATATGCGGAATAAACAGAGTGATATAGGCATTACATTGAACGATAAATAGACAAATTATGATTCTTATCATTATGTGTATGGTATAAATATCATGTACCAGCTAACTTTATCACATGTATCATATTATGGTCAAGCAGGCAATGCAAAGCTCTTGCAAACACAGTTTGAAAGTCCATTCGATCCATGGTCTAGTTGTTCATGATCAGAGGTCTAGTATGGCCATCATAGTGGCCATCTTGAAAATCTTGTTTTTGGAAAGTCATACTGACACTGGATTTTCACCAGAAGACTTCTGACAATTATCCTAAATGAAAATGGTGCCAATCTGATATTCATTATGCCACCACATCAGTTTACTTGAAAATATTGTTATTGCTAGTCCTCCTGAATGGTCGTATAAAAATGGGTTTTTATGAAAATAATTATGATTGAACAAAATTAAAATGTTTTAAATCTAATATATTGAAAATATTGTTATCACTACTTCCTGTGAATGGATTGTCATATTAGCATTGGGTTTTATGAATGACTTTTATGATGTCTGCTTGGTCTTAATGGTGAATTCAGACATTCAATACGCCTGCCACAGTGGCAGTGGCAATCTTGAATATTTTTTCATTTCTCCTGTATAAATGGTCATATCATCATTGGATTTTCGCTGAAAGACTTTTAATTTCTAAATTGGTCATAAATGAAAATGGTGCTTATCAAACTTCTGTTATGACTGCAACAGTGGCCATCATGAAAATCATGTTATCACTAATCCTAGATGGTTGGTAATATCAACACCAAAAAGACTTCTTATGATGACAAGCTCATGCTAAATATAAGTTGTGCCAATATGAATACATGTATTGACAATATGGCATCCCTCTTGAAAATCTTGGTGCAGTTTCATTTTAAATGCAGAAATGTAATCACACAAATTTATGAACAGTTTGTCTTTTCCCTGAAGCCTCGCATTTAAAGAGTTTAAATGAGACATGATGTCCACCAAAAATGCCAGGTTATTAAGCCAGTCATCATTCTGCAGACATTGCCGTTCTGTAGGCAATTCATCTATTTTTCAGTGCCCAGAAACGTGACAGTACTTTCCCTTTAGACAGCCATCTGACTTCGTAGTGTATCAGTAGCTCACCGTATTCCTCGTTCAGGTCTGATAGAAACTCTGAACTCACACCTGTTCAGCGCCTTGCTTCAAATTTTGTTTACACATCTCAGAATAACATCCATGATATGTTTCAGATTTAATATCTTTCTACACAGTGCTTCCTGAGTGAATGATACAATGATATTTTAAGTGCAGTCAAGAAACTGTTCCAATAATGCCAGACATCCAGATTTTTTACCCGTCAAAGCCAGAGCACCATCAGTGCATACACTATCCAATTTTGTCCATTCTGTGATGTTTTTCTCTACACACAACTTCAGAGTTTCAAATAGATCAATTCCTTTAGTAGTCGCATGCATCGATTCAAGTCCTAGAAGTTCTTCAATGACTTCAAAATTATCGTTTATTGCTTGAACAAAAACTGTGACCTGAGCTGTGTCGGAAATGTCAGTGGATTCATCCATTGCCATTGAATTTTGACATTGTTGCTACTTGACGATGAACATCACTGGCGAGCTCTTCAACTCGCCTAGCCATAGTATTATTAGACAAAGGAATCTGATCAAATTTTGCCTGACACTTTTTTCGCCAAGCATTCTAGCAGCAATTTTAAGCGAAGGATTTATGATTTCTTTCGCATCAGTGAACAGCTTTTTGCGAGCCAATAGAAGAGCGACTTCGCACGACGCAACAACAGCACTCTTGCTCTGTTCTTTAGCCTTGGTGAAAAATGACTGCTGACTGGTCAGAGAACCTTCTTTCTTAGCTTTGAAATCTTTTCTGAACTCCGAACCGACTGGATATTGAGTATTTATGTCTGAATGTGTGGTCGACTAGTGTCGTTCCAGATTGTATTTTTTGTAACAGAAACACAAATTCCGCAGATTAAGTAAACCAGTTTACCACTATGACTAGGCACAAACATAAATTTCTCCATCCAATCTGCGATGAATTCACAACAAGCAACGTCCTCACATTTTCGCTTATTAGCATTGTTTGATTCTGCATTATCCACGTTCATGCTTATAGGCTTTAACGGTAAATTTTTATTTGAAAAATCTAATTTCAACACCAAACTGCAGACTACTAAACAGTTGTAAAAGATGACATCATGGTGTCTTGCACACTCTGATTGGTCGACAGTGGTGGGAAAAGGGAATTTCCAAACGTTTTGTAAGCTAACTCAACGGGCGCTTTCGATAATTATATCCAAGCACAACAACCATGCGCAGATTGAATTATCGAATGCTGACGGAGCTCCGTGTGCTAGACCAAAATGACAGACTTCTTAGAAATAACATTCTAGACTCTAGAATACTGTAGATCGCGCATTATTGCAACTTTCGTCTAGTTATTATTTATTTGAAAATCAACAAATTTTTGAAATTATTAAAATACAGTATAGTAAATATCGAGGCCTCGTGGGCCACTTTCTGAGAGCTGACAGGCCACAAGTTGCCCACGGGCCATGGTTTGGAACCTCTGGTCTACATGAATGTAACCTATGCCCAGGATCAAAGTGATTATAACACCTCCATGGCTTGTCTAGCTTGCTGAAAGGGTAATATTTTGGTCTCTGACATAATCTTTGGGTAATGCATATGCCTGTGGGTATAGGAGCATGATTGTTTAATGCATAAATGTTTAATTGGTCCTGTCTTAGGCCATGAGTTATAAGCATAAAGACAGACTTTTTAAGAATGCATTTGCCACCCTCATTTTGTTCCATTCATTGCATTATTGATTTGCTCTCTATGACTGTACATCAGGATCCTAAAGAAAGAAAGAAAACTCTATTTATATGTGCTGGAGGTTGTATAACGGTAATTCTTTAAAACCTTTCGTTTCCAGATTATTTACATACAAAACACCATTCACAATATGTATTTATAACCATATATATTCACTTGTAGGTTGAGTCAAATTGCTAACAACAACGATCCTGACCAGCTGTATCATAATGTAATATTATAATTGAGCATATATTGTTGAGAGTGTAATTTTTATTTTAAAATAAACAGCTCATAAAAAGTGGGTGTATATGACAAGTGTCCTGTTCAACATGACAGTTTAGTACAATTATAAGACATAATACTTGTCAGTTCTTATCTTCAGTTGATAAGCAGAAATTAGACATTAATTAGGAATTTCATTACAGGTTTAGAAATGGTCCTTGTTTTGATATTATTTCTTTATTGACTTAACTGGAGAGCCCCATGTGGGGAAAGCCCAATATTTCTTCCTAAAGGTAATTGAACGAACAACTTGGAGAAAAAAACCCAGCCAAAATAATTTTAACTGTTAAAGGTATTTTAGCATGGACATAATATCTTTTCAACACCCATAAATGGATGCTAATTAGGGATCACATACAGGTAACAGAGAAAAACTGTCTTACTGCAAAGGTCACATTAACCCATAAATGGATGCTAATTAGGGATCACATACAGGTAACAGAGAAAAACTGTCTTACTGCAAAGGTCACATTAACCCATAAATGGATGCTAATTAGGGATCACATACAGGTAACAGAGAAAAACTGTCTTACTGCAAAGGTCACATTAACCCCTGGAGCTTTTTGTCATTTTCGCCTGAAAATCGAGTAGGAAACACATTTTGAAAGCTATTTCTGAATAGACTCGAAAACACCCAAATCCCTGGTGATCTTTCAATAACATACTGCCTAGTTGTGTTAGAAACATTGTTTTTCATTGGCTATTTGACTTGCGGATGAGCAAAAGGGTAAAAGTTGGAGTTGTTTGGTTTTTTTGGCTAAATGCTCCGTTTATTTTTATATGGAGACCACTCTTTATTCCAAATGCCCATCTTGTCCTACTTTTTGCAAAGGCTCATCTGTCTGCAGTTCAAACCAGTTTGCCTTAGATCTGAGACCAAAAAGTCTAAAATCCAGACACAAAATCGGATTCCAACCACGGGCAAATTTTGGGTAGAAAAAAGTCTGGTCCAAAAATGAGGTTTTTTATCTGTATTTTGTAGTGTATCTAGATATTCCAGATTATTTTTTATCATTGTAGAGCTACATCTGTCTACCTTTTTATAATATGACCCACTTTAGTGTATCATGCATGACCATGATGCTACATAGCTCGGCAGTACTACCTCCTGCCCCATTAAGTCGTCGCATGGGGTTAATGTGTTAAATAATTTAGCACCAGCGTATTTTAGTGTTTTCAAGTTTGTAAGGAATGTTAGCACAGAAACCATTCCATGGAGTGAAAACAATAATTTATTCATAACCAAAGTTTAGACTTAAGTATTTTAATAAACCATTTGCTTACCCCGATATACCATTATTGTCTTTTGAAACATGATACAAAACTGATATGTGAAAACAGTGCTTTATTAATACCAAAATCTCAGGTTGGCTATTTTAAGAAACACTCTGCTTACCCTAGCATTACAAGTCTTATGAAACAGTTTACAGTGTGCTGAATGAAGAAAAATGGTCTTTGCATATTCGTTAGTTGTACATGTATATACCA
Source organism: Sinohyriopsis cumingii (assembly GCA_028554795.2). NCBI lineage: Eukaryota > Metazoa > Mollusca > Bivalvia > Unionida > Unionidae > Sinohyriopsis > Sinohyriopsis cumingii. Next base: position 1,004,845 of record CM068837.1, on the reverse strand, counting down.
AACTCTGAAGCGAAATTATATATTGAACAATAATACACTCGCATGAGGATGTGCACTTCATCAAGAGGGTGAAAGCTTTGTTGTGTAAAATTGTTGTAATCCATGGACTGGGATTTGAATATCAATAGGGGATGAACAAAATAATTCTCTAACCTGTGTAATAATATTCTTTCTCCATATATGATTTACTGGGTTACTACAAAATTGGCTGGGTATTCAGTCTTTGAAAATCTAGTTGTCAAATGACAACCATGAAGTTTAAAAGTTTCTTTACCCCAGCAGTGTTTTGCTTAATGTATAACAGTGCTATTCATTTTTGGTTTTTGTTAGCTTTAGCTGAAAATCTGATCATCACTGAGGAGCAGGTACATTCCTAGATATGTATTCATTTATGCTTATAATAAAAGTATTCATCATCGACTCACTGACGTGTTATGGAAAAACATAGTTTTGCCAGGTATTTAAGCCCTTTTTAAAAAAGGAAATGCAGTAAAATCACATGACATTTCATGAAATTACACTGAGCATAAAAACAGAAGATTTTGTCTCCAGGCCAGCACATCTGGAGAATTGTTACCAATTTTTTGACATGCACTAACAAGATGTGGAATATAAGAGTGTGTGTGATTTTGATTTTTAACATAGCTTTAAGAATTTTTCAGTCATATCGTTACGATATCTGCAGTGTGGCAGTTTATAGTGATGTTTAGCACTGGGGCATCATGCCGCACACATGTAGCATGATGTCCCACCCAATCACATTATCATGACACCAGGCTGACCAGTCCTAACACTAACCTCTTAATGCTGAGCGCCAAGCGAGGTAGCTGTTAGTACCATTTTTGTAAGTCTTTGGTATGACTCAGCCTCAGGGATCAAACCCACAATCTCCTGCATCAGAGGGAGACACTCTAACCACTAGGCCAATGAAGCGGTGGAATATATATGACATGCATGCCAAGTTTTGTGACTTTCAGATACTTTGCCCATGTGCAAAGCTCTAAGTACTTTCTGGTTGCAGCCATTACAAGCTGTTTAAATTTTACTTCATAGAGAAGTTGTTTTCACATTTTGTTTTACATTGCAGTTTGAGTTATCTCATTATATGCATCAATTTTATCGCATGAAATTACTATCAATCAGGAATGTTTTCATTTGAATTGAGCTCTCAAGAGAGCTATTTGCATTTTTCTGATTATGTTTGGTATGTCTTACATTTGGGTTCTTGCCACAAAAATGTTTTGAGTGTAACTATTATTGTTGAGAATTTACTTTTACCTTAGGTTACGGTACTTAATAAATACCCCTATCCTTGCAGAATTTAGTCTTTGGACTTGTAATGATTCTATTTATTGTTTTAATCACAGTAATTATCATCACATTTCACATTTTCATTTCATGCTATTTTTATCTTGGAGAAGCAGGTCACACTCTAGTTTTTTCCTGTATGTTGTGTGTTGTGTTATCAAACAATCAATCTCATGATCAGTATTAAATACAATTCTGTATTATTATCCTTTTTATTAGCAATATTACCAACCTGGGGTTGCTAATTTAGTTATTGCCAATTCTCAAATAAGGTTAGTTGACATAAATTTGTAATGCCTTAAGTAAATTTGGTCTGGAGACTCATATTGATTCTCTTTGCTATTTTATTGCAGTAATGAATCATTGTATTTGAGATTTTATTGTGATTTGTGCAGGTTGCACATTAGTTTTCCCATTATGTTATGTGTTTAGTTATCAAACACTGTTCATACTCAGCCTGGGATTTCATCCTTTTTGCATTTAAAATATTAGTGGTTGTTTTAATTCTCTGAGACAACACATACATTTTCAGTACTTTTATAGAAGATTTGTAATAAATCTCCTTTATTGCATCCTTTTTGCAGCAATGTCTGTGTAGGGATTCGGTGGGTGTGGCTACAGGAAAAATGCAAGGGATACCCATCCCACATGTCTAACTTTGCTCAGACAAGGTATGGGACCTCATCAACTTAGTCGTACATAAATGATGGAAGAGAGTTCCTCGCCTTCATCAGAATTTTTTTAGTTTTCTTGCTCCAAGTGCCTTGGATCTAATGTGAAAGAATTACCATAATCTCTTGGAGTACTTTTAGGGTTGGTTGGGCCCTCTTATGGGAGGTAATAAGTGGGTGGAGAATGAGTTGCACCCTCCACTAGGGAGGTAGAGAGTTTAGCATTCTTTCATGAGGGATGAACAGCATCATCTCTTTTCCAATAGAATAGACAATGCAAAGGCTTTTTTTCCATGGATCCTATTATTGTACCTCAAAAAAAAGAGTCAAGTGGATACCATCCAGCAGTTAGTCTTCTATAATACTAGCCAGTTGTGAGATCATCAGTGTTCCACCAATGTGACAAAGTCAACTATGCAATGTGCAAGGTGAACATGGAGCAGTCTCTTGAATCTTATGGTGCACCCTATTAGGAGGGCAAATTCTTGTCATGGTCAGGGTTTTTCCACCCAGAAAAGTGTGCAAGAATGCAGAGGAAATTATAAATCAGTTGAATAAATCTGGTTAATTATAACATTAGTCAATGGTGATTTACTTTTATTTTTCATATGCAAGCCTGATCATATTTGATTTCCTGTAGCAATGTCACTAAGTCACTGTAGGTAGGATGCATTGCACTGTTCTCTTGGAAACGTTTTAATGATTTATTCAGCAGATGTGAGAAACCTGGTTCAAGTTACATGTACAGTATATTAGTCTAGACTGACTGCATTTATCACTGTCAGTAGTTGGCATTGATCATTGTTCAGATGTGTACTACAATTATACATATATATTCCAAAAAATTGTGTCATTCTTTGAAGGGACACTTAGTATTTGAATCAATAAATACAAGATTTTCCTTTGGTTGCTCTTCATATCTGTAACCTCAACATGTTGTATGTACCTCATACTGTACATGCCTCAACATATTGTATGTACCTCATACTGTACATGCCTCAACATATTGTATGTACCTCATACTGTACATGCCTCAAAATGTTGTATGTACCTCATACTATACATGCCTCATCATGTCCATCTTCTGTATATGAAACTCTTTGGTGGGTCACATATTGTATTTACGTATGAGGGAAACATTGAACACAGCCACTCTTTGGATCATATATTGCTCATAATGCCCTGGATGTATTCCCTAGGGGTGCAAGACTGAGAAAATTTCTTTTGTGTCAAAACTGGGGTCAGACCGATTATTAAAAAAACTTAGGTATCAAAACTGGGGGTCAGATTAAAAATTTGGGGTCTGAGACTGAAGTGCAAATGAGGGTAGAGAGAAACACCTCCTCTTCCTCCATGAGTTACACATTGTACACTGTTCTATGGGACACATTCTACACACCCATTTGGTTTACATATTGTACCTCTTTGGGCACCTATTTCATTATATCATAGTTCTTAACTTCCCTGGACAAAGACTAGAAGAGTTCATGGAGTGGGCCTTCATCCCTCTGTGGATGACATGTATGACCCTGAGTAAAAAATGTGCCAGTCTCACACTCAACATGGCCTGGAAAAATCTGTTTATGTTGCTTTCACAGAATGTATGGTCATATAAATGTTGTTTTCATTGTACAAGAGTTATGCCTTGCAGATGGTCCTAATTGAAATGGTTAGATTACATCATGGCTGCTTTGGTGGCAGTCTTTGTTGTTGTTCTTCTTCTAGGGTTTAACGCCATTTTTCAACACGGTAGGCTATACATGGCGGTCAGTATAACTGGTGGAGGAAGAACCCTGGAAGACCTAGGGAAGAACCACCGACCCACGAGAAGCTACTGGCAGGCTTTCCCACGTACTCATGCTAGCTGAACCTTGGACTTGAACACATGCAGACAGAGGTGAGATGGCAGTGATCAGGAACAGTGAGCAATTTAGACCACTGGGGGCCCCAGTGGCAGTCTTAAAGAAAACTAATTACCAATATTGCAACTTATCCTGAGCAGCTGGTCCTATTGACATAAAGTACTCATAACAAGACATGACATGTTGATCATGCAGAATAAAAATGGTGCTCAAATCTGGTGTCCAATATACAGCTGTTATATTTGCAGTCTTGAAAATCTTTTTATTGCTACTAGTTATGAATGTCTAATGATCAACACTGAGTTTTCACTAAATCACTTCATGCAATATGTATTATGATTTATTTGGTCTGCTATGGATAAAAATTGTGCAGATATGGCTTCGAAATATGGCCACCATATGAAAGTGTTGCTGTGACTATCTCCCAGATATTATTAGCACTTTTAATGGTTGATTGAGATATGGTATTTGTTGAAGTCATTGTCCAGATCAATATTTTGATGGTAATCACATCTACATTTTACTATAACTATATGACCCCTTCTTACAGAGAGATAGGTGATATTTTCCATAAATGTATGGTTCCCCTACACTGCCATGGCTAAAATGATGATGGCAACCTTGAAATTTATTTTACTGCAGCTTTTTCTGAATGGATATTGTATTAACAGTGTGTACTCTCTAAAATGGAATTGAAATTTTGCCCATCAGTTACAGTTGGTTCTGAATAATAGATTTGATCAAGATCACAGTCATGAAGGACATAGGAAAGAAGACCAACTTTGTATATAAGAATGGCATCTGTAAGCAGACTGCGGACTGTAAGTGGTGCTGTCACCCTGGGTGTGCACTTAAGGTAACAAATATGAAGAATGAAATATGTTAAATCTATACCCCAAGCAGTTTGAAAATTAATACTGGAAGTGCCTAATATTCTTTGCCATTATCTTCAGGTGTTTTGTGCATGGTACATTATGGAAAAGAACAAAGAAATTTAATAAAGTATTTCATGACATTAATCACAGAATGAAACAATTTGTGTGGTTCTAGTTACCAAACTGACCCTATTTTTTCCGGTTAACCCTACATTTTTTTTATTGGAAAAATAATTGGTGAAAAGAAAAAGAATTAAAGGAGAAAAAATTAACAAGGGTATGTAGCTGTGATCAAAGGTAAATTCAGGATGCGATTGGTACTTATTTTCTTGTTTATTCGTCATTAAAATCTATCTAGACCAAAATTAAAAAATAAAGAGTTTGTACTGACCTCTCTGTTTTATTGATCTTCACTGTCACAAAAACAACACATATTTGTTTTGTTTTGCCTTAATATGATGGTCATGGAACTTGGTCACTTAAAAATCTTATAAATCTATATGTACTTTTTTTATTCAATGACAAGATCAATCATCAGGAACATTGCAGGCAAGATATACTCATGTGCTACAGTATGTCATGTCTCCATGGTATTATACAAGATCAGTTAGAACACAAATTTCCAAATGTTTAACCTCATTATCATCACTATGGTAGCTATAATATGTTAGACAACAATATGTCATTTGAAATAGAAGTGCGTGTATTGGAAGAGATACTTTTGCTGCAAATTGCTGATTTTTAGTCACTTTACAGTGTTTTAAGTAGATGTGGGTCAAATGCTTTTAATAGGTAGATGAGTGTTGATTTGATGATGTGCTCAAGTGGGGTATCGGATGTGTCATGGGATTAGGCATTGAAAAGTATATTGGTAAAGAAATTCAGGGCACTTCACTACCCAAGTTTTCTGTGTCAATGTCCTTTGAGTCTCCCATCCTTCAATGCACCATTTGTCACATGACATAATATTGTCAAACTGGTTAAACAGGTTTATTGAATGACTGTTGCTTTCTTCTGAATTATGTTGATCAGTTTTGTTTTCTTGCTACCCCCCCCCCCCCATAACAAATTTCCCTTTTGCACCTCTTTCTGATTTCTGGGATTCCTTTTTTATGTTGCTTAATCTGTCAAGATAGCATGAAAAAAGCAATTATTTTTAACAGCTCACATGATCTTAAACATGTCACCAAACTTGTCAACTTGTGTGCACACTTTCATGTAAGATAAAAGTTTGAGAAACAGGATTTGATCAAGACATTGCATTTATTTGTTTTAGATAACTTCAGAATGTTTTTGCAGATAATATAATTGTTATTTGCAAATAAGGGTGTTTTAGATACAAGTTTGGTACCAACAACTGTTTTCTGTTTTCTTTCTTTTCCTTATCTCTGTTGTATTTTTTAAAGTCTCAAACAGTAGCACAGGAAATTATGTGAAGACCTTAAAATTTACAGTTTAGAACTGATCGTCAATATGTATATTTTGTAAGTCCAGTCTGGGGTAATTAGGAAAATTATTTATCCATACTATGTCCACCATATTAGGAATCGTGGTGACTCAATATTTACATGTATCCGCTACTGTAACTGTATGTCCTTGGGCAAGGTACTTTACTCTAGTTACCTCAGCACTGTATGTCCTTGGGCAAGGTACTTTACTCCAATTACCTCAGCACTGTATGTCCTGGGGCAAGGTACTTTACTTCAGTTACCTCAGCACTGGATGACCTACACATGATATGCCATAAAACATAAAAAACCATGCCAAACCAAACCAAACCAATCATATTAAAATAGCCCAGCGAAAATAGCTATTGGTAATCAGTAATTTAAACTGTGGCTTGTTTGTGAATTGTATAGGATATTTATGCATTGTAGAGCCAATTCTAGAGCGACCATGTCATGTTGCATATATTTTATGCACAGTTATGTAATTTGTTCTTATTAAGAAAGCTTGTCATTGTAAATATTTATACATATGATTCTACTGGCAGTAGGACATCAGTAGCATTTTTATAGGCCATCTACTGCAATACCATTTTATTATCAAAATCTAATGATTGTCAAAAATAGAAGATTGTTAAAAAAATATTTACCACCAACCTGCCCCATTTGGAATTTTCATGTGTTTGATACCCACAATATAGGAACCTGTGGGAACCAATCTGCTGAGTATACTGGAAATGTTGTCCAGTGCAGTGATGTGTAGTTGAGTAATCGCCTTAAAAATACTAAGCTGTTTATTGATTACTTTATTGCTGTAATCAGAAGAGGTTAAGGCTAAATGTGGAATGTTCTATGAAGTGTTATAAGTAATAGAGAGATACAAGTTGGTCCATTATGGCATTTGAGTCTGTGAATAAAATTTGAAATTGTCCGGTCTTTGGCAGGGTGAGAGCAAGAAAAAAAAGATTTTGGCAGAAACTCAGATATTCAAATTTTGATTTGTTTTATTTAATTTAATTCTTATTGCATTGTTCAAGATATTTTTTGTACTGTTCTGGTGGCATAGTGGTTAGAGCGTCTGCCTCGGAAGCGTGAGGTCGTGGGTTTGAACCCCGGCTGAGTCATACCAAAGATTTAAAAAAATATTACTAACAGCTGCCTCGCTAGACGCTCAGCATTAAGAGGTTAGTGTTAGGACTGGTCGGCCCAGTGTGAGGATAATGTGACTGGGTGGGACATCATGCTACATGTCTGCAGCATGATGCCCCAGTGCTAGACATCACTATAAACTGCCACACTGCAGACATCATACATTGTCATTATTATGTGACTGAAAAATTGTTAAAGCTATGATAAAAATCATAATCACACACTCACACACATCAAAAGATATTTTCAGATGAATATTTTAGGACACCTCGCATATTTTTTGTTCAGTTCGTGTCAAAATGCCAAAACGTGCCATTTCCCAATGCAAAAGATTTACCAGCTAGTAAATTTAAGTGGAGACTACATCTAAGTCCAACTCAGGAACTTCCTCCTCAGTGTGAACTTAGCATGGAGGAGTATTTGAGGACACACGGTACTAATGGTATAAAAAAATGGGAACCAGCCTGAAAATGGGTGAACATAAAATAGAGTATGTATGGGTTAGGCTGACCAGGATTGGTTAATAATGTAAGTTATGTTGTAGGAAAAAGAATCTTTTATGAGAGCTTATCCTAGTTGTAAGTGAAATTTTTTTTAGAGACATTGTTTTATTGATGGAATTTCAGTCCTTTAACAGTCTTGAGTTTGGAACACTCTCATTACTAAAATTAGCACCTGACTCCTTGGTGTGGAATTGAAAGCACATGTTTCAAACACATGCAGGTCCAGAAAATGCAGCGGCTCATATCCTTTACTCTGCACAAAAGCTGACATCCAGGTTTCATCTATACTGATAAATATTAGGTTTGACCATGAGCACTAAAAATTTTAAGTTATTGAATTTTTAATATCATGGTGTTTGCATAGGTCGACTATGGGAACTGAATTAGTACTATGAGTCCTGGAGAGCAGTGAGCAGCTTTAAAAACCCATTCACCAGAAAACTGAAGTTTGAACTTCTTTTCAGGTTGAGTGTGATTGTTTGTCATTACCACTTCTAATGCTGGTACAGAGTACATGCTCCTTTCTTTGCAAAATAGAAAGTGATTGAGGGGAAATCTGTACCAGGAAACTATTGAGATCCCGTTAAGGTTGAAACTTATGATTACAGTAAATGTCATTAGTGGCCACTTGTCAGTGATGTTGTGAAAGAAACTAAAAATAATTCTGGATTTTATATTTTTTTAAAATCTTTGTTTAATTATGAGATATGCAGTTTGTCTTTTTTATTTAATAGACAATACATTGATTGGTTGTTGTTGTTGTTGTGGGGTTTAACGCCATTTTTCAGCACGATAGGCTATACATGGCGGCCAGTATTAATGGTGGAGGAAGAACCCGGAAAACCCCAGAAAGAACCACCGACCCACGAGAAGCTCCTGGCAAGCTTTCTCACATGCCCACATTGGCTGAATCTTAGACTCGAAACGCCGCAGACAGAGGTGAGATGGCAGTGATCCGTAACGAAGAGCGCTTTAGACCACTCGGCCACTCAGGGACCCATACATTGATTGGTATTCATTCATTATTATTGTAAAATTTTTCATTAGAATTTCACTAATGTTAATGCAACAAGAAACCAGCGATGTGAAGCAACCAGGACTGTTCCCGAGCTCTCCTTCCCAGTAATGGCAGCCAACCATTCACCTGTAAGGGACCTTTATGGACCCACAGATTGAGGCCAAACTATCAGGGTTCCTTGAACCCATAAAAGCCTGGGGGAGGTGGCACCATTCCCTTCCCCAGGAACAACTAGCAGGCTGCGGTGCAGCCAGAAAAAAGTGGCACATGCACAGTTGTGCACACACTACTATAATTAAACTCAACAACTAATGTTCAAAGAGTAGCTTTTTTATTATAGAATGAAGAAAATACATATGTAAACAAAACCACGTTTTCTTTTTAGCACCCTAGAAACATGTAAAATTTAAGTAGTAAAACATTACTGGTTTGCAGGCCAGTCTTTAATCAAAAGTTGTATTAGAAAAGATCTTGCAGTTTCACATGTGTAACTAGATGATTGGTTGAAATATTGTTAAAAACAATTTTGATATCTTCTTTAGAATAGTTTTAATTCTCACACCGTTGGCACATGATACAACATTAATGTTTTCAATATGATATTCGAATTCACTACCCACTGGCACGTGATACAACATTAATGTTTTCAATATGATATTTGAATTCACTACCCACTTGCACGTGATACAACATTAATGTTTTCAATACGATATTCGAATTCACTACCCACTGGCACGTGATACAACATTAATGTTTTCAATATGATATTCGAATTCACTACCCACTGGCACGTGATACAACATTAATGTTTTCAATACGATATTCGAATTCACTACCCACTGGCACGTGATACAACATTAATGTTTTCAATATGTTATTTGAATTCACTACCCACTGGCACGTGATACAACATTAATGTTTTCAATACGATATTCGAATTCACTACCCACTGGCACGTGATACAACATTAATGTTTTCAATATGATATTCGAATTCACTACCCACTGGCACGTGATACAACATTGTTGTTTTCAATAATGATAAAGTTATTGTTTGGTCAGATCAATTTAGTGTACTAATTTATGGTACCTTATTTGTATGTTTGTTTCCCAGCTGTATTTTATATATATATGCCTGTACATAGGTTAAGAATTGAGAGCCACAAGGGAGATTAGTTTTTGTACAGATTGTGTTATTATTATTATTATTATTATTATTATTATCAAAGTGATCAAAAGGCTGGAAAGTACTCACAAAACATCATTTTCTCACAGAAAAAAAATCCAAACATTATTTAAACTTTTTTTACAATCAGATATTGTTCAATTGAGAGATATTCATACAAAGATTTTAAAAGTACACCATTGCAGTATTATTTCTAGTTCTTATACTGGGGGCCCTGAGTGGCTGAGTGGTCTAAAACACTCTCCATTATGGATCACTGCCATCTCACCTCTGTCTGCGTGGGTTAGAGTCTCGGATTTGGCTAACGTGGGTATGTGGGAAAGCTTGCCAGTAGCTTCTTGTGGGTTGGTGGTTCTTTCCAGGGTTTTCCCCGAGTTCTTCTTCCACCATTAATACTGGCCGCCATGTATAGTCTATCGTGTGCTGAAAAATGGCGTTAAACCCTACAACAATGAAAAGTTCTTATACTGGTCATAGACCAGAAGAATTTATGGGATGGTCTTTTGTCCATCAGCTGTCTTCTGTCAGTTAAGTACTGTACATGTACTACAGATGTGTTATTACTACTCCTCCTCTGCTACTTGGATGATTGCCATGAACTTTACACATATTCATAACATAGTCTAGCTGGGCCTAAATGAAAAATTGGTGCTGCTTGAACATCCATTATGGCTGCTACAGCAGCCTTATTTCTAGCAGCCATATTGAAAATCTTTTATCACTACTCATTCTGAATGCATGGTCATATCAGTATGGGATTTTTCACTCAAAGATGTCTATGATGTCTGCCAGGTTCTAAATGAAAATGGTACTGATCTGATGTCTCAAGTGTCTGTCATCATAACCATCTTGAAAAATATTGTTATGTATGTAAGTCTGATCCTTGGCATTTGAGTCAGATAATAACACTACTTTTGTTTTCTGCACGTTATAAATTAACGAAAATAAATTATTTTTATGTGTTTGAGCTAATAAATTCACACGGTATAGTAAGTACAGTTGCAAAATTCTGTGTCATGGTCCTCAGACTTTGATATCATGGCAAGATCACTGAACTTGTCTCTGACACTGTCAATACATATACCCACAAGCTAAGTTTGATTACATTTATTATAATTACGTGAATATCTTTGTAAAAAATGAAGGTTCTAACTGGCATCATTCAGGTTCTATTTAATATACTGGTAAACAAATACATATTTGTTTGAAGATGATGCAACCTTGTATACATTTAGCTCTGACACTGTAAGTTATCCAAAATAGATTAGAATCAGATCTTATTAGAGTTTGAAATTGGGCAAAACAAAACTGAATGGTAATTAACAAAGGTAAAATAAAATGTATGATTTTAGGGACATCAGAAAAGCTACACAAGTCAGGGAACCCGGAACTATCTCTTACAATTAATAATCATAAGTTAAAAAATCTTAAACATGAAAAGCTTGCAGGTGTCTGTTGATAATAATTTACACTGAGATGACTATATCGATAAGCTTTGTAAAACTGTGTCATTCAAAATAGTCCTACTCAGCAGGATCAAGAGTTATTTACATATAGAAACTTGCAATCTATACTATAATTCATATATTCCTCCAACATGGATTACTTATCAACTTTATGGGGAGAATGTACTATGTCTCAGCTTGACAGGAATAAACTTCAAAAACAGGCAATTTTCACTGTTTTAGACGCAGCTTTTGATCAACCCTGAAAAGCATTGTTCAGAGAACTAAAATGGTTGACAATATATGAAAAGATAGATTTTTACAAGGCAGTTCTTGTATATAAGTATCTATATTAAACTGTACAAGAGTATCTTTAGGATTTGTTCAGGCCTTTTGCAACAAAGTAACCTTCATGTACCAAAACCAAGAACAGAGCAATTTAAAAAAGCTTCCAGTACCCAATTCTGTTACAGTTCTGTGGAACAAACTTCAACTATATGTAACATCTGCTGGTGTGTTTCATAAAGATAATGGAATTTAGTATTTTAATACTAAAAATGTTAAAATAAACAGTAATTACTGTCAACTTTCATATAATACACATTACTGCACTCTTCTTTAGAGGGTCTCAAGGGAGAACAGCCCTTGAATATAATGAGTTACCCTCTGTAAATAAAGTATTAAAATGTATTATTATTATTATTATTATAAACCAAGCCTGATAATCTTTCCCTTCTTGATTGTGTTGTCATGTTCACATCATGTTTTAGATTTTTTTAAAAAACAAAGTCCATAAATCTGACATTAAAATCAATGTGTGAATTCAGACCATAAACATTTTTATATGGATGCTACAAAATACATGTTCATAAACTCAATCAAGGGGCCCCGAGTGGTCTAAAGCACTCCCCGTTCCGGATGACTACTATCTCACCTCTGTCTGCGTGGGTTTGAGTCCAAGGCCCCAGGCTAGCAATTGGGTATGTGGGAAAGCCTGCCAGTAGCTTCTTGTGGGTCAGTGGTTCTTCCCAGGGTTTTCCAGGGTTCTTCCTCCACCAGTTATACTGGCCGTCATGTATAGCCTATCTTGTGCTGAAAAATGGCGTTAAACCCTAGAACAACAATAAACTCAGTGATGTACAAAAATGCAAGCAGGACACATGTCTGCACATACATTTGAGTACATGAATCATGTGCACAAATAATCAGACTTGAGCATCATGAAACCATTCACTTTTAAAAGTATTAAAAGCTCATTCCATCGCATAAGCGGCAGAGGTAGAAGAAGTCAGTATAGGATCACCAAAATGCTGCCTTCAAGACAGACATCCTCCAGGGAACAATGCAATTGGCAGGCCCATGAGGCAGTGATGGCTTGAACATCATTGGCTTTTAGTTTCATAAAAGAAAGGTCTTAGCTTATTTGTCTGAGGTGAAAATCCACCAAGTGAAAGTTAAAATGTTAACGGAGTCCTTAGAGGAAGGAAAAGATGCTTCCTACTCTTCCTTTCCCATTCAATATATGAACACAGAAACAGTGCCCTTAAATGTTGGGCATTAAAGCCTATCTTGATCAACTCCAGCACATATCTGACTGAGACTGGGGATCAATTACCGGTAGGTAAGTAGGTAACGGAACAACTGAACTAACTGCATTTTGGCTAAAAATCCCAGTCCCCAAGAGACTCATAAGCTCCCTGGAAACTGAAGTATTCTTCCATATTGAAGAACTAGTCTTTGCGCAGTGTGCTTATTGTCAGTAAACAAGATAGAAACTAAAACAATCAAAAGATGAGTGGGATTTATGCTTTCTCCACTCTCAGTAAATGTATTTGGAATCCAGTATTCTTTGACCATAATTTAGAAATGTCGTGCAATGATTCTTTGTGTGTATTTTGAACAAGTGTGGCAATCTAGGTGAGTGTCCCAAGGGACGGCACCCACACATTACTAGACTGTTATGATATTGTTCTCTGAAATTCCTGGAAGAAAACAATGAATAATGACAATATGTTTTACATGTCATACTTCAACTCGCCCATTTTTTATATGGTGTGTGCTGTTAGCAACCCTGTGCATGAACTCACCTGTGCAAAAGGTAAACAGTGAGAACCTCTGTCCTTTCTTATATTAAAGTAAAACAATCCATTGTTAAATCTTTATTGAGTGATTGCACAAATATGCATTAATAACAATGCAACATGTAATAAGAACAATTTATCAAGACACAAAGGTGGAAAAAAAACACCAGATTTGGGGTTTAGACAATCAAAAATAAAATCAACACCCCCACATAATTCCTCTATGGTTGGAAAGGGCTTGCACTGTTATTTTTCTTCAAAAAATTTACCATATATTCCCTAATTAACGCCCTCAGGGGTGTTGCATTTTTTTTTTTTGGGGGGGGACATTTATTTGAGCACTAATGAAAGCTACATATGTTCTATTGATGTACTCTTATAATGTTTACATGTACATCTGGGTATCTTTCTGTCTCTGAATTCAGTCATTGCAAGTATCAATACAGTAACAATGATCAATCGTTGATCCACATATTTTTTCCATTGAGCAGCTGGTTGAAGTAGGATTTTTAAGTCTTTGAATATGCCACCCATCTACTATGTCATGTTTAGCACAACACATGTGCCTGTGATTTTACTACTGTTTACATCGATATATACATTGTAACTAGTGATATTACATTTTGGTGAACAGCTATAAAGTAACCATTGATCCTAATGATTGTTTACCTGGGTACCTTTGAAATTGTAATACCTAACCTGAACCTCCAGGACTTCCTGTACTGATAAGAACAGGTCTTACCGTCTGCAACTCATTAAGTTTTCTGATCTTAAAACAGAGGAGGGCATTAGTTTGGATGGGGGTGTTAATTAAGTAATACACGGTACCTGGTAATCAATATAAGTTAGAGCTGGGTACCATGAAAAATGTTGTGCCATATAACTCTGAACATACTGCTACATGTACCACAATTATGTTAGGAGCAACAATTAATTGTTTGAGATTAGCCTGATTTATTCCAGTTTTCAATAGATGAAAAAAATATCTTGCTCCGATTTATAGCAAAATAACATTATATTATGTCCATTGTATTATTTGAAGGAGAAAAAAAAAAGAAATGTGATCAAATAGCTTAAAAGAAAAGGAAAATCAAATGGTCATTTCCTTATGATACCATATGTACTCGTTTGTAAGTCATGTTCCACCTGCAAACTGTAAAGACACCAGAAGATCTGGATCTGTGCAGTATTTTAGGAACAATCATCAGAACAAACAGCATTGTCCCTGATGTTCCTGCGTATCACACTACGGCTGATCAGGATCGTTGTTTGTTTGCAGTTTACTTATCAGTGAGTATATATGGCAGATGAATCTGCTGTGACAATTTTTGTAAAGTAAAATTCTGGCTGAAGTGGGATGATTAGGCTTATAATTCTACGCTGAAATACCCTTTGCTTGGAGGAAGTATTGACTCAGTAGCCTTACATTCACTAGCTACACCTTTGATACAAAAGGCACGGAAACTTGGAGTTGTAGTTGGTTGTCAACACTCAGGCAGTGCGGGCCAGCAAATAGAAAACAGTTAACAAAACAATATTTAGTGGAATTAAGTAAAAACAACTGCTTTCCTAAAAATCTATTAATAGTTCTCATTCATACAAAGGAATGCATGTACTTAACATTAACATACGCTAGTAAATAACTCAAATGTTTCCAAAACTTGGATTTCATTCAAATATCTTTCACAATGGCCTAAGTAAAATCTGTCAGGTATGTAAGTAAGGATCATAAATATATTTTGTAATATGCAACTTGTGACAAATACAACTGTTTTGTTAAATTATAAATAATAATTTTTTTAATCATTTTTTAATCATTTGTCCTGAAAAATGAACAAATGCTGCCAATATCATTAAATTCATAACATGATTAATCTGAGATATCTCTGTACATTCCATACTGACAGTAGCTACTGAAGTACTGATACATTGACAAAGTACTGTGGTAAACCAGTATGCCAGTAATATCTCACAACTCTAACTTAAGTGTAACCTAACCCCTAAGGGGTGGAATACAGTGTAGTTCCCTAAAAGAATCAAATTCTTCAAGAGAATGGGGATTAACTGCACTTAGAATGTTAGAATGTACACAGATATCATACATGTACCACTGCGATAATATCTGATACAAAAAATGATTGTATTTAACATGCCATCCTGTATATATAAACAATAATGAAAATATCAACTTGCATCAAACTTCAAAAAGACAAATATGAATCAACAGAATGAATCAACACGGGGAAAAAAACCCACAAACCAACTTAACCATTGCTCAATGGATTCAATCCAGAAATTACAGGTATATTCATCCATAGTCAGTTTGACATATTTTAGAAAACTTAACCCTGGTAATGATAAAACACGAACATGTCCCATAAAATCATATATCTCTGCTATTTCCAGGTAATTTTAATTCAGACAGAAAGGTAAGCATTATAAGTGTCAAAGCGGTACTTAACTTAGTAGATTTAATAAAGGCCACTGTTTTTCATCTATATGAAGTTACCAAAAAACAAGCTACTGTGTGTGTCAAACTGTAAAACCTTCCTTGTGTATGGCATACATTTCCATAATGTTCCAATAAATTATTTAACAAGATCCGTCACTACAGATTTGTTTTTTCATCTGCCTTATCAACAGAAGTTAGAAAGTTGTGTTAAAACAATAACATCACAGTACTGTACAAAATGTACAATGTCTTAATTTCCCAATTCTAAAACTGTACTGAAGTTGACAACTTTAGTGTACTTGGAACTGTGAAAGTTATTAAATGACACTTAAAAGAAAAAATTAATGTAAAGTTTTTAAAAAAGGTTAATATCCCATTATTAGTCTGCATACTACAGTTACCTGTTTGCATTAAGTAAACAAATACTACAAACTGCCAGACTGCTCCGGTGGCCTAGTGATTAGAAAATCCGCCACAGATGAGGGAGATCATGGGTTCAGTCACCCAGCTGAGTCATACCAAAGACTTATGAAAATAGTACTAAAATCCAAATAAAATCACATCATTACAAACTTCCATTTGTCACTAATGCAACTCCACCCACCTGTGAGCCACACCTAAGAACAGACAAATTATTTTAACGCTGATTACTTATAGGACCTAATAAGACCCACAACTGAGTTTAGACATGAAATTTTTTAATCAACACAATAAGAGTGTTACCTTAAATGACACATTATATCCCCTACCTCACCATGTACATGTAATAGTCCTCCATGTATTACATTTTATTTCATTATAACACCTACCATGACCATGATTTCTGACCTTTAGATCTTTGAATCTATAGGTTTCCTCATTATCAAAACTGCAAGTGTTATGTGTATTTAATTTGCATTGCTTGTTATTTAGTCAACTAAATACTATAAGCAGTTTTACAGCATCACTATAGCCTTGTATTAATACGACTTTCAGGAGGAAACAGTGATAATATTTTTAATCTCATAGCTGTGGCAGCCATATTAGACATCAGAATTAGGCACTATTTTCATTTAAGACCTGAACCAGATATCGTAAGAAGTCTTCCAGTGAAAATCCCACGTCAATGTGACATACTGCTCAGGAGGAATACCAATAACATGTTTTTCATGATCACTGCTGTGGTGGCCAAATAGAATGTCAGATCATCATCATTTTCATTTAGGACTAATTAGACATCATAAGAAGTCTTTAAGTGAAAACACCATGTTGATACAAAAACCTATTTAGTAGAATTATCTAATGCAAGATTTTGCAAGTCTGTGGTGGCCATATTAGATATCGGATCAGCACCATTTTCACTTAGGACTAACTAGACATCATAAGAAATCTCCTGGTAACAAACCCATATCTACATGGATATGTCTTTCCATTCTGGAGCGTTAGCCGGTCACCAACATTCCTGGGTCATATTTAAACTTGATGATATACGTGTATACAATGTTTGCCCAACAATATTTCATTTTGGTAGCCTAAGTGTGAACTATATCATAATCATGTCATGCATTTTTTAAACGTTTTAGCAGTATTGCTATATGTATTATTCATTGTTAATGCACATTCAGAAAAACATCTTGATACTTTGTCCATGCATTGTAAGTATATATGTAATATACTTTCATACTTTAAAGCTGAATGCAAATGCCAAGTTGGGTTGGCTGAAGACTTTCAAATGGTTTTCATTCTCTCTGTTGGTTTTCCTTCCTCCTGAGTACAGCTGTATCTAGCTCAGTGCAACTGTGTCAGATCCTGATACACTTTCCTGTTAGGACTGCATAAGTGCAGATTTTCTTTTGGACATTTTGCGTTACTTTATTGTTACTGCCAGTAATAAGAATATATATAGATTAGATTACTTGTTACTGTCAGTAATCACAATATATATATATATAGATTAGATTACTTGTTACTGTCAGTAATCACAATATATATATAGATTAGATTACTTGTTACGGTCAGTAATCACAATATATATATAGATTAGATTACTTGTTACTGTCAGTAATATATATAGATTAGATTACTTGTTACTGTCAGTAATCACTGCGTACCTAGATTTCTTTGTTACTGTCTGTGATTACTATGTAATGTACTGTTACTTCGTTACTGTCATTGGTCACTATCTGCATAGATCACTTTAATTGCTGCTGTCAGTAATTCATATATAGATTACTTTGTTACTGACCATGATCACTATATGCATTGATTATTTAAATTTCTAAAGTCAGTGATCACTACATGCATAGATTACATTTATTGCTATATACATAGTCAGATGGTATCTTTTTGAATGGAATGACAATTCCTTGTCTGCAAAGTTCACTAGCATCAACACAGTCTCTAGGTATGCATGTAAGTTGAATAAAACTCGTTTTTTCTCCCCCTGTGGTCAGTACTGCAGTAGGTAAACCATGCTAGATATCAATATGTCTATTTGATTGACCATTTAGTTTGATTATCATCATGCATTTTATGGATTTGAAGAAAAAATTCCTGTAGATGGAGGTAAACAGTAAATGTCACTTACAGAGGTAATTGTTTGAATTTTAGGTGAATTGCTAGGTCTAGTGTTGGAGCTTGAATGAATCTCAGTGGTCCTTTTTCCCTAGCAAACTGCCAGTGTCTCCTTAAATTTAACAAATCCATTATGTTGTGATCATTCTAGAGCAAGAGTGCTACATACACTGTCCCCTGACGGTTCTATCAAGTTTTATTACTGCTAAATGGTTGATAGTTAAAATTTTGGGATCTGGTAGTCTTAACTGTTTTATGCTTCCATTGTTCAGTTTAGAATGCACCACTGAACCCTATTTTTCTTCACTGGTTGTTGCATACAAAAGTTGAAAGAGTATTAGTGCATACTTCCCCCTAACCAAATTGAATGCACCCTAATCGGGCTTAGAAAGAAGTGCAGGTCCAGAAGGTTAACAAAAGTGAGAAAAATTGAAGAAAAAAACAAAACCGAGCTGTAATGGCCTGATATTGTCATCTACATATACATACAAATATGCAGCCATCTGTACTCAAAACTTGGGCCAAACTGCTTAGACATGAATCTGCCATTGCATATTACACCAGACGGCCAGGGTTTATGCAGTTTGTCAATAGGAGTAATCAGGGAACAGACAACATAGACACTAATCTGATGGTTATCTGACAGCAAATCATGATCTATGTTGTTTGCATTCAGACCCAACTAATAAGTGGGTATATGTGGTAGGCAGGTTTCATTTGCCTATATTGAGTGGGTTTGTGTAGAATCTTGCTAACAAGCTTCTTGAGGTAAATGGGATGCAGAGCTTGGCAAGACCAAATTAAGATGCCCTTGCTGCAACCAGGAAGGGAACAAAATCAATGTCAGGGTTCTCAGTAGGAAGAAATATCTTGTAAGGCATAGTGTCTTTAGAAAGAAAATATCCAGAGAAGGATGCTTAAGGAAATCTCTTCCATGAATAATTCAGTCTTAAAAATTATTATTATTCTAATGCAATTTTAGGGGTAAATTGGTTCTGAAATTATATCTGGTAATGAAAGTCCAATGAATTATTTTAGGAACGGAAGAGAACAACCATTACTCATGCAATTCTAGTTATTTTTGTGTGGCATAGTGGCATGGAATTAAGACATCGTGCCACAAATTATGGTAAAGTGGCAAACCTGGTCCTCAGGTGCAACCATGTCTTTTTGGCATGCATGTAGGTGTAGTGAGTGTAACATACTCATTTTCTGACAGCATGGGCTTTAGCTAGGTCATGCCATACATCTATTTTGAATCAGATAAAAATTTGAAATAATATGTTTTAGGCATATTGTCTATTAACACATCTCCTTTGTGTCACCATACTTTGCAATACCCTATTATATGTCTCATTAGTTAATTTGTAACTCAATTTACTGTCAGAAATTTACCAAACTTACTGTAAAATCATTAATACATGAAGTCCAGCTGTAAACAATATAGAAGCTGATCTGCAGTTTCATAGTTCACTCACAAGCACATCAGGGTCTATGTTCTTATTTGATTACTCCAGATAAACAGCTTAGATCCAGATCTGCTAGCGTAGTAATGGTAGATCAGGGTCTATGTTGTTTGTTCTTATTTGATTACTCAGATAAACAGCTTAGATCCAGATCTGCTGGCGTAGTAATGGTAGATCAGGGTCTATGTTGTTTGTTCTTATTTGATTACTCAGATAAACAGCTTAGATCCAGATCTGTTGGTGTAGTAATGGTAGATCAGGGTCTATGTTGTTTTTAGTTGGACTTAAAAGCAAATATATATGATAACACAATTTTGTTAAACATCTGCAAGAACCACAATGAGTTTTACTTACTCCACCGGTGTTGTTGGAGGGTGGGTAAGTCACAGGTCAGAGGAATAATTTCAATTAATTCAGTCATTGCAGACATTTATATTGTCTAAGATGGGGAATATAGCATCTGAGTGGTCCTGTCATCTGTGTATGGGTGTATGGAAGGAGTATCTGTCTGTGGAGAGCGTTAGTGACAGTTTCGTGGCCAAGTGGTCTAAACCATCTCACCTCTGTCTCCGCCAGTTCGAGTCTTGGTTTCAGCCAATGTGGGTATGTGAGAATGCTTGCCAGTAGCTTCTCGTGGGTCGGTGGTTCTTTCCGGGGTTTTCCTGGGTTCTTCCTCCACCATTAATACTGGCCGCCATGTATAGCTTATCATGTGCTGAAAAATGGCGTTAAACCCCACAACAAGAAGTGACAGTTTCTAATCCCGTACTACTTATATCTTATTTAACCATGTGCTAAATTCATTCATATTTAGAATATAGCATGATGACATACACACTTTACAGCTACTGTATTATTCTTTACCCATTGTTCTTTCCATGGTGGGGCCAAAAATTGGCATGTATAATTAAACTGGGGACAGATTATTTTTTTATTATTTTTAAGTCTGCCAATTTGACAAAATGTATTATCTCATGATGCTGTGTGTCGGTTAATACTAGTTTTACCTTTTTCTTTCATTTTATATTTCTTGTAGAGAATTTTAACATCTTTACCATTTCAGCTTTCATTGTTTTACACTTAGGTATTTTTCTCTCAGAAAAGTATTCTGTTTGTGTCAGTAACAAATATAAGGAAGATTAATAAAGAATGGTTGCACAAAAAGGATTTATTGTAATGTGTTTCTGTCCCATATGGAAATATATTTTGAAAGAATATGGATGGATAGAGAGAGAAAAGATAAGATTTGAGGATCTTCAAATTCTTTGTGTGTGTGTGTGAAATAGGTACAGATACAGGATAGCGACAATGCATTATTTGCACACATTATTAGATTGCTGAACAGAATTTTAATTTTACTTATAAGAGTGATTTAAATATGAAATATATAAGCCCAATTTTGTTCCGTGTCATTTTTGTTGCATTTTTCAAATCTCAGAGAATAGTTCAAGAAAAACTGATTGATTGCAATATAGATGCCAATCATTACTTTTTGGCATAATCATGTTTTTTCCCCACCTAATTATGTTTTGCTTTGGCTTGTTTATGGCTTATGTCTTTATGGTACGTTATATATGTAAAAAATTAGGCAATTCAAACTTGTTCCTTTTTATCATCATCTTTTAAATCCCAGAAATATAAATTTGAGAATATTTTAAAAATGAAGACTGCTACTTAGGAAATAGCACATGAGTACATAGACATACATGTGCTTTCCTTCTTTTTTGTCTATAGCAGCTCTATATGATACACTTCCCCCAAAATACAGATTTCTTCAATTTAAAAATGTGCTTCACAGATTCATTAAATTGATAATATAATTAGGTAGTGGACCAGTCCAGATGTTAAGGGACAGAGACTTTATTCAGGTGTAACTGTTGGTATATACTTTGAGTACCAAGATTAGGTGCTATACAAAGTCCTCATTATTATTATTATTATTTTTATTTTTATTATTATTATTATTATTATTATTTTTATTATTTTGCATGATTCATAGGTGTTAAAGCAGAGGAAACTTTTTAAACTTCAGAAGACGTCAGATCAGAGGAAAGGACAAAACTGTAGCAATTTACAAATTTGAAAGAAGAATGATACTCAAATGACACTTTCATGCTCGTTATAGAATTTGTGGATATAATGATCATTCATTGAAAGTTAGACATGTACACTAGTTAAAGTGACTGTTGTATATAAATAATTTGTAAGTATGTGTGGTGTTTGTATTCTGAACTTACACATACACATTTATTTTGCCAATTTGTATCATGAATTTTAGCCAGCTGTATATCCAGGGATTTAAGATTGGAGAATGCCCCTTTGGCTTGCTTCAGCTTCAGCACTAAACATGATGATATTGATCACCCTCATTCAATACTCTTAAAAGATTATTCTTTCGATTTATTTATTGTTCATAATTTCCTTCATTTGGCAGTCTCTTGATTCCCAATTTAACACTGTGCCAAATTCATCTGTTGACTTACTTTTTACTTAGAATTTCATTGCATTGACAGTCTCTGGAGTGCAAATGTAACATGAAATTTTATGGAGCATAGTTATTGTGAAGGAATAATGTGATCCATGGTTCACTAAGCTTTTATTAACGTATTCTACATGAAAAGATGATATTTTATATATGTTTATGTGTTCACAGATGGCTGTGCACATGTTCCAGGCTTGATAATTTGATTTTTAAAATCACTTCGTTATTTAGTGTCAAGCCATATTTTTCACATCATGTTGTATATATTGTACATAACAGATAGAAGACCTCAGGATAGATTAGTTCTGTAACTAATTGAGTTACCTACTCTAAATAGGAGCCCCAAGTGGCCAAGTGGTCTAAAGTGCTGTCCGTTATGGATCACTGCCATCTCACCTCTGTCTATGTGGGTTCGAGTCTTGGATTCGGCTAATGTGGGTATGTGAGAAAGCTTGCCAGTAGCTTCTCGTGGGTCGGTGGTTCTTTCCGGGGTTTTCCTGGTTCTTCCTCCACCATTAATACTGGCCGCCATGTATAGCCTATCGTGTGCTGAAAAATGCAGTTAAACCCTACAACAAAAACAACAACCTACTCTAAATAAAGTATTTATTATTATTATTAATATTATTATTATTATTAAGTGAATGCAGCACACCCATTGAATGGACTGCATGGGCTCCCCAATATAAAGCCTACCCAAGTTTCAAGAAATTTACCAAGCAGGATTCTTAATTTGTTTTTCTTTATACATGTTGATGTAGTGGATATTATGAAGCCACCTGTCTGACTGTCACTCACTTAGTTTCAACACTACATACTCCTGAACCACTGGATTGCAACAATTTACCCCCACTTGGTTCATGATTTGGCCATTAATTGTAACGATCTGATTTGCAAGATGGGTATGGCTTTTGATTCTTTTCCCTGGGATTGCTGGAACTCAGTGTTGGGTAGGGTCAGTATTTCATTGTACAAAAATGTCAATGATGCATTTAGTGTTCACATGATTATTCTGGTAAAAGTTTAGATTAATAACAAACTGTATAGATGGTTCATGGCAGGAAGACATAACTTTGGTTTTGACCCCAGTGTTATGGCCAGAAGGTCAGGATCAAGAATGTGTTTATTTGTATAGAAGGTAAGTAAAAACATGGGAGAATATTATTGGTAGTCATCGTTGGCATTAGCTTTAGTCTATTCAGTGTAGAAATATAGAAGATTCGTCTAATACTAATTCTTATGCCTGTAGATGAGATGTCATTAGGCGCTCACAAAACCATTTACATCAGCACATTTTTGGCTACAGTTGCAACAGTAATTTTAAAGCTTTGGTTGATGTTGTAGGGTTTAATGCCATTTTTCAGCACACAATAGGCTATACATGGCGGCCAGTATTAATGGCGGAGGAAGAACCCGGGAAAACCCCGGAAAGAACCACCAACCCACGAGAAGCTACTGGCAAGCTTTCTCACATACCCATGTTGGCTGCATCCGAGACTCGAACCCATGCAGACAGAGGTGAGATGGCAGTGATCTGTAACGGAGAGTGCTTTAGACCACTCGGCCACTCGGGGCCCCATTAAAGCTTTCATTTCACACAACTATTTTGGGCAGCATGGATGTTATTTATTTATAACGACATTGGAGAGGCCATATTGACCTTCCTTGTTCAACACTTTGAACCAAAACATATTTTTGTTCATTAATTCAGCGTTCATAATCCAACTGGAAGGCCCCGGAGTGCAAATGTAATTGGTCTTGTACATGACAGTAGATAAAACAATAATGATAATAATAATGCTATCTTGCTTTATTGAGGGTGACTTGTCTTGTCAAGGACCAATTTGGATCATGAAGCTTAAATTATAATGAATGATGATGCATTGTTCTTTTTGTACTCTGGTAATATATTCTATTTTATAATAGTATTTATAAAGGTAGCTTCAGAAACAGGTTGGCAAACTTGTTTTGCAATAAGTTAATAATTTCAGTTAGAAAGATATGTGTATTGCAGGTTGGATTTAATGGCACATTCGACACTGCACATGCTATTGAAAGGACTAGTTAATAAACAAGTCGCATTCAAATTTTTTTATTATTTTTATTTTGAAATTAAAATGCAGTGCTGATTTTGATGATTTTGTAATATTTTAAATTATCATTTGAAAATGTGTCCATAGCAACCATCATACACTTGCCTATATATTCTGTATTTTATCTTGTAGTACTTGATTAGTACATTTATTTGCATCTTCCTTAAACATTTGTGTAGTTCATTTTTATATATTTAGAACAGGGCTGGTGCAAGCTATATATGCAAGCAGTGTGCTTGCACAGGGAGCCATTTAAAGTGGTGCACCAAATAAAAGAAGAAAATGGATGCAAAAATCAGACCCCTGTTTTTTCTTCATGTAAAAAATCTTATTTGGTCATAACTTAAATCAATTGCCTTTGAATTTTCTTATTAACAGATATTTTATTGAAGGGTGAGGGGGGACACCAACTGTCTGTTTTACACAGGGCACCATATTGCTTTACGTTGGCCCTGATACATGCATACGTAAGCACTAGTTTTCTTATTTTGTAAGCGACAGCTAACAGAACGAGACACATTTACATACAGTTGTACTCATTTTTAATGGGATGGGGTCGGGCGTCAGTGTTAGGACTGTGTGTTGAAATTTTTAGGGATTACGGTTTTGAAATTTAGATTCTTGGTACATCAGTGACATAGTTTGTATGTGAGACCTCATTTTTGTAAAACCCTTTTCGTTACTGACTGAAAATCTTTATTATTTTGTCATTTTTTAAGTTTCAGCTTAGGCATTTACAACAAAATCAGTTAAATCCAGGCAAAGCCTTGAATTCTGAAAATATGTTTGAATGGAAAATTGGGATTAAATCAATCCCAAAAGTAGCCATAGTCATAAAATTACTATAAGTTCCCATTGCAAGCTTTCAGAATTGTCAGAAGTATTTTATAATTGACACATTGTTAGATCTGAAAATTACATGTATGTGCTCTGATCAGTAGCTGTTGAGATACTGTATTTCATTTCAAAGTTTTAAAATGCACAGTTTCAGTCCAACCATTTGTATGAATGTAACTTTGACGAAATCTAATTCAAACATTTTTTACAGGAGTACTCCAGTTGAATGCTCTTAAATTCTTAATTTCCGTATTGGCATCTAAGTCACAATTAAAGGTACTTAAATGAACAGATATTGCATGGATGTTTTATGACATGATTGACTGATGGTGATTGTGAGATAGAGATTGCAGGACAACATTAATTTCTCAAAAATTGCAACGACAGCAAAAATCAACCAATGCATGAAAATCTTGCCCATATTCTGAAGGACTAGCTTATTTCTTCATCAAATTCCTCCTATATTTGAAAAATTGTGTCCTTTTCTCAAATGAATAGGGTCAGTTTCCTAGCTCAGTTTTTAGTTTAGAGCAAACCCTGGATAATGATATCGTAAAAAAAATGGTGATTCTTTTTGGACAAAATAGTTTATGAGAATAAAAATCATTAATGTATAACAAGTCTTGCAGATATCAGGGGCCCCTAAGAAAGCTTTGTTTTATCCAGCATTTATCAACAAAATTGCACACTTGCACTTAAAAACCAAAACTGATTTTATGAGTTCATGCTAATTTTCTTTTACTTTATTTATGTAATTTAAATAAAAAGGAAGTTATTTTATCTTTATAATATTTTTCATGGAAGCCAAGCTTATGTCAGGGTTATTTAAAACTATGTAATTATTTAGTATCAAGCCAGATTCTTCACATCATGTTGTATATATTGTACATAACAGATAGAAGACCTCAAGGTAGATTAGTTCTGTAACTAATTGAGTTACCTTCTCTAAAAAAAGTCTTTATTATTATTATTATTATTATTATATCCCGTTTTTATCAAGGTTATATTGAGGCTGCCTAATACAATTAAGATAAAAGAAGCTGTTTTGTAATTGTGCACAAATACACAGAAATTAAGAATATTTGACACCACATTCATCTCTTCAGGAAAGAATTAAGTGTCAGGAAATGAAGTAAACTAAAAAAGCAATAATTGAACTATTAATTTTCCAAGTTTGATGGGGACAGTAACCAGACCCATGTGTTATTAGGAGGGTATCATTATCTTTAGGGGCTTAATTGTGTTTGACTGCAGTTTGAAAATGTCTGACTTCTGATATTCCCAATCTTGGTTACTGTAATAATCGGCCAGCTAGGATCGAAAAGATGCTGATACTATTTTTAAAAAAAAGGCAAATACCAAATATAACTGGCTAGTTCCTCAGTAATCTAGCCTATTTACAGTATCTGGTCCTTGCATATTTCTTGTTTGTCCAATTGATGGCTTTTAAGTATAAATTGAATTTTGGATTTATAAGAGAACTATTTTTTTGCCATGGTCTAATGTGAAGACCTGAAAGGTCAATGAACGGGCGTCTATTATTCCTACTGCAAGCTAACTTGTATGTGTGACTGCTGTTCATTATTGATCATGTTGGATGACAATAGAAAATATTTTCAAAATAGAGGTGAAGATCCACTGTCGGAAACCCATGTTTGTTTGATTCTTTTATCAGTCCATTCATTACATTCATTGGTAACAAAATTGATCACACATGAGTTTCAATGATGGTAAAGAAACTGTTGATAAATAAATTGACTCCTATTGTGCAATCCATTCTTGTCCATCCTGCAAAACAAGCTTTTTCAGGTCAGATCCATGAAGAAAGTTTTTGATGATGTACCACCAAAAAATTATTTATTAAATGTGGCTTATGTTATAAATGTTGATCCTATACATGTATTTTATGGACTTTGCCTAATTATACTTACCGTACATTTTTTCTTTTATTTGGAAATATTTATTTATCAACTTCTAAACCATATACTTTTAATATTTTGCTTTTGCTTGGCACGATATAGCCAGGATTGTGCTGATGTGCCACATACATACATACATACATACAGACAGACAGACGTTTAACTGTTTGTGGTATTGCTGGTAAAATTATTTTAATATTTTCCAGTGGTA
The DNA here is from genome assembly GCA_028554795.2 of Sinohyriopsis cumingii. NCBI lineage: Eukaryota > Metazoa > Mollusca > Bivalvia > Unionida > Unionidae > Sinohyriopsis > Sinohyriopsis cumingii. Next base: position 977,290 of record CM068837.1, on the reverse strand, counting down.
CATAACATAGTACTTTTTCACTGTACTGGTGGAACTCCACAGTAATCTTGTTATGAATTCTATGGTATTTACAGAATGTTTGAACTGTTCATGATACATTAATTTAAAAATTGCCTTTTGTTTGCAAAACAGATTTATTTTTGTTACAAATTAATTTTAAATTTTTCAATTTTTAAAAAATTTATTATCTTTTTAATCACATGTTAGACATGTTACCCATGTCACAATGTGGTGGCCAATTGGACTATTGTGAAAGATATTTCGGCCAAGTCAGCTTTTAAGAAAAAAAATTGAATAAAAAAGAGACAATAATATAATATTTCACCCTCAAAAGAGATTAGATCAACATTGTGCACCCCTTCATCACATTGTAATATCTCATCCTCAGTATAGATTAGGCGAGCATCATCCTTCTGTCACTGTTAATCTCGCATGCAGAAGAGATTAGCTCAGCATTATGCACCCTTCTGTCACATAATGTCTCACCCTCAGAATTTATCAACTGAGCATTGTGCACTGCTCCGTCAAATTGTAATATTTCACCATTCTGCAGATAGTGTAGACAGGTTTGTATTGTTTGTCTGCAGATTAGGATCGACACTGTTTACATGAAATTATAGATATAATGAAAATCATGTAGATATAAACTTGCCAGTGCATTTCTAGTGTTGGCTGTGTGTTAAACACTTGAATGTATTAAAATTAAAGATTTATTTACAATTTTAAATTTTAAAAATCATGTTCACTCTTTATATGTTCATTAAATTTATTCAAGTATTTAAAAAAATGATATTGTTTTATCGAGAACTCTTTTGTAACTTGAAAATAAGTAAAGTTGATGAAAAAATAAGCTATTGCAGCAGTCTTCAGATATGATCAACAATATATCAGGGTTGGTGTGCCTCAAAGTTCTATTCTTGGACAACTGTTATTTTTAATTTATATTAATGATAGTGCCACTCATGTTCAGTCACTGTGTAAGGCTGTTTGCTGATGATTGGCGTACTCACTAAGCTACTTTGTTATCAAGCATCATGGGAAATCCAATATTGTTTTGTTGTTTTTTAAACACCAGGGCTTTTCTCTTTGTGAATTCTATTACTCATATACAGTAACAAACTAGACAATTTTTGGAAGAAGAAACATGCTACAGAGTTGAAATTAAAAATGGAGAGAAAGTTGTTTGATCTTGTTTATTTCACCATTATTTGACTTATTTTTGGAATAAAGGGGATATTGTTTGTTATAACATAGTCAACATGAACAATATGAATGTATTAATGGAAAAATCATTTGTAGGGCAACAAAGTCTGCTATATGACAGAATTTTATAGGAAACAAATGGGAAAGACTCTCATTCTATTCCTTTATGTTATGCTTAATGAGGAATCTTAAAAAATGTTCCTACCAATTGCTATCAACATGAGAGACTAGTGTAAACTTTACGTTCAAGACTTCAGTTTAAGGTTGCAGCTGATTTCATTAAACTTGTGGTTGATTAAATGATAACCTAAAAGTCATTAGCAACAATTGTTCATGCAGTTAAACAGAAGCTGAGAAACATCTTTTACACTGAACCAAATATAGTGTTATCAGGAACCATACAGTGGGTACATTTTACAATATCGACATATCTTCAGTATTAATGGACAACCCCTTCCATTTGCTGAAGATGTACAAGTATAATCTGGTGTGATCCAACATTTCATATGAGGAACTAAGACATTTTTTTTTTGTTTTTATGTCTTTAGGCTTATCTTGCAGCGTAACAGCGTTTTCCATGTCTTCATGTATGCAGTAGAATGTTTAAGTTATCAATACTTGTTAGTTACTCAGTCTGATACTATTACAATATTGTATACATGTATTATTCTTTTGAGCATGTCATTAGCTAATAACAATTCTGCATTCATCTGATTGGCTTTGATTTCTAACTTCAGTCAGATCATCAGAATGAAGTATATTGTTAAATGAGAGAGCATGAAATAATTAAGTGAAAGCTGTTAAATTCTGGGTCTTTTGATGTGACATTTTATGTGGTTTGAATGATATATATTGTAATTTGATTTGGTGGTGAGTCAGAATTGACTATAATTGGTCTCTTCACGAAGATATAATCATTAGTAATAAAAGACCTAAAAAACCCAGAAAGGAGTAAAAATACGAGCTGATTTCATTTCCATGTACATGTATTAAGTTAGGTCATTACTTTCAGATATGTTTTCTAGGTAGGCAGAGTCAAATAATCCATTGTAACTACCGGTACACAAGTATTTGAATTGAATTCCCTTGTGTATATATATATATATATAGTGTGTGTGCACTGTATTAAGTACACATCGTATGAGTTGATTTAAATTAACATTTAAAAACATGGTTGTTTTTCATTACTCAGAACTAGTTATGAACTTTGCTTTCATGGAATATCTTGAGTGGATGTGCGAATCCTTAATTCATTTAAAATGAATTATATGGGTGCTGATTCATCCAATTCAGTTAAAAGCCCATTCCTTGAATCAGACAGGTTTGATCCTTAAAAGATCCATGTTCTTGTTTATTTGCTGTCATGTACCAAAATATTTTCAGTTTGAAACAAGTGTACTATCAATATATTGTCAGTGTTGTACTGTCAGCTACAAAACAATGCTTTGTTGATTTCAAACCAGTGTGTGTGTGTGTGTGGATAAATCTGACATATTACACTGCACTGTGAAAAAATCATATCAGATTATTGTTTGTAGTTTGACTGGCAATTTTTCATGTCATGTCATATGTTGTTAGTTTTATTAGTTAGCTGTGTATGAGGTTCTCTAAAACCTGTTTACCATAGAGTTATTTTAAATGATTATTAGTGAATTCAGTGCATATATTATTTTACAGTTAAACTGTGTCATTATAGCTGTGAAATTCTAGATGAGCAATGTATTTGTGTATTTTATGCAAGGTAAGTAACAAAGTCATATGGACAGCATTCTTTTGCATACCAGGCCCCAGCAAAGTGGGATGAATTGTTCACTGAACTAAGACACAAAGACATAGTGATCACATTCAAGAGTGCTCTCAAAACTCATTTATTTCGACTGCAAGAACAAACTTAAAGACCTGATAATGTTTCCTACCTTAAATATTCTCAGCATGTTTTTTTAATTTTTTATTTATGTTTTCTAATTTCATGGTGTTTGTATTTGTAATCATGTCATTATATATGTTTTTTATCCTATAGGTGTTGTCTAATGTAAAGCGCTTAGAGCTTCTAAAGATTAGGTGCTATACAAAGTCCTCATAATTATTATTATTGTAAATTGATTTAAAAACCAAATACAGAAATTTAACTGCATTAAAAGTATACAAAAAAATTTGATTTTTAGTATTTGGTCAAATGTTGTAAACATATTGCTTTTCTGGTAAGCATACTCATTGTTGTATTATGGCACATGACTGTTCCATATAAATTATAGGCCAAGATCCATATGCTCTGTGTACAATGTTATTTTGAAATAAAAGTTCTCAGTCAGTATGAAACATTAAAATAAGAATCCGATACTCCTTGGGTTTGTCTTGGCTTCTTTCCAATTGGTGCATTCTCAAACAAAATGATAAACATGATCAAGAAGCAGTCTTATTTGGTTTGTATTGTGTGGTGTTGTAATAAATACTCCATACATTTATAAAAACAACAAAAGAACCACTGATTAACATGGGTTTCTCCCAACTGATTGCACCTGGAGCCCATTCCTGTGGCTGTTTTTTTGCTGGATAGTGCATAGGGACAAAAGGGAACTCAGTAATCCATTCAACCACATCATTAATTAGCACTTCCTGGCTACCTAGTAAATGATTAAGGTTCCCAAATTAAATAGTGTTGTCTTAGTTCTGCAAAGGCTGTACTCTTATCATTCAATATCCAGGAGACCAGCTGACAGTGGCAGTGTCTGATGGCTGAATACATGGATGACAAAGGTTTGAAATAATTAGTAAATTCTGACAATAAAATGCAAGCTGAATCACACATAAGAAAAATATTATTCATGTGAAAAAAGATACTTGTAAACAGGCCTTAAAAAATAATGCATGTTTCCAGTTTCATACAAAAGAAAGTTGAATTGGTTGAATACCGGGTAGGTTCTTTTTACTGATTTTGTTTTTATGCATTGTATTCCATAAAGGCACATGACTTAGTCATATTCCTTTGAAAGAAGACTTCATTAATATTACTGAAGAACATGATGGTGTGCAATATACATGTTTACTTATATAATTGCATTTTCCTGATACTATTATAACTTGCTGTAAATTTGATTCTGACTACAATCAGTGAACAGCATAGCTATAATACCATATTTTCTAGTCTGTCTCCACTAAAAATATTAAAAAAGGGAGATTACTAATAAACATCTTAATGTTGATGTCTTGGACAGTTGCCTATGAACAAAAATTAAATCCAGACTGCTTCACAATTTCAGTTTTCTTTTCTTTTTTTGATGGTTGGAATAATTCATTGGATCAATATTTAAAAAATATAGTTGCTCTGGAAACCTGAAATAAAACTGTTTGTTAGACCTAAACTGAAAATACTCTGGCAGTAAACTTTCTACACACTGGTAATTATGTCTTTAATGGAATCTGTCTTCAGAATAAGTTATTGATCACTATCTGTCAAATATTTTATCGGCAATTTATTGATCCCTATTTTTTCAGTATTTCTCGTTCTGATTCCAGGATGTCTCCAGTCTTTAAAGAAAAAAAGTGGTAGCTCACATTGGCAATTCTGTGGCCAGCACATTGTCAGTAATAAATTTTTTGCCAAATACACATGTATGTCATGTTTATTATATATTTCACAGCGAGATATTTAAATATATCAGTGGGAGAAAAATGATGTCGCCATAGTGGCAATTTTTTTCCATTTGGAACTGGTTGTTTTTTTTTTCATTTAGGAAATATATTCGCTCGTGTATGTTATTCAAACCAGTATTGTTCCACATTTAGGTCTATTTCATTTTTTTTTTTTTTTAATCTTTTTCTCTCCACATTAGTTTGTAAAGATTTTAAAATGTATTGATTGTAGACACTCTAGTGTGCATTTATGTAGTCGATGGAAAGTCGTAAAGAAATGACTAAAAACCATCCCCAAATGGAAAAAAAAAACATACTTAAAAAGAAACTTTTGTCATTAGTTTTCTACATGAAAATTATGGAAATTAACAGTGACTGATCTACATGACTGGTTGCTATGTCTTACTCATGTTTTAATACTTAGACAAACATGACAGTTTTTTTTTTAAAAGTCATTAAAGATAGTAATAACATTTTTTAAGTAGCAATTTGAATTCTCATCACAATCATGTTGGAAAACACAGGATAAATTGGGCATTAATTACTTTTGATTGCAACTGATTAGGTGACAAAATAAAGTACAGAAATCCTTATATGTAATCTCATCATCATAATCTTTTAATGATGCTATGTTTTGAAGTCTGTTAGACATAACCATTATGTGCTATTTCTACATTACCCAACATTAGCTGCACATGAATGTATGAAATATATTAACCCAGAAAATAAAATACCTATTAATTTTCATGAGAATATGGTCAGTAGTTTGACAAAGTATTTAAGTCGTTATGAAGCATTAAATGTAGATTTAAATTAGTAAAATGTAATTCTTGCAAAATTATTGTAAATTTGGAAAGTTCTTTTTATCAGTTTGACAGTGAAGCTGTAATTGCATTTACACAGAATGGAGAAAAAAAATCCAAGCAAATATTGATGGCTATTTGCCATTAAAAATATATATATTAAAAAAATTAAATTGTTTTTGTAGATGTAAGGAAATTATAACTTGTGCAGTGGAAACATCTTGTATTGGTTATTTCTGACCACATGACCACACGTGATAATAATGCTTCCAAAATATATAGTAATTTATCAAAATAAATGTATGGATATAATTTGAGTACAGTGCCACATAAGAGAACATGTAATTACTAGGATTGGCTGTGACAGTTGATACAATTTTAACAGAAATGTCATAACTTCATAATGTATAATGCAAATGTGTCATTTTCTTTTGTTAAAATACTTGGCAGTTTTAATATAAAAATGTTTACCATAAGCATTTATGACACTGGAGCATGATTAATTCTATACAATTTTAGTCCTAAGTACGTTATCCTTTTTTCACCAGTGAACTCAACTTTACTGTGACTTATCAGTTATGGCATGAAATGATAATTGGGTGGGGTGGAATTGGGCACACAGCTGTTTTCAAAAATGTTTTTAAAACAACCACCAATTATTGTACTGTTAATTTTCTTATATCTAGTATAATTAAAACAGCACCATTTGAAACCTAAAGTAGTAAGATATGGGTAATACTGAATTAATACTGAATTTATTAAACAAGTTGAATAATGTCCAGTGACTGTGTGAGCCTTGGTGAGCAGAAGCTGGACATTATTTAACAAGTGTAATAAATTTAATATTAAATCAGTACCCATTTGAGACTCTTTTGATCACATAGTTTTATTTCAGTATAATTTATTAAGATAGAAAGAAAAATGAATAATTTAGTTATTTTGTCAGACCCTGTACCTTTCATTTGTTGTGCATAAAAAAAAAGATTACCAAACAAAGTTGAAATAGTAAAAGTATATTATACACTTTTGTGTAAGCATCCATCCGAATAAACATTTTACAAAAGAAAAAATGTTTATCAGCAGAAAATGTCCATTATGCACAGGATTTCACATTGTTTGATATGGTACACATGATCGGTTTGAGTTGGCCTACATCACATCACAACTAAACATTACTTTGTTGCGATATTGTTGTGAAAAGAAGATTACTGGATGCAGAAATACACATATTTACTGTAATAAGATTACTGGATGCAGAAATACACATATTTACTGTAATGAATTTGTGACCGGATATTTGCAGTATTTGATTTGGAACATTAGATTGTACAGAAGATGTAAACAGATCTCTTTTCGACTCGGATTTGCATCACATATTTACCACGCAAATATGATGTGGTTGGATAAAGCTCTGTCAGTTCAGGAGACCGGTGTTTGTCTACATTCTTCTGTGAACAAAGGTGAGTTTATTTACTTGAGTGAGTTCACATTTAAACCATGCTTGTATATAGGTTGGATTCCATTTTACAGATATACCGTCCCTCTATCCCCACCCCCACCCTCATTATCATCGAAGCTGTACTTGTGTTATTGTTCTATTCTTGGGGGTTTTGCCATTTGTCATGTTATAATATGCTATACAAGACAAAACAAACCCCTGTGGGGGTAAATTAGTAATATTGAAACATACAAGACCATTTTCCCCCAATTCCTTTTTCTGATTGATAACAATTACGTGACAATTATGTTGGTTTACAAATTAGAATAGTTAGCTCTGTTTGACATTGTTGGGAGGTCTCATCTTTTGGAGGTGCATATTAGCTCTCCATATTGGTCAGATTTTAAAGGAAATGCAAGATCTGTGTTTGATACTGGCCATACTGAAAACATGCCAGGCATGCATGATTGCATGTTCTGTGAAAATTATGATGTTTTAAATGGGTTTTTGCAGTTCATTCCTTTCCATTATCAGTGCTTGAGATGTGTGCTTAAAAAAGTACTTTTTATGTGAGTTTTGGACCCCAAAAAAAGAGATTGTGTACTAATATGGAATTTTTGGGTATTATGTTGAATATGGCATACATTCTATTTAATTTAGTTACATGCACTTTCGTCTTTGATTTTTGAATTTGACATATATTCTGGTTAATTAGGTTATGCACACTTTCTTCTTTGATTTTATATAAATTTAATTGAATTTTAACATCTTTATGTCATAGATGATAAAAACGTTTTTTTTTTGTTTTTTATTTTACCTCGAAAAACGCATTTTTTTACGTTATTTATTTTTTTGCATTTTTTATATTTGGTACTTCCATTGTTTTTTTATCATTGGCCATACAGGCGGTCCTCTGTCATACTCTAGATAACACATATCGATCAAAAATAAATCTATGATGCTAGCCTACGATACTTTACGTAAACTTTAAAACTGGTATGTAGCGTGTAAATAAGTAAAATATTGATTTTTGTGTTGCCTAAAAACTACTGGAACGTTTTTTTCGTTTTTTATTTATTGAGAAAAAAATACGTTTTTTATTTTAATTTTAATGTTTTAAACATCTATGCTTTATGTTGAATACTTTTTCTTGTTCTTAGTGTCTACATTTAATGTAAGGGTTAACCTTCTTAAATCTTTGAGCATTTCATTTGTAAAAAAATTTGAATTTTGTCAGTAGTTGCCCCATATAGCCACAGTGGTGCTGAGTTGCCATGAAATGAACACACACACAGAGATAAAATATTTACTTGGTGTCATTGTGGAAAAATTGTTGCTTATATATTCAGTTTAATTTGATTAATTTAAAAACCAGTTTGATACAGAACTTCATGAACCACATTTAATTCCCATTTTTTGTTTTCTTTCAAGCATATAATATTATCACATATTAGGTCATCCCTTTTAATTTTGGTCTCTTTGGTGTGTCACAAGTTAAATTTAATTCAAGTGTCATTTCAACAAGAGCTTATTTTAGTCACATAGGTCACCTGAGTGATGTCAGGTGATAATTCAAAAGTGGGGGTCTAATTATTATATGCACAACACAACATTGGGTGGATTTACTTGACTGCTATTGAATAGACTTTATTTTACAGTGGGAATTTTGGTCTAGTTATTTATAGTACCTGACCATACGCTGTATACCTGGCCATGTATATCACCTGAGGCAGGAATATAGGTCCCTTTGTGTCTCTGGGTGTGTGCCACAGTTTGGCTAGTAATATATTAGCAAGGCAATGTTTCAGACTTTGTAGTTTACCATAATGTTCTTTAGGAAGGTTGTTTATAAACAGTGGGAAAAAGGGAGGTGTACTTTGGTGTATGAAAACATGTTCTTATTTCTAGAGAAATACATTAAGCCACATTCATTTTGGAAGAGTTTACAAGGTTGCAATTCAAGTGGATGACTTCATCTCAAACTGTTTACATTATAGCGGGCCCATGGAACAGATATAAAATATGTGATTTGTAAACATTGAAGACATTTGTCAAGAGGATTGAAACTGTCCATAATGAGAAACATTGAACATACTAAAGGTTACATTTTCTTCTCTTTATTTTGTTTCATATATATATATATATATATATATATATATATATATATATATATATATATATATATATTATATGCCAAATTGTGTCATTTGTTAGTCCACATTTTAATTTGTTTAAAAGTTAAATGGTCATTGTGCAACAGAACTGAGAGTAGTTTCAGTAAAACGTTTGATTCCATATTTTTATTCCCTGATGGGGGGCCCTGAGTGGCCAAGTGGTCTAAAGCACTCTCCGTTATGGATCACTGCCATCTCACCTCTATTAGCGTGGGTTCGAGTCTTGGACTCGGCCAATGTGGGTATGTGAGAAAACTTGCCAGTAGCTTCTTGTGGGTCAGTGGTTCTATCCCGGGGTTTTCCTGGGTTCTTCCTCCACCATTAATACTGGCCGCCGCCATGTATAGTCTGCCTTGTGCTGAAAAATGGCGTTAAACCCTACAACAACAACAACAACAATTCCCTGATGGTATCCATTGGGAACAGATGGGAAATATCCATAAAATAAATATTTGCAAAAGTGGATACTTCCTGATGGTTGCTGTCTGATTTCCCTGACGGTTCTCATCAGTAACTAGGAATAATATATGTAGCATGATTAGTTTACGATCCAAGTACATTTCAACTGCTGTACAGATTTATTACATTTTATTGAATTTATGTTACATTTTTGATGAAATTTAAATCTGATTAAATGTCTTAGAGGATTTAGCAGATAATAAAAAGAAAAAAATATCCAGTTGGACACAATGAAAACTGCAATTTGAATTTTGTAATTATCAGACTGAAACAGTGAAGTGTAGTGCACATTTTGCAAGTGAAAGGAAATCAGGCAGTCCAGTTGTATTATCAGAACAGCTACAGGTGGTCATAAATTATCAACTATTCAGAAAAGAAGGGGCATTTCTAGTGGATCACAAACTGTTTACATTATTGCACACCCATGGAGCATACATTTGATTTGTAACATTGAGGATTCAACCTTCCACAATGAAAAACTGATCATAGTACAGGTTACATTTTTATTTCTCAGTCGTTCTGTGTGGGTGGGTGGGTGTGAGTATATATGTATATATGTATATATATATATCCCTTGACTATTTGTAACAATTCTTTGTCCAGAGTTTTTTTGTTGCCAGTATTAATTGTCTTGTATTTAATATGGGCCAGAGTGGGCTGACATATTTTTATACAACTTATTTTTGTAAAGAATTCTATTTTTGAGGGAAAACATGTAAGTTCAAATACTACTTAATATCATTATTCTGCTGAAGTCCATCCCAACATGTTCTACTCATAGATTTTCATATAATGACAATTACACTGTGAAACTGGCAATTTATTAATTTCCCCTTTATAAGCCTAGCTGTACTTGATGTAGACTGACAAATATTTTTGGTTTTACCCACCACCCCCCACCCCACCCCCCATGATCATTTGGGTAAGTTGGGGGTGGGGCTTTGAGGGGAAGTTAGTGTATGACATCATGGTCACCAGTGGACATTATGGAGAGTAAAATGTCTTGTTCTGCTAGATATCATCTTATGAAATCCCTGACTTTGAAGAATTGAATTCTTTTTATAAGCCTTCTGTATCCTATATCTAAGACTGCTCCGGTGGCCTAGTGGTTAGAGCATCCGCCTCGGATGCGGGAGGTCATGGGTTCGATCCCCGGCCGAGTCATACCAAAGACTTACAAAAAATGGTACTAACAGCTACCTCGCTTGGCGCTCAGCATTAAGAGGTTAGTGTTAGGACTGGTCGGCCTGGTGTCAGGATAATGTGACTGGGTGGGAAATCATGCTACATGTCTGCGGCATGATGCCCCAGTGCTAGACATCACTATAAACTGTCACACTGCAGACATCATAGCGATATGACTGAAAAATTGTTAAAGCTATGTTAAAAATGCAAATCACATCACATCCTATATCTAAGACATTTAATGACAAAATACAGGTACCTTTATTAGTTTAGCAATTAAAAGAAATAACAAATTTTGACTGTTACGGGTGATTTTGAGCAATTGTTAGAACAGCCACTATGTTGTTTTGTCAGTTAAACATTTATTTACTTAATAGTTTTAAAATTGAAAGTTTTTTCTCATTTTAATTTAATTATTTTGTGTGTGTGTCTCTCTCTCATTCATATATATATATATATATATATATATATATATATATATATATCTTCCTTTAAAAGCATTTTTCAAATGACTTGAATAAATATTCAGGCATACATGGCATTTGTTCACAGACATCATTAAACCATTTTGTACAAAGTGTAGCTGATGGCATGCATTCATGTTTGTTGGTGAATAGCAGCTTTGCTTGTTGTTGTTATTGTTCTAGGGTTTAACGCCATTTTTCAGCACAAGATAGGCTATACATGGCGGCCAGTATAACTGGTGTAGGAAGAACCCTGGAAAACCCAGGGGAGAACCACCAGCCCACGAGAAGCTACTAGCAGGCTCTCCCACGTACCCATGCTAGCCGAGCCTTGGACTCGAAACTCATGCAGACAGAGGTGAGATGGCAGTGATCCGGAATGGTGAGCGCTTTAGACCACTCAGCCACTCATGGGCCCCTGCAGCTTTGCTTGAATCAGAAAACTATTTCAATATAATTTCTAATATGATTAATCAAATATGTATATTGAAATGACATTTTTAATTTATGAGAAGTGTACCTACTGGTATTCTTAGTTGGTTACTATTTGCTGGGTGGAAACTTGGCCATTTTTCAATTCCTGATATTGTCAGCCAAATACATATACTGAAAGAACTATGACAATTTTTACTTCTGGTATTCTTATCTGATAGATCATTTGGCAGAACTTGGCCATTAATATTCATCCTATCATGAAGTATATGACCTTTTTGTTATAACATTACAAAATGTAATGAAAGCTTTGTCTTTCAATAATTAAGCACATTTATGTTGATTATTTGAGTATAAAGTCTTTTTTATTTTACAATTGTGGTATGTGTGGGGACAAAAACTGAGTCATTCACCGTGTAATGAGACAACATGGAATTGTTGATTGCATCATCAAAAACGCTTGCATATAATTAATGTCAGGGACATGAATTATTTACTTATGAGAGTTTTAAAAAAATAATTGTTAATCCGATTTATAAAGATTAAAATGGCAACTTTACAAGTCAGTATTTTAAATTGGACATTGTACAAATCACTTAACATCCGACTTCATGTCTGTCTGTCTGTCTATCTGCATATATATATATATATATATATATATATATATATATATATATATATATGAGAAAAAAAAACTATTTTCCTGAACTGCCTCATGCCTATTAAGACCGCTCTGGTGTCCTAGTGGTTAGAGCATCCTCCTCAGATGCGGGAGGTAGTATGTTTGATCCCCTGCCAAGTTATACCAAAGACTTACAAAAATGGTACTAACAGCTGCCTCGCTTGGTGCTCAGCATTAAGAGGTTAGTGTCAGAATAATGTGACTGGGTGGGACATCATGCTACATGTCTGCAGCATGATTCCCCAGTGCTAGACATCACTATAAACTGCCACACTGCAGACATGATAGCGTTATGTTTGAAAAATTGTTAAAGCTATGTTAGAAATCCAAATCAAATCACACACATACACCTATTAAGAGCTTATGAAGAGTTAAACACACAATCTTTACATTGTTTTCTCATATATTTTCACAGGGGTAGTTTGAGTTTTTTATATATGAGAGCAACATTAATGAAAAGCTTTTTTTAAAAATGTGTTTTATAAATATGTTTTAGTGACTGCAAAAACTTTAGTTATTTATTTACATTATTGGCACTGGTAATGATCATGTGATGGCAATTAAGTGCTACATGATGTGCATTAAATCTGCTTTTAGCAGCAGAGACATGTCCATTGAAAACTGCATAGTTGGTAAAATGCATTTAATAAATAGGATAATTGATGAAAACACCCCATTGCTTTATTGCAGACCAATCACTTAGTAAACACCTGGTTATGTGGTTGATTTAGAAGCCAAGTGCATTATACTGTACTGTACATCAATACATAAGCGTGTATTGCCATCACAAAATTGAAGAAAGAAGGAATTAAAAAACAATATATATCAAGCAGCATATGTGCAAAATAAACAAATGTAGAATATATATATATATGTTAATTAGTATTATTAATTAGGTGCAAATTTTGTATGACTCCATGTCCAACATGTTCCTGGTTGTGAATCCAGGTCTTTATTTTGTGTGGTGCATTACGTAAATGGGGATAGACTCAGACTTGCATGTGCTGTTGGTTTAGTTAGATCATTGGATAATATACTACCCAATGCCAGTCAATTCATATTAGAAATAGTGATAATGTGGTAATTCACAACATGCAAACAGATGTCTTCACAACATAGGTGATTTGCAAATTTGTTAACATTTATTAAAATGGAAGATTGCCAAAATGAATAAATAAAAGTGATATTATACAACAGAAATTCCCACTAAGTGGCTTCTCTCTGTTCATCCAGCTCATTATTGGAACTGAATCAAATAAACCTTTTTTTCAAAGAAATTTATTGTACTTGAAATCAGCAGTACATTTATCAAGGCTAATTAAGTTGTGAGCATAATGTAATAACATCAAAATCAAAATAATTAGGTATGTCTCAGTCTCTCTGGAAAAAAGCAATGAAGTAGTTATAATTGAAAACTCATGAATTCATAATTGATGCTCATTTTCATATCAGAAGATGTCTGCATTGTAAAGTGTGTTCACTGGTTATTATTTAAACACTTTGTTTAACTTAGAACATAGCAGCAGTGAATAATGACCAGGCGGGCTTAAGAGTTAGAATCTTACGTAGCAAAGATTTGTTTCATGAGAAAAACAGAAGAGTTTGACTAGTCTGCACTAAGACCTGATTATTATTCACAGGTAATCCATCATAAAGATGTAATTTTGCTGTGAATTACTCGTCAGTTTTTGGATAGATTTATTCCGTCAGTTTTTGGATAGATTTATTCAGTAAGTATCAGAAGAATGCAGAGGATGTCGTAAAAAAATCTGACTTGTTTGTAGAATGAATCGTTGATGTTCATTTAAATTAAATACAGTGTATTATGAATTGTGTTGAATGAAAATATTGGCCCACTGAAATTTGACTTAGTGTCTTTAGAAAGTCTCAAGGGAACATGCAGTGGCCTCGTATCACTGAAACTAAAATTCAGTCCTGCCTGGGGACAACTAAAATATTGTGTGGTGGTGGTTTTTTATTCAGAAGGTTCAGAAAGATGATGCACATATTCAGGTTTGTTATGCTGTGTCACAGGATGTTGATTTTGTCTTGTCCACCCTCCATATGCCCCAGGAAGCTTATTAACAAGATTGTGCAAAAGCCACTCAAAATAATTCAGTTTTTTGTGTGTGCATATTTATATTCATATAGATGACCTGATTTTACCACTCATGTGGCTAACTAGTTAGCGCATCTGCCCTGAATGTAGGAGGTTGCAGTTTGGAATCCCGGCCAAGTCATACCAAAGACAAATTTAAAAAATGATATTTGCAGCTGCCTGACCTTGGCTTTCAGCATTAAGAGGTATGTGTTAGGACTGGTCGGACTGGTGCCAAGACAATGTGACTGGATGGGGACATGATGCTACATGTCTGTGGTATGATGCCCCAGTGCTAGACATCACTATAAACTGCTAAAGTGCAGACATTGTAGTGACATGGCTAAAATTGTTAAAGCTACATTAAAACAAACAAAAAACACAACAGTTAGATTCTCAGGCCATTGCATACATTTTTCACTGTCAGTTTCTTAAACATTTTAACTTACATACCTGACTGTAAGATCAAATTGGTTTATGACATGGTGCCATGCTTAAATGCATTATCTATTGTGCACCTGTTAAAAATTAATATTTTCAGCTTTAAACTCTATCTGCCTACCAAACAAAATGCTGGACAGTGAAAGAAGTTCATTTTTGTACAATTTAAATTAGTTGGGCATGTTATATTTAGGTGACATGATTAGCTTTTCAGGTCATGACATAAGTTTTTTGATCTTTTTTTTGGACAGATTGTTTAATTGTGCGGTAGTTTTTAGACAAAAGCCATGTTAGCATCATAGGTAAAACAACTCAAGGTGGACCAACAAAATTTGCTGTGCATGTTTGTAAGCATGTGTCTCTTGTTTTAAATAAATTTTTGCACAGTTTTTTTTATATCTGAGTGTTCTTATCTTGTTGTAGTTCATATTTACATTTATTTGATTGGGTTTATTTACCTAATTTTGTGTGTGTAATTCATCTTTAGATTTTTGTCTCTCTCAACTTTACCTTTAATTGGTAGTACATAGCCACTGAGGTGCAGGAAACACTAATGCATACATAAATATGTACATACATATATACTGATTACATTTTCAGTCCATCATAGCAGATTTTCAAACTGTTTGTAAATTTTTCATCTTTTTGGGACTTGGAGTTTTTGTGTTCAGTTTGGCAGACAAATCTAGTTCTCATGCAAGAAAGATAATTTCTTTGGAGAAGGAAAAAGATGTTCTTGATTGTATTTATTTATTCAGCAATACATATATAACTTCATATGCATTGCAAATGTTTGGTAGGATGGTAAGGTTTTTTTCTGAGGAGTTTCTCGAGGAAACTGGCAATGCTAGTTTTGCTTTGGTGTTTAATACGACACAGCAAAGTAAGTAGCTTATTTAGTTCCAAGGTAGTCGGGAGTAAAGTGCCTTGCCCAAGGATACACTACAGCAGACATCCGGTGGTAGGATTCTGACCTGCACCCTTTCGGTCAGTTTTCCAGCATGCCAATCACTGAACCACCACAGCTCTCCAGACCACTCTGGTGGCCTAGTGGTTAGAGCGTCTGCCCTAAATGCGGGTGGTTGTAGGTATGAACCTTGGCCGAGTCATACAGTAGACTTATAAAAATGGTGCTCAGCATTAAGATGTTAGTGTTAGGATGGGTTGTCAGGATAATGTGACTCAGGGTGGGACATCATGCTACATGTCTGCGGCATGATGCCCCAGTGCTAGACATCACTATAAACTGCCAAACTGCAGACATCATAGTAATATAACTGATTTTTTTTTAAAGCTTTGTTAAAAATCCAAATCACAAACACAGACCACAGCTCCCCACATTAATAGTGACCACATGTTATATTTCACTAAGAAAGGATCACTACCATTGAGTTCAAGATATTTCACTAAGAAAGGATCACTAGCGTTGAGTTTGAGATATTTCACTAAGAAAGGATCACTAGCATTGAGTTACAGATATTTCACTAAGAAAGGATCACTAGCATTGAGTTTGAGATATTTCACTAAGAAAGGATCACTAGCATTGAGTTTAAGATATTTCACTAAGAAAGGATCACTAGCATTGAGTTTGAGATATTTCACTAAGAAAGGATCACTAGCATTGAGTTTAAGATATTTCACTAAGAAAGGATCTCTAGCATTGAGTTTGACATATTTCACTAAGGAAGGATCACTAGCATTGAGGTTAAGATATTTCACTAAAAAAGGATCACTAGCATTGAGTTTGAGATATTTTTCAAAGTTGAAGGTTATATATGCTTGGCAAAGATTTCTCAACAGCAAGCAACCATTATTAATGTATGATATTACTGTAGGACAACTTTGTTGTTTTAACCCAATTTTGTAGATACTGTAGTTCTTGTGTATTTCCAATTTCCAGCACCTAAATGTGTTCCAAGATTCCAATATTGTGCAACAGAAGGACCCTTTCATGTTCTAAGTGATTATGTTGTTATGGGGTTTAATTCAAAAGCTAGGAAATGTTTTCAGTACAAGTATAGTTCAGTGCTTGTTCAGCCTCACTGAGCAGTCACAATACAGTTTACTTAAATAGTACTGGTAACCTGCTGTATGTCCATAGAACATGAACTAAGCCTGTAGTTGAACCTGGGGTCAAAAAGTTCAAGATTTTAGTAATAATGAGTCTCATTTTTCAATGAACTTCCTAATGATTTGGTTTGTTAGCAAATAGGATTGGCTGGAAACAAAATTTTATGAAGTAATTGTAAAAATGTTAATTCAGCAGGTTTTGAAATATTTTTTGTTGAGATAGCCAGGGTCCTATATTGTACCCTGATGACCCCTAAATAATCTAGAGTAATAGTAATATATTTATTAGTAGCAAAGAGTCCTTAGCCAGAAGCTACAACATTTATTACTGAGTGCTTTTGAGCAACCATCCCCATTCCTGTTATGGAATATACAGTAAATTCAGAAAGCTCCATGGGTTATAGCTATGATCTCACAAGAAACATTTTGTCTGACTTAACATTGTGCTTTTCAATAAATAAAACATGGATTCTTTAAAGAACTGCTGCTCGTGTTAAGAATGAGTTCATACACATAAAATCTCCCAAATGCTGCATTTTGATTTTTTCAACTTCTTAAATAATCCGGTAGCATAGCTTTGTATTGTTCTAATACACAAAGTATCAGAGGGCTTCAAGGCATGTGATTGGGATGTATATGTATGGATGTACCCTTAAGAAATTTGAAACAATACCACATGTATTTTGATCTTTTTCTACAGTGTGCATAAGAGTACTGTATGTGCATCTGGGCGTATCCATTCAGTAGCAGTCCAGCATGCATTGAAATTAAGTAATGGTATAGTAACGAATATTATCACTAGGCCAAGAATCAAGGGAGAAATCTGTTGTGTAATTTTCTTAAATATACACATATTTATAACTATGGTAATACTTATATTGTTTGACTAGTAGAAAGGCCATACTTTTAGAAAATCACTGGTTATAAAAGACCATGTTTTTTTTATAGCACCGATCAGCTGCATCATATACTGTAATGACTTCTGATGTGAGACCACCTGTAATGAGAGGCCATTTTTTTTGTTGACAGAAGGCATGATCTTTAAAGACTGGTTTCCCAGTCTTATAAAGATGAAATGTTTACCTCAGACATTTTGAACCTTGTGAGTGCCAGGAAACCTATTTCCTCTCACACTGCTAGTACCCCACTAAATATAACAAATGCTCATAATCTTCATAATATAGGATGACATACATATATAAAATTACTCCAGAATGGCTTGGTCAGGGTGCAAAACTGCTATAATGATGCATATCAGCATATATTGTGATACACAGTGAATGGGACAATACATGTATATATTGATACTCGGCTAATTAGGGGGCCAAGTGGTCTTAGGCACTTGCCTGCACACTTCTGTCCATGTGATTTTAAGTCTATGCAACCAACATCAGTATGTGAATAACCTTGCTAGTTGCAACCTTTGGCTTGGTGGTTTTTCCATTGTTTTGTTGGCTCTTCCACCACCTGAAATGGCTGTCGTAATAAATGATACTTACCTTATAAAGGCTTCTTTTAATTTTTAACAGCCATGACTAATTATTCAACATTTCCTTTTTATTCTTTGTTAACTGAGAATTAATCAGAGTGAGTGATATGGCAGTTGTGCTGTGCTAAAAAAAGGCTTTAAACCCCCAGAAAACCAGACCTAACCTACATAACACACACACACACACACAGGATTACCAATAAGTAATAAAGGTTGTTGTTGTTGTTGTTGTGGGGTTTAACGCCATTTTTCAGCACACGATAGCCTATACATGGCGGCCAGTATTAATGTTGGAGGAAGAACCCGAGAAAACCCCAGAAAGAACCACCGACCCATGAAAAGCAACTGGCAAGCTTTCTCACATACACACATTGGCTGAATCCTAGACTCGAACCGCAGCACACAGAGGTGAGATGGCAGTGATCCGTAACGACAAGCGCTTTAGACCACTCTGCCACTCTGGGCCCCCAAGGAAAATCTTATCTAGAATGAGTATGGGTGTATGAGTAGATGAATAGCATTGAATCACTAGAATGAGTATGGGCGTATGAGTAGTTGAATAGCATTGAATCACTAGAATGAGTATGGGTGCATGAGTAGATGAAATAGCATTGAATCACTAGAATGAGTATGGGCGTATGAGTAGATGAATAGCACTGAATCACTAGAATGAGTATGGGCGTATGAGTAGATGAATAGCATTGAATCACTAGAATGAGTATGGGTGTATGAGTAGATGAAATAGCATTGAATCACTAGAATGAGTATGGGCGTATGAGTAGATGAATAGCACTGAATCACTAGAATGAGTATGGCAGGTATATGAGGTAGGGGATTTGCAAAGTGTACATTAATTATTAATATTCATTGACTTTAAATGATATGGCCATGAAATATTAATAATGTGCCAGGGTGGCAGAGTGGTCTGAGGTAGTCACCTAATTACAGATCACTAACATCTCACTGCTGTGTGGGTTTGAGGCTTGATTTGGCCAACAGTGGGTATGTGAGAAGGCTTGGGGTTTACTGGGGCTTCTTCCATCAGATGATATACTGGCTACTGTGTAGATCCTATCATGGGCTGAAATATGGCATCATACTCACAAAACACATCTTTGACTGAAATTGATTACATAATGCTGCTTTTTGAGTTGTTTTTTTATGATGAATAATAAAACAATAATTTACACTTGCTTTTGTTTTAAACAAGGTTGATCTCACTTGATGCTACTTTTATCAGTCACCACCCTTCTGCCAACACAAGTCTTATAATTGATGTCTAAACTTTAGACATTTCATTAATCAGTTATAAGTTAAAACATATACTTTACCTAGTCAGATAAAGCAATTCTAGATTGAAGTCGAGACTTAGATTCTATTGGTGAAAACCAGGCTAGGTCCATACAATTAGCAATTTACTTAATTAATACATGGCAGTAATGTTTTTATAATGTTGGCTATTTTAAAGATTTCTTTGACGCTTTGGTTGCTGCAGTTAATTAAGTCCTAAAATCAACAGTTTGTTCAGAAAAATATAGTGAAACTGCATTATGAAAATTGCATTGTTTTGTAAAATGTCAAAGTTATCTATCATAAAATTTAACTATATATATATATATATATATATATATATATATATATATATATATATATATATATATATACAGTAATGTCATGTTTAATTTGTGTTATAGTTTTGTTTGTTTACATTATTTTTATGCACCCCCACCCCTCATCTTCAGATGGGCTTGTTGCATTACTGATATCCATATGTCCCCTCACATGATGTCACATCCCATCCCATGTCATTGTCTGTTATTTTGTTTCCACTCTAGCTTTGAAGTGCTTAATGGATTATAATTCAATTTTGCATGAAGCTTATGGTTAAAAAGACCTAGGTCAAATTCAGTTTTCACCATTTTCCAGCATAGTATGAGGAGTTATGTCCCCTGTTTGACTTGATTAACTTAAAACTTGGCCCTTCCATTTTATGTCCAGCAAATAACTTTTGAAAGACTTGATGAATTGAAATCATATTTAGTATGAAGCTTTACATTTAAAAGATCTCGGTCAGTGTGATTAATGCCATTTTTCTGCAAAACGTTAGAGTTGTTGGACATGTTTGACTTACGAGTTTGCCCTTCCAGATTTTTTTAAAGATTTAATGGATAGAGTCAAATTGATTTGTTTCTGTATATAAAGAAATTTTAGTTAAATGTTAGTTTCACCACTGTTCAGCAAATTTAGAAGAGTTTTGGCCTGAATAGAACTTTGAACTTTGCCCATTAGTTGCTACTAAACAGCCTTTGAAGGACATAATGGATTCAAATTAAATTTGGTATAAAGTTTATTTTAAAAAGTCCTAATGGAAACAATGGGAATTTCCTCTTCCAGATTTTGGTTCATTCGTTGAATATATTATATCGTTGGTTACTGTTTGTATATTAAATTAAAAAAGCCAATTATTGAAATCTACCATGATGGCAGATGTGTCTTTATCCTTCATACCTTAGTGACAATTTCATTGATTGAGAGAGTGCACTGTATGAACTCAAGTTTTAAGCTCTATAAATCCACTTAATGTACAGATAATTATTACCTGAATAGTTGACTATAAGCCAAGTGTTTGAATGTTCAGTTTTGGAGAGTTTTCTAAAACATATATATAAAGCCATAACAAGCTAATATATCAATATATATATATATATATATGCTTTCCTTATTCATTCATGTCATTTTTTTAATGTGTTTGATAAGATAGGTTAAGTACTGTACAAAAACAGCAAAGCTAAAGACTAGAATTTAACAAATTGTGTATTTTTCTCCCAGCTTTGGAACTAATTGCTTTTTATAATTTAAATTAATTGGTTGTTTTGTAAAGCTGCAAAATACAAACTTGTACTGCCAGACTGAATCTTAATCATCAAGACTTGCTATCATGTATTCTGAATGTGTCATACAGCTTTCGGAACTGTGATTACCTAAGGGTACATTCAATACTATGACTGAGTGTGTGTTCGCACTAGGTCCAGGTACTTTTATTTTAAACATGCATGTTTAATTAACACTTTTAGGAACTTGTTTATGCATTTTTAGCCATTTCTTTGTTTAAATTAATAAATACATTGCTTATCTAGAGCTTTGTAAAGAGTGTATTGGTAAATAGTGATCTGACCAATATGATAAATATATCCTTCCTTAATAATACATTTAAGTTTCAGTATCAAGTTCTGAACATACTGAATGTTAAAGCATGTTACTCATCGTGACAGGTGATGGTGGTGAGGATTGAGACAAGTAAAATTGAAGACAAAAAATATATTGTGCAGGATGACATAATGTAAAGATTTTTTAGGCTTGTGTCAGATATATCTTGTGTAATTTTATTCATTTTCCTATACCAGTGGCAGGTGTCTTATTCATGCTCAAAAACCGGTGACTGAAAAGATGAGTCAGACCTTGAAGTCACTTGGACTTGGACCTGTAAGGAAAATCATGTTTAGCTCTACTTGTCATAGACCAAGGACTGCCAATGGGATGGTCTGTTGTCTGTCCACACATTAGTACAAGTTTATTATTGCTGCAGATCCTAAACTATTTGAAGATTGGCATGAAACTGGACACATTAAGATTGGCATGAAACTGGACACATTAAGATTGGCATGATTGGCATGAAACTTGACACATTAAGATTGGCATGAAACTGGACACATTATTCTAGTCGGTTGAGTTGGTCCTAAATAATAATGGTTTCACCTGGACATCTAGTATGGCTTCCATAAGTGATGATATTGAAAATCTTTTTGCTTTTCTCCTAAAAGTATAATCATATCAGCATGAGGTTTTCCATATAAGACTATGATATTTAGTTGGTCTGAAATGAAAATGGGTCAGATTGGCTTTCCAGTAATTGGCTGGCACACCAGCCATTTAAAAAATATTATCAGTGCTTCTCCTGAACAGAAAGTCACAATGAAAACTTCTTATGATGTCTGGTCAGTCACGGACGAAAAAGATGCTGATTTTATTTCCGATATGGTCAAAACAATAGCCATCTTGAAATTTTTTATGACTTATTAACTTGAATGAAAAAGTAATAGTGTCATGGGGTTTTCACCTGAAGTCTTGTGATGTCTGGTTGGTATTAAATGAAAGTGGTATTGCTTGCACATCCAGTATAGCTGTCACAATGGCAGTGTTTCACGTTGGTCATAAATGAAAATTGTGCTGCACAGAGATAATCTGTTACAATGGCCATCATGAAAAAGTCAGCATGATGTTTTCACTGAAAGACTGAATGAATGGCCAAGTCAGCATGATGTTTTCACTGAAAGACTGAATGATGATCTTTACTTGGTCATAAATGAGGATAGTGCTGATCTCACTGCCAGTATGGCCGCCACAAATGGCCGTCTTGAAAATCTTTTATGGCTGTTTTTAATAAATGGCTGGTCATTTCGATATTATGCTTTCAACAAAAGACTTCTTAATTTCACCTTAAAAGTTGGTCCACTAGATGGAAATGGTGCCAATAGTCAATATTGCCACCATGGGAGCTGTTTGAAAATCTTATTGTTGTTCCTCCTGAATGGAAGGTAATATCCATATGGGGTTTCCACCAGAAGACTTTTTATGGTGTCTTGTTTGTCTTCGATGGAAATGGCACCAATCTAATAACCAGTAGCTGAAAGGAAGAAATGGACTGATTGTGATTTCCTGGAAATTCTTTTCAGTCAATTGTGCATCAGTGTCTTCAAGGGACACTTGTTTTATGTGAATTCAATTAGGCAACTTTATGATAATGTATCACCAATGAAAATCTTGAACATTTTGAGAGAATATGATTTTTATTACAGATTTAGACCCAATACATTAAGGATTTTAAATATTTTTCCTTTTTAGTTTTCATTTGATATACCTTTGTTCATCTCCTTATTCCCACCCATCACATAAAGTGGAGAATATTCTAGAAGAGAAGACTGTTGTATAAGAACAGGAAATTATCGCTCTTTGCCTATTGTAGACCTACATGTCCATTCTAAACACTATGATCATGCACTATTTATAGCAGCTGTTTGTTGTATATTTCCTAGAAAACAGGCGAGTTTCTTCAGTTTTGGAAATCTTACCATGCAGATTCAGTGTTGGCAAGATAGGGAAGATAGTCTACTTTATATTAATGAAGAAAATTGTGTAGTGGACCAGTCTGTATTTAAAATAAATTTTTCAAGATGTTAAGTGAAGCAGGCTTTATTGATGTGACTCATAGATGTTAAATGATGGAAAAAAAGTTAGAGGGGTCTTTTAAACTTTAAAACATGTCGGTTCAAATTAAGCCCCTTTCATTACCATAATTATAGCCCAGGTTTTTCAGGTCTCCCAGCATTTTAATCTTTCGGCTAGATGAGAGGGTTAAAGACCTACATAGCTGAAGATTTTTGTTTCTCCAAGGGATCCCCATATACTTGCCACTTTTTTTAACCATATATAAACAGTCCCTAGCCATGAACTTGTGTAGGGGGGAGGGACGACATTATTTTACTTTCAGTATGTAATAGACTAAGAATAAAACTGTATTATTTGTTTCCTATGTTTAGGCCATCAAATTATCAGTATTCATGGATTATCACTTCACTTAATGCTTTATTGTTTTCTTATGTCATGTGTTTAGGCTCAAATAAACAGTACTACAAGAAAGAGTGACAACAACAAGCTTTGAAAAATTTAACAAATTATTTATTTCCCTGGAAAAATACTGTAAAACTGAAAAAATAAGAACTTACGGTTTTAAGTCCTAATAATGAAATGTTTTAATGATTTCAAGTTCGAGTCCCGATGAAGAATCCAAGATGAAAGGCGATGACTTACGCTGTATCTGGTATAGTGTTATTGACAGTTCCTTGTAGAAACACAAAAAATAACACTCCAGTGTTGGAAATCAGATTAAAAATGTTAAGAAATGTCTTTGTTCAAGAATTCTGTATGAGCACTCAAAATATTTCCAGGAAAAAAAAGAATTCATCCTTTTGAATCCAAATAATTCGAATAAACATTAAGATAACTCCAAACTGACACAACAAAAGAACACGTTGACATCAAGTGTCATGGGCCCAGACTGAGATTATTTCTCTAAAACAATAGTTATATAGCAATTTTGAGGTGCAGAATGGGTGCCTGTATGAGGGTATCATGATCATGTTTACATCACGTACTCAAAACAGGGTCCTTATGAAAACTAATCATTTTACTCTAAGAATAATAATAAAAAGTTGTTTACTTCAATAAAATTATTTACAAGCATGGGGTCACTATTCAATAAAGCCTCACTCTCATCCTTATTATTACCACAATAAAAATAAATAAAAATAGAACTTGTTCATGTGACTGTTACTAGTTTTGAATTAAGGTTAGGAACTAGGTCAGCTTTGTGTGTTTACAAATGAATCAGTCAAGGTCAAACTATTTTCTGATAAAATTTCCAAATCATGTAAACAAGATTATATTATAATAGTTCTTACAATAAAAATAAATTTTTAAAGCTGACAATCAGACAATAAAATTAAAATAAATATGAATTATATCAGATACACATAACAGTTTGTTGTTTGCAGTTTAGAGCTTACTGAGATTGAGGCTGTATTGAATAGCTTACTGTTTATTGAGTAGCATTCAGTTTTTTTACTTTTAAGTATTTAAGACATAGCAATTATAATTCATTCATTGTTCATTCTACACCTGTTCCTTTTTTATTTTGTTCATTTACAACTCATTTAGCTGGTTCGGCCAATGTGATCATGTGAGAAAGCTTGCCAGTAACTTCTTGTGGGTTGGTTGTTCATTCTGAGGTTTTCCCAGTTTCTTCCTCCATCATTTATATTGGCCGCCACATATAGTCTATCGTGTGCGGAAAACTGGCGTTAAACCCTACAACAACAACAACTTATTTAGTGTTCATTTACAATTCATTTAGTGTTTATTTACCACTCATTTTGCATTTGCTTGTTATTCCATTTGCATCTTAAATATGTTTTTCATGTTTTAGAGTATGTGTCTCCAGTCGTGTGTGTGTGTGTGTGTATTCCTAGTTTATGTTCCAACTTGAACTTTTTCCCCAATATTGGAATAATGATCATATTAAGTCAGATTTTTTTTCTCCAGTCCAAACCATATTGTTTTTTTTTTTATAGAGGTTTTACTGTATTTTCTGCGTATTTTTATAGACTGTACTTTCTACTTGATTCTTTGTAAAATAAATTGTTGGACTTGCTGGCATGTACTGCACTAAGGATGGATCCGAAATTGCTTTAATATGTTCATGATGGGAAATGTGTTCTAAAGCAATGCTCATTAATTATTGAGACAAATAACCCCTTGTATAAATTTTATAGCAGTCATTATCAGAATAGATTTCCATAGAATTTGTGCACAATCTAGATTAAGTTCTTAACCTGGGGTATCTAAAGCTTGATCATATTGGAAGGCAAATAAATTGCACTGTATACATACAGGATATAGGAAGGTCACCACAGGTGTGGCTTCACAGGTGTGTTGACCTTTTGTTGTGTATTGACATTTTGTATCTCATTAACTATGCATGATAACATTAGACCTTGAGCATTAACTAGTACCATATATACTTGCTTATTACGTCCAACTGCAAACTACATACATGTACACCCAGACCTGTCTGCACATAATATGATGCAGTTTGTTAGGAGTAATCAGCAGAACATGCAGCAAGTGCATTATGGGATGGCAGATCAAGGTGTATGTTGTTTGCAGTTGGACACAACTTACAAGTGATTATGTGTGGTAGAAATTTGGCCATGTTAAACTGTTAAATGTATAATGAATGCATCACTGATAACAAATCTAGAAGAAGATACTGGTGTTGTAAATGCAGATAGTGCACATCTTGTACAAATTCCTAATTCATTAGAGATCATCTGCTTTTGATACCATAGGATATGATACCTATATGGACTCCAAAGGATTTGGCAGTTATTGTGAGTACTTTGGAGGCAGATTTTTGTGTGATCATTATGAGATAATATATTTGTATTCATCCCAAATACATCTCTTGATAAAAGGGAAAAAAAGTATTAATTACTTATTGACTTGGATGACTTGGTGGAATGTTGTAGTTGGATATGTCAGAGCACAGATTGTATCACAGGTGTAGTTTCTGTAAAGCAATAATATAGCTTGCTAAGTTAATACCTGTATCCTTTGCATTACTGATCCATGACATTTCAGAAAATTTCTAAATGCCATAATTACATAAATAATTATTTTTTATTCTCAGTTTATGGAATATTACTGTTATAATATATTATACTCAGTGGCTTCCAAGAAAAGCATTATCATGAGGAAGTACTGTAGTGGTCTCATTGGTGCTATACTCTGTGGCACCCATTGATGGTGGTATAAAGTGGAATTACTTAAATGTTTCTTAGTTTTCAGCTTGTGGAATATCAATACTTCAGTCGGTAAGGACATTTAATTGTGTTTGTTCGAATCATTTTTCCTCTGTAACCAAGAACAAAATTATGTAAAAGAATCTTTTAAAGTCAGCAGTATATCATAAATTTCACAATTCTTCTAATCTAATAAAGATCGGAAGGATGGAAATTATTTGTTGAAAACTCGTTCTGGCATAAGTCGTTCTTCAAGATATTCAAGATGTTTGGTTTAAATGACATTCAGATATTCACTTTAGAATTAAGAGGTGTCATTTACCTCTTGGAGGTTTTTGTTGTTTTTGCTTGAAATGCAAGTTGGAAACACATTTTGGTGGCTCTCTCTGAATACATCTTTATAAATCGACTTCCAAGTGATTTCCCATTTACCTAAGGCCTAGTTGTATTTGAAACATTTTTTTTTAACTGGCTATTTCACTCGCGCATGAGCAGAAGGGTAAAAGTTGGGGTATTTTTTTTAGTTTGGACCCATTATTTATATATTGAGACCACTCTTTATTCGAAATGCCCATCTTATCCTACTTTTTGCAAAGGTTCACCTGTGTGCAGTCGAGACCAGTCTGCCATAGATCTTGGGCCAAAAAGTCTTAAAACCAGACACAAAATCAGATTCTGACAATGGACAGATTTTGGGTGGAATAACTTTTTTAAAGGTTTTACCTCGGTAATTTGTACTGCACCTAGAACGTCCAGATTATTTGGTATCATTGTAGAACTACATCTGTCTACCTTTCTAAAATACCACCCACATTAGTGTATCATACATGACATTGACACTACAGAGCTAATAACAGTAGGCTACTACCTCCTGCCACATAAATGTGGCGCCAGGGGTGAATGAGTTAATTCAGTCCATGAAATCATTTGTAATTCCATTTTTTTAAGGATTTCTACAATTTAAATATTTGACAAATTCCATTAGTAACTAATCTAATAACAACAAAACCCTCAACGTGCAAACTTGGACTGAAGACATACCAACATTGTGTGGTGTTCACTTCTTATGATTACATGGTGATGTCATCAATCTGGTGTTCTGTCTTTTGACTGAAATCAGTTGTAGCTGATCAACATCGAATTAACATGTGAAAAAACGGCCGAGTTTCTCAGTTCAAAAGAGAAAATACATGATCCACAATGCAATGAAGCATCAATGTTATCAGCTTTTAATGGAACCCAATGATGTTTAGGACCAATGTTTGTCAAGATTTTTTTAAAATTCAGATGTTATGGCATATGCAACTTTTTGCACATAACAGTGGCATTAGGACTTGAAGGAGTTCTTGTAAAAGTTTCCATGAGTGCATTTGATCATACGGGGGCATTAAAGTAATGTGTACTACACATTAGTAAAATTGTAGTGGTATTCCATTTCTGTTCTTTCACTTTAGATAAATGATAACTTGCTGTGTGTGCTTGCTGTAGTGTCGTGGATTATATTCTGGGTATTGATATCTGATCAGTAAAAAAATGTTATTGTAAGTGCCTTAGCCAGTTTACTAATTAAAGACCATGTTCACTTTTGCAGGTACCCCATATCACGTGTGCAGCCCTATTCGAATAGTTAATAGGAGGCAATCTGAGCAAACTGCACAATCACCTCCTAAAAGCTGGCCTTCCTATTATCAAGATCATAATGGTAAGTCCATTGAAATCTTTCTTATTGTTAATACAATTTTTAAAAAAAAATACCAACCTACAGTCCAAACTACCCAGATCTTAAGTTCAGGATTCAAAAACTTCACAGATTACAAAAAACAATCCACTACAAAAGTCTTGGTTTTCTCCAGGTTAATCGATTATGGCGAGGGTGTGTGTGTTTATATTGATATAGTACTGCATTATTTTGATAATAAGACCTTGGAGCCAACCAGATGTAATTTTTAAAAAGATGGGATGCACTTATTCTCAGATATGGCCAAGCTGATTCATCAAAAATTGGGTGTAATGTGTTTCACTGTTCCTTATGTTGCAGGCAGCAATAGCAACACAAGAGCCATTCCACCTTTATACCTGTTTATCAGGGGGAAAAAACCCATCCTTCCAGGTTCTAAATCATACTCAGATAATGTCTGATCTGATCCTCCACTGCAGCTGGAACACATAGTTAGTGGTTGCGGATCTGTGAATATGTTTGACTTGGAAATATTTATTTTAAAAAAATAACACAGCATTGCAAAATACTTCCAGTTTTTGTTCTTATGTTGCTTGTTTAGGCTCAAATAAACAGTAACAAAAGAAAGAGTCAGGTCAAACGGAATTTTGGATCATCATCATTCATGAACAAGTGCATGAACATATTCATAAACTATGATGAACAAAGTTTCTCATGAATGATTCATGAATTCATGAACAGTTCCTATAAAAAAAATTGATTATCTGACAAACTCACAAATACCTATTTCATCCTGAATCATAAAATAACCTTAGAAGCAGTATTTAATTTCAGGTACATTTCTCATATGCTTTTTTTTGTTGTTGTTGTTGTTGTTGTGGGGTTTAACGCCATTTTTCAGCACGATAGACTATACATGGCGACCAGTATTAATGGTGGAGGAAGAACCCGGAAAACCCCGGAAAGAACCACCGACCCACAAGAAGCTACTGGCAAGCTTTCTCACATGCCCACATTGGTCTAATATGCAACAAAGAATATGTAAACTGACAAGCAATATTCTTTTTTTACTCTTGACTACACATTTTGTATGTTTTTTAATTTTTCTTGGAAAATTTCTCAAGAGATTTTGGAGCATTGTGTGCAATCAACTGTTAAAGCATCATTTCATCATCATGGGGCTCTCTTTCCACTTGAGTTTCTTCTGGCTTGACCAATCTTTTTCCCAGAGCCTGACCTGTCAGATAACTCTCTTGTGAAGATGTTCAGGGCCTATAATTTAATCAGATCCTGTCCTTTGTCACTACTGAATGTCTCCATCTGCAACTTAAGCTGTTCCATCCGATTACTGTTTGGATCTTTAACATTGCTGCAGCAGTCACAATTTAATGTCTCTTCCATCTTGGCCATAGGATCCTCCAGTTTTCAAATTTTCCTCCTTAACCTACAAACTTCATCCTCTAATAATTTTACTTTTCTGTTGTCTGATCTAAAAGAAAGGTAAAGTTAGTTAATTACAGATAACCTCTGATCAACAATGTCATCAGCTTTCAGCACATTGTTATTGTACCCCACTTTATTTACTGGAATAATTATGATCCAACTCAAAATTATTGAATCCCTTACACTTAATACACAACTTACTGAGCATTTATATTATTGAAGAATTTTGTCATTAGTTGTATTTTAACTGAAGCTGGCTTATTGCTATAGGTATAGTCACAGGAGTCGGATGTTTTAATCAATAAAATGTGACAAAATTGTCTGAAAACATTGTTAATACACTAAATAAAATTATCTGTATATTATATATATAGTACAGATAATGGTTATTTCGTGCTTTCAAATATTTTCGCCATTTTCTATTGATTAAACATCAGACGTGTGGTATAGGCCCTTAGTACATCACTAATGCATCCACTCCGACTCTGCATGTTGCATATAGCTGCTTCTAGTTTCATCATGTTATTATTTGCACCTATATTGTGTACAATTGTTCACATTAAATATTTTAGTTTTTTTTTGTTTTAAATTACCAAATTACATCAGATCATAGAAATAGTGATGTCATGAAAAAGAAAATGATATTGAACATCTTATTTGCTATCGTAGATGTATTACCGCATCAGGTATCGAGATCGAAACAAATAGGAGATCTCAGGATCTTTTTCTTGTTTAATGACAAGTGATCGTCGTTTGTCACCTTGATTAGAATGAAGAGAATGAGTAGTTAAAAGAGGATCACTGTGATCAATACCGTCTGGTTGATCCAGACAAGGAGTGAAAGTGCCTCATCAAAAGCCTGACCAATACATGTGTCAGCTAAAGGAATACTTTCATTATCAACATCATTCTCAAGAGCTTTCTTTGCCATAGCTCTGGTAACTGCACAAGCTGTAAATAAATCAAGGAATTCTTTTTCAATTGGATCGACTTTCTGATCCAAGCAAGGTTTGTCAGTTACAAGTGGATTAGCCACAACTTAATGTCTCCAGCTTTTTTTGTTGCCTAGTAATAAATGAATGCCCTCAAGGGGTAAAACAGACACTGTTCCAACTGTCACTGGTCCTGAGACTAAGTCTGATGACAAATTTACACACGGGAGAGGAACATTAACAAAGCTGCACTCTACTCCCAGTAAGAACACTCTCATTAGAAGAAGACTTCTCAGAGAAAGACGAAGTACCTGACATAAAAAGACTCTGAGAAGCTCCTATGTCTCTTAAAATTTTAGTAGGGATTGTATTGGCCAAATCACCCAAGAGTGATATAGAACCCTTCGATATGAATGTTTCATAATTCTCCATAACAAAATCAGACTGGGATTTATTAGACCCAACAAATACATTGCTTTCAATACATGACCGTGACCTCTCAGAAATAAGAACATTTGGAATATGTCTGTCTTGATTCTGATGCCAATTTTCAATTTGTAGCAATCAGAAATAACGTTTTTTCTTTTCACAGTAGGTACATGTAGGAAGAGACAAGGTTCTTTGTTCAAGCTTATCTGAAGCTTGATTTTTTAAAAGCTGTGCCAGTTTGAGATTTAGAAGGGCTTGTATTTGGCTGGAATACTTTTCTGCCAGAAGACTGTTGAGTGGAAGTCTTATTTACAAAAAGAACTTTATGAGTTAAAGAATACTCATCAGCATTACGAGAAGCATTTTCCAAGGTTTTGATCTTATGCTCGTCAAGATAAGTCATAATGTCACTATGGACATAGTTTTTGAACTCTTCAAGTAATACAAGTTGTTTGAGACTTTCATTATCTTGTTCAATTTTCTTGGCTGAGCACCATCCATCAACTAACTGCTCTTTTTCTCTAGCAAATTCGACATGATTTTGTCCAGCTTCTTTTTTATAGTTTCTGAATTTTGTCGATAAGCTTCAGGGACTAACTCATAACCCCATAATATGCATTCTTTAACCGTATCATAGTCACCACTTTGTTGAACTGACATTGAACGGTAAATATCACAAGCTTTAACAGTAAGTACACATAATAATTGAGTCCAATACTCCCTTGGCCATTTCAAATTTTCAGCATCTTTTTGTCACATCTTTTTCTGTAAAAGGGGGCGCTAACCTAATATTCTTTGCAACTTAGAACTTAAATTTGTATTTGAAGTGGGAACGTGCTTTTCTACTTTCATTCTAACTTGATATTCCCTCTCCTTCTCTCTTTTGTCCTTATCTAGCTGCATTTGCTTTTCTTGTAACTGCATCTGTTTTTCTTTTTCTCTTTCCTATCTCTCTCTCTCCTCTTTCTCATATTGTAACTGCATTTGTTTTTCTTGCAACTGCATTTGTCTTTCTTTCTCTTTATCTTCACTTGTGAATGCATTTGTTTTTCTTGTAACTGCATTTGTCTTTCTCTTTTTCTTCTTTCTGAAGTTCCATCTTCTGAATTAAGGGAATTAGGTCAGCATAAGATACAAAGTTCAGTGTTTACAATTAGAGTCAGGTCAAACTAAGTTTTCTGGAAAATATCAAATTCCTAGTAAACCAAATTACATTATTTTGACATATATACACAACTGTGCTTTTTTATTTGTTTAATTTGCAATGATCACAATGTAATTTGTGATTTGCTTGATGCAATTTCATTACCCAACTGCACAAACTAGGATTAGTTCATTTCCAATGTGAAGATTTTAATTTAACCAGAGAAAGAATGGCGAAGTGATTTTTTTTTTTAGCTCTATAGGTCATAGACCAGAATATGTTATGGGCTGTCTATTGTATATCAACCATTGTCTGCTGTCCATCATCCATTGTGCTTCTGTCTTTTATGCAGGAAATTGACACCCTTGACAACAGTATGCTTCACTATCAGTGAACACTGTCTGTGTGCTGATTTGTTTTTTTGTGTGTATGTTATTAACTGTATGATGAGTTTTATCTGAAAAAATATCTTGACTGCCTTGACAATAGATTGTGAATATTTGCAGACATTTTTGGCTCTTGGGGTAGAAATGGGCATGAATACTTTATACTCTCCCCCACCCTTTGTTTGCACAACTCCATACCCAGTTCACCTTTTTGGAATACAATCTGACATACTACTACCACTTCTGCCTCTAGGGGTTGAGAATTATATTAAGGGCACATTTTGGTTCAATTCCAAGTTTTTCAGCCCAAGTTTTTTCATAATTTATATTTCTTTAATTAATCCCTACAATAATTCATCTGATGTTTAGGAATGTAACTTAATCGCACCACCCCCGATTTAGTACTACTCCAGATCTCCTGCTTTGCAACTTTGCAGAAGGGTTCAGGCCATAGTATCAACAATTGTATTCTGGTGTGGTTACAGGTTTTGATTACAGTTTGCTTTCATCGCTTATTTTTCCATAGCCAGTTCAGTTCCTGTTTGAAATGTAATATCAGTACACATAATTGACTTTATGTATTTTACATCAGCGATGTCAAATTATAATGCTGTTTGCTGAAACTTAGTATTTTAATACTAAACATGTTAAAATAAAGACTAATTATTGCTATCTTCATATAATGTGCATTGTTATACTCTCCTTAAGAGGGCCTCAAGGGAGAATAGTCCTTGACTAATGAGTCATCCTTTATAAATAAAGCATTATTATTATTATTGTGTGAGAAATATAAGGGGCAGCATTCTATTTTTAGCTTATCTTGTACTTGAAGTATATTGCATGGAAAACGGAATTTGAACATCTATAGTAGGATTTGTGACTATATAATGTTATATAAAGGACTATATTTTACTGAAGCACTATATATCAAGGGACCATTGTCTACGCCCAGGTCAAGGTTCTGGAAGGGGGGCTATTTGGTGAACATATAGGACACTTTATAGTTTTGATTCCATTTCATGCTTGAAATAAGTTGTTTAAAAATATATTTGATGAAATCAAGAGTTGCTAGTATTGCCCTGTTCCTGGTAAAGTGCCAAAAGCATTTGTCATGTTGACATTTATGTATTTTCACATTAGTATCAAAGCAGAAATTCTGTCTCCCCTCTATGGAAAACTTGTTTATGTGGCTGCCTCATTGATGGGAAATTTGGACTTCCACTAGGCCTGGCCAACCCCTTGCAGTTATTGGGGTTGCTAAGGCAGTTGCTGTGCTGCTGTATATTGTGTATTATTTTATAGCATTTTGTACATTGCCTGATATTACTCAGAGAAATTAGATATTTATATTTTTTATTACTTGCTTTTAATATGAAAGCATGAACATACCCCTCACTTGTTTTTCATTTGAAATGCTTCCAGATTTAATTAACTAGAGTTAAGAAATCCCTGACCTCAGCAAGAAAGACACCGTATTTTATGATTTCAGTTCATGTGAAAGATATATAATTCTGTAGACCAGAAGTTAGCGCTTCACCTGTAAATACAACCTGAATAGATCTCAGTTATGGATACCATTGATATTAAATATGCCTTTATCTTTGGAAATATTTTTTACTAGGCTAGTAAAATTGGACAGATTGACATCATATAAAGTTTGGCTGGTCAGCTCTTTTGTTTTGCAACTAGGTGAGCAATATTATGCCCACTCAGGCCTCTTATTTCAGTAGAGCCCTATTCATTTCCCTGCATCTTATTTCAGTAGAACCCTATTCAGTTCCCTGCATCTTATTTCAGTAGACCCCTATTCAGTTCCCTGCATCTTTTGTGTATAACATGATGACATTCTTACAGGTTACATGTGCCTTGACCGCTCCAGTGGCCTAGTAGTTAGAGTGTCCACCTCGGATGTGGGAGGTCGTGGGCTTGATCCCCAGCCAAGTCATACCAAGGCTTACAAAAATGTTACTAACAGCTGCCTCGCTTGGCGCTCAGCATTAAGAGGTTAGTGTTAGGACTGTTCTGCCTGGTATCAGGATAATGTAACTGGGTGGGACATCAGGCTACATGTCTGCAGCATCACTATAAACTGCCACACTGCAGACATCATAGCGATATGACTTAAAAATTGTTAAAGCTATGTTAAAAATTCAAATCACGCACACACATGTACCTTGTACCACTCCTTATTATTAGGTTTGGTCCTTGGATTGTGCTGTCATTTGCTTTAAAATTTTGAAAACTTTTTGGTGTTAGTTATTTTTCACCCCATTTGAAATACCGGTATATAACACTATCAATATATTTCCCTTACTTCCTTTAACATTCCTTTCTTGTGGTCATGCCTCATGGTTGAAACATGGGGTCATGGGGTTAATGCCTTTTGATACATCAACAGGTCATTTTGGGACATATAATTTGCTTCTTAAAACATAGTTCTTGTTAAAAAGTTCATTCACAGGGACTCACCATGATTTTTTTCATGAGTTTCCTTGATGATAATCTTCAATCAGCACAGCAAGTTTTCTGCTGCAAATAAAATCCTGATTAAAAGGTAACTTTATCAGAGTTCGTAGATAACTACTTGTTTAGCATTCAGTGTCCCAAACCAACTTACTGTATAATTAAACCATTTTTAAATAGAATTAAACCATTTTGAAGTAAGTTTTGTTTCAATCTTCTTGTTTTTTAAAAACTTGAAATATTTTAGATAAAACTTGTCTGTTGTTGCAGTTGTTGTTTTGTATACAAATGACTGAAATTGATAGGAAGTTTTCAGTTGTGGGGAAAACTTTAGTAGCAAATTTGAGTTTGTTGAACTTTGTTTTGCACTAAACCTTGGACTTTATACTCTACACTGCAGTAAACTGTTAGTCAGAAATTTACAATGTCCATTAACTTAACAGTTACATTCAACTGATAAAGGCTTATACCACCTATAAATGGCATGCATATCACAAGAGAAATATAGATGAACATCAGTATTGTTTTCACTTGTATTTACACAAACATTTTACTTTATTATATATGCAAAGTATCAGTACTACAGTATAAGTGATGCATAAGTTCCCATACATAGGTAATTCAGGTACATGTAAATATGACATACAGGTAAAAATATGTTATTTTTATAAGTGGAGTCATAATTACTACACTGGAAGCCAGATTTCTGATCCAGTTCAGATTAGACTTGTTATGTCCTCAAAATCATAGACAGTTTTAATAACAGGCAGGAGCTGTGCATATTAATGGGGTAATTTTGCACGAGATTGGTTGAGCTTGTTACCAATCAAGATCACAGATGAGTTTGATAATAAGCAATATACTCACATATTAGTGAGATGAGCATGCATCTCATTGGACGAGGAGTTGTATTTCTGATCAGACTTTGGTCAGACTTGAAATATGAGCTTGGATCTTTCAATGAAGAATGAGAGCCAAGCATGTTAATGAGGTGGTCTTACATCTGTTTGGATAAGCTTGTAACCACTCCAGAGTACACATTTTTTTTATCCATTTTTGATTAGACATTTAATCAGGATCTCAGGTGAAGTCATTCATGATGAAGATTCATGCATAATAATGAGGTAATCTTAATTTGATTGGCTGAGCATGTTACCATTTTGGAAATCTGATTTTTATCAAACTTGGAATCTATGCAGAAGCATCAAATCAGATCTGAAATATATACTTTTATCATCAAGATTTCAGATGAGTTCAGTAATGAACAAGATACATAATAAGAATATCTTGGCAGAATTTGTTATCAATCTGAAGGAAATTTTTTCCCTCCAGATTTTGATCAAACTTTGTATTTGAGCTCATATCACCAAGTTCTTGGATCAATTCACTAATGTGCAAGAACCATTCATATTAACCCTTTACCTCATGCAAGTGTCTTTGGATGCCTCTACTCCATTCGCATGGAAGTGCCTTTTGAAACCTATACTCCATTTGCATGGAAGCGCTTTTTGACGCTTGCTGTAAACATCAGCCATTTTAACTGGTTTTCATAGCACCACCTTTGGGGAAGACCTATTAGATACTACAGTCATTTCTGCAAATGACAATTAGGTCAGATCACGTGGTCACTGTTCATGCTCTAGTTGATATCTGCTATTTAAAGTAACTGGGTCGGAATCTGCACTCTCCAAAATGGTGGTCACGGATTTCATTCAGTACTTACAAAGTTTTCACGATTAGAATCACAACAATGAAAGATTCAATAACTTAGGTAAAGGCTCTGATATTGATGTAGGCAGCAATTAGTTTTTATAAATTATCAAATTCAGATGACTTAGTAATGTAGACGCAGACGAAAAACTTGTAAATTTCGAGTATGAGAAATGGCAGCTACAGTTGGTCATGCGGCCTCACTGACATGACAGTCAACAAGTTCTCTCAAGATTTTAAAGCACATAACAAATTCTTCCATGAAAAATAATTACACAGCTGTAACAATCGGACTTTACTCTTAAATTTTTCCACACATAATAGATGTGGCCGAGTGTTCCAATGTGCTTTCCGTCACGTATCACTGCCATCTCACCTCTGTCTGTGTGGGTTTGAGTCTCGGGCTCGGCCAATGTGGATATGTGAGAAAGCTTGCTGGTAGCTTCTCGTGGGTCGGTGGTTCTTTCCTGGGTTTTCCCGGGTTCTTCCTCCACCATTAATACTGGCCGCCATATATTGCCTATCTTGTGCTGAAAAATGGCATTAAACCCTATAACAACAACAACAAATGACATGACAGTGAACAAGTTCTCTCTAGATTTTAAAGCTCGTAACAAATTCTTCCGTGAAAAATAATTAAACAGCTGTAACAATCAGACTTTACTCTTAAATTTTTCCACACATAATAGATGTGTACCAAAAATGTAAAACGGTTAAAATTGCTGTTAAATGTTACACTGCATTGCTTAACAGTTAACAGGCAGGCCTATGTGTATGGAGTTGAATAGGTAACAGGTGTTTTATTTATAGCACGCTGCACTTTGTAACTATGCTGTATGAGGTAAAGGGTTACTGAGACACTCTTGCATCTGATTGGCAGCATTGTTACCACTGTTTTGGAGATAGATTAAATAGGTTGTATTCTTACTTTATTGTGTAAGCCTGCTAAGTGAATATGGTTAACTGTTGGATTATATAAAGCAGGTGAGCTGTATCAAACCCACTATGGTCTCTTCCATTAACCTTCTGTCATATACTATGGAATTAACACACATTCTTTGTCACATGTCAGATTTTGATTCCATTTGGTAGAGGTGTTACAATAAGAAGACTTAATTATGCAAGTCAGTTACAGTTTTCAACATTTTCTGACAAATTTTGTTCAAATTATGGCTGCAATATGATGTATCTTGTACATACTGACTTAAGCATTCTTCAATTGCAACATCTAGCAAGAGCATCTGTGTTGTATTGGCACATTTTTAGATGAATTCACGGTTCTTTAACCTCAAAGCTTAAAATATCCCATGTATTTATTATGCCAGGTTATGGCAAAAAGAAAGGAAATATATAATGATATATCTTTCCTGAACAGATTTATGAAATAGATGGGAAAATATAAGTTGGTTCTAAAGTTACTGATTTCAATTTAATCTTAACAAATTTTCAATGATGTATTTTTAGAATATTGCCAGTCTAAGAAAATATCAGTCTTGTAAGAATATGGAAACAAAGAATCAAGAAGAGTTATCTTTATGTAATGTTTCAGGCACAAGAATTCAGTATTCATGATTTAGGTCAAATAATTTATGATGTTCAGATGAAAATTGAAATCTCCATTATTCCCCTGTACATGGCAAATTTCTTTGCTTCAAAAGGTTGTTGCCTTAAACTATAGGTATGACTTAATTTACCCCTGGAAAAAGCTAATTTATAAAACCTGTAGGCTCTCAGCATACATGGGATTCAATAGTTGTCAAGTTTCAAAGTAGTAGTCAGTGTAATAAGCATGTCATGTGAGTACAGTGGCCTATTAATTTATATTCTTAATCCAGATATAGATGTTATATGACGTTTGCCTTCTTTATTGCTCTGTGTGGGACGTAATGATTTGTCACAAGCATTCATATGAAATTATAAAAGGTTCCTTGTGAAGAGTTGATAGTTACCTTTAGTCAGATTTAACTCCCTTGAAAATGGTTGACTGAAGGAGTGTTGTATGTAATAGATTCATACAAAAATTGAGAAACAAAATCAATATTGCTTTCAAATTTGATTTCTTTGCATTTCTTGGCATTCAAGATATGGATAAATTTTGAGATATATTTATGTTATACACTAAAACTGTGCCCTAATTTCCAGGATCCATTACATTTTTTCAATGTTTGAAAATAAGGAGGGTATAACATCAAATTATTTTATAAAAGACTCAATTATAGAAATATTGTTTTATGACTCATCCTAATTGTTTGTATCCAATCATGAATAAAAGCTAATGATAACATAGACACATGGCAGACATGGAAATATCGGCTCATGGTCATCACATGATGCAAAGAGAGGGACTAGGAGAGAATTAAAATGATCCTGGTTAACTGAGATGTAGCTGAACGTGAAAAATATTTTGCTGACATTGCAAATATAGTACAAGAGAATTATGGGGGCAGAATTGTGACTGATTCAGCAGAGTAACTGTTTCAAGTCATTAATAGTGTCGAATTCCTTTATGAAAATTCATCTCTTGTTACTGTCATATTTATCGTGTTTTATGACAATCATTGTTGGAAGATTTGGTAATGTCTGGCTTTAGTTATTTTATCCTGCATGCTTTGTAGTTTCTATATCACATATAATCCCTTGTATTAGATACAAATAAATCAATAATGATGATTCAGTGAAATGTATAGTAGATATCAAAGCCAGTAAAATAGTAGTATATTAGTTTATTGTAATAATATACTTAAAACTCTGACAGTCATTGATTTTGACATGTATCTTGTGAGGGTTCATAATAATAATAATAATAATAATAATAATGCTTTATTTATAGAGGGTGACTCATTAGTCAAGGACTATTCTCCCTTGAAGCCCTCTTCAGGAAAGTATAACAATGCACATTATATGAAGATAGCAATAATTTGTGTTTATTTTAACATGTTCAGTATTAAAATACTAAATTCCATTATCTGTTAGAAACACATACCTGCTCATGATATCTTTTCTTAAATACTCTAATATTTTCAGCAGATTTTACATGTAGTGGAAGCTTATTCCACAGAACTGTACCAGAGTATTGAAAACTCTTTTTAAATTGCTCTGTTCTTGGTTTTGGTATTAGAAGGTTTCCATGTGATATTGATCTCAACTGGTATTATGTTGAAAAAGGCCTGAATAAGTCCTGAAGATACTCTGGTGCAGTTCCATGCAGACATTTATAAAAAAGAACTGCCTTGTGAAAATCTATCCTGTCATATATTGTGAACCATTTGAGTTCTATAAATAATGCTTTTGAGGGATGATCAACAGATGCATCTAAAATTACACGTGCTGCTCGTTTCGTAAGTTTATAAATCCTGTCAAGCTCAGATTTAGCACAGTTTCCCCATACATTAGAACAATAATCCATTGTTGGAAGAAAATATGACTTGTAGTATAGATTGCGAGTTTCCATTGGTAAATATTTCTTGATTCTGCTGAGAAGGGCAATTTTGGATGACAGTGTTTTACAAAGCTTATCAATATGGTCATTCCATAATAAATTATTATCTACAGACACACCTTTCATGTTTGACATGTTTTAATGGATGATTATTTATTGCAAGAGATAGTTTTGGGTTCCCTGACTTGTGTAGCTTTTGTGATGCCCCCAAAATCATACATTTTGTTTTACCTTCATTAATTACCATCCTATTTTGTTGTGTCCAGTTTTGGATGCTAATAAGGTCTGAGTTTAATCTCATTTGGATAACTTCAGTATCAGAACTAGATGTATACGAGGTTGCATCATCTGCAAACAAATCTGTATTTGTGGATTCATTATTTAATGGTAGATCATCGATACAGATAAGGAAGAGGAGAGGGCCCAAAACTAAGCCTTGAGGGACTCCTGAATGAATAGTGCGAGTTTGAGAGCTAATATTGCCAATGCTTACTTGTTGAGATCTTTGGTTTAGGTATGATCTAAACCAGTTTAGAAGGATTGTCAAACCTGTAACAGTTCAACTTTTGCAGCAGAATTTCATGATCAACAAGATCAAAGGCTTTCTTGAAGTCAAGGAAAACAATCCCAGTCATATGTCCATTATCCATTTCCTTCAGCCAAAGATCAGTTAATTTGGTAAGTTCTGTTTGGCACGAGTGGTACTTTCTAAATCCTGATTGCGCTTTATGAAATAGAGAGTCTGTTTCAAAAAATTTATAGACCTGTAAGGCTACCTGCTTTTCAAATAGTTTTGACAATACAGGTAGAATTGATATTGGTCTGTAATTTCCTGGATCCTCCTTTTCTCCTTTCTTGCACATTTCAGTGTTTCTGGAAAATTACACTCATTGTACTTAAATTTATGATATGCGTTAGTGTTTTTGTTATTTCTGGTGCAGCAGTTTTAAGAATTCGTGGACCAATACCATCCAATCCAGAGGATTTATTAATATTCACCTTAATTAGCATATCAAAAACATCAGCTTCACTAACATTAGCTATTGAAAAATAATTATCATCAGTAATTTTAGCTCTTATAAATAATGGAAGAGCATCAAGTTCAATTGGGCTGTTAGTCTGGTTCTGAATACTCTTACTGGAGATGCTTATGAAGAAATTGTTGAACATTTCCACAATGTCTTGTACAGCTGTTGCTATATCATCATTTTGCTTAAGTCTAGAGGGAAGACAACTGTTCTTGGGTGGGTTCAGCTCGTTTAGATGCTTCCACAATGTTTTGGTACTCTTACTTTCATCGATAGCCTGTTTATAGTAGTTCTCTTTTGCCTTATCTATCAGGTGCTTAGTTTTATTTCTCCACTTTCTATAGCTTTTCATGTCTTTTTTCTCGTGGAAATTATCTCTTAGGTGCCTAGCCTCATTGATCTCGGGGATAATCCACTTGGGTGTAATTTGGTGTTTAACTCTTTTTGTTTTAATTGGGGCATGCTTGTCTAAGGCTGCATTGAACATCTGATACCATTTGTCCAAGGCAGTGTTGACATCAGCTATATTGCAGGCTGATTGGAAGGGTTTGCAAACTAAATCATTTAAGAACATTTCCTCGTCAAACTGTTTCAAGTCCCTGTAAAGTATTTCAGCTAACTTGACTGTATTTAGGTCCCATTCCCTCCTTCCTACAGCTTGAGAGGTTTAGACATACAGTATTGCATGTGGTGATCAAGCTTTTGCATTTATCTTGGGAATTTTGCACACTGTATACTTTTATACCTGGAACCTGGAAAGCTAGCAACTGGATGCACCATGATGGGTATTATATCACAAATTAGGTCTCTGTGACAGATTTTACACTTCTGGCTGGTTGAATTTTGAGTTTTAATTTGTTTACCTCAAACTCTGTTACTGGGGTATGTGAAATTTTTACATTCATCACATCACCAGACACAGGTTTTCAAATCCTGTATATATCCTTTAATACCTAGAGTCATGAGGCTTGATGACAAGATACATCTTGATCAATACCTACATCACTGTGACCCATATTTCATACTTCACTGACTTCATTTAAGTTTGTTTCTCAAGCTCTTCTCATGTGTGAATCATCAAATAAAATTTGATGTATTCATTTCAGTAAACACCTTTACAAAAAAAAGATCACTGTGATCTACATTTCACATTTTATTTACTAGGGTTACATTTTGCATTTAGCTAGCTCATGACCAAAATGTTTTTGGCAACCAGTATAATTGCAGTCATACCTAGAATCATACACCTGATGAGGCATTGTATATAACTTTGTGTACCACAACCTCATCACGAAAGTAGATACCCACATTTCATACTTGACTGACATGGGCTCAGTCTCACATGCAGTTCCTGTCAGAATCATCAACCTGGATAATTGCATTGGTATCACACCTTTGAAACAAAATTTCGTGGTGACCTATTTATCACATTTGATTGGCTTACATTTACATTAAGTTTCTTGTCTATCTTTTGACCATGTTTTATGTCGTTTATAATGCAGTTATGCCAGAAGTTATGAAGGATGGTGAGAGGATACATCTTTAATAGGTCTATATCCATATTTTAAGTGTGATTATGGGTCAAATTAGGATGTCACTGAGACTATTTAATGCTTCTCTGACTTTTAATAAATTTTTAATGTTAGAATCGTTGAAATAGTTCATTGTGTACATCTCTCATTGCATGACAGCAATACTGTAACTGTGACCTACATTTTCCTGGCCTAGGATTAATGTTAGCTCCTGACCACTTTGATATTTGCATGTTATGTACATGCTGTCTATGTAGAATCACAACTAGGCAAGAGAATACATTTTGATTGGCTACTTCATTTCAGTTGTGGGTTATTATTGTCCAAACTGTACACTTCACTATTTTGGGTTAAAGTTTGTGCTTTTTGTCTCATGCTGGAATCATGAATTGATGTTACTGGTATATATACTCTGTGTGTGTGTGTGTGTGTGTCCATTGTGCAAAACCACCTTGTCAATATCACTGACTGTTCATTCCATTTTCCCATTGAATGTGCAACTGTTGATATTTATTTGAATCTTTCTGACATAAGATTTCTCAGGAGTATGAAATGACTCACCCACTAATTGTTTTAAGTTTTCCTTCTAAGATGAGAATGTCTCGTGACATTGTGTGCGCATTTCACAGCAGCATATTCCTTTTATGGCCATACAAAATTATTACAGTAAAAAAAAATGTGTTTACAAATGAAGTGAGCTTG
The DNA here is from genome assembly GCA_028554795.2 of Sinohyriopsis cumingii. Lineage (NCBI taxonomy): Eukaryota > Metazoa > Mollusca > Bivalvia > Unionida > Unionidae > Sinohyriopsis > Sinohyriopsis cumingii. The sequence continues at coordinate 933,416 of CM068837.1, read as the reverse complement.
TAATGTGATCAGCAATTTTCAGTGTAGTATCCTATCAGATACATTTTATAATCTGTTTTCAAGAAGCCACGCTGGCTGTTGTTGCATGGCAAATGGAGTTAATGCTGACTTGAGTTAAACAATGCTGTGCTTTCATCAGTTAGTATTTGTCATCATGATTATTTATTAGTGGTAACAATGGCCATTAATTATCCAAGCAATAAAATGTAACACCTTAGGAACACAAGCCAGCAGATTACTTAACTCTTTGGATGGATCAAAGTTTTTTTTCTTTATCTGAATGCTGGAACAAATGTCACTGTGCACGGTTATGCCCATCACTGTCCATATAACAGTGTGTCCATCCCAGAGGAATACTTTTGAACACAAACTTAAGGGATTCTGGCAGTATATAGCAGGTAGTCACTGGTCAGGATGACATTCTAGTGTGTATGGCCCACCGTATATTATCTTTCACTGGTTTGGTTAAGTTTTTGTGTTCAGCTCATTGCCATGTGAGTTTTTGGTATGGTATGTGCATAATATCCTACCAAGAGGTTTTGGTATGGTATGTGCATAATATCCTACCAAGAGGTTTTGGTATGGTATGTGTATAATATCCTACCAAGAGGTTTTGGTATGGTATGTGCATAATATCCTACCAAGAGGTTTTGGTATGGTATGTGTATAATATCCTACCAAGAGGTTTTGGTATGGTATGTGCATAATATCCTACCAAGAGTTTTTGGTATGGTTTGTGCATAATATCCTACCAAGAGTTTTTGGTATGGTATGGTATGTGCATAATAATCTACCAAGAGTTTTTGGTATGGTATGTGCATAATATCCTACCAAGAGTTATGGAACATGGTATGTATCCTACCAAGAGTCTTTTGGTATGGTATGTGCATAATATCCTACCAAGAGTTATGGAACATGGTATGTGCATAATATCCTACCAAGAGTTATGGAACATGGTTATTAAATGCATCTTGATAAGTTCTACAGCCTTCTTACAACAAGAGGTCTTTGCGGTATATTTCAATCTGTAGTGAGTGTTTAAAATTCATTTATTTGGTGTTGTTTATGTTCAGATTATGAAACTTGATAGTTGGATGTATCTTAGTACTACATCCGTATACAACCAAAGAAGGCCAATGTGACCTACATTGCATATTTCACTTCCATGGTTACTTGTAAATGTGTTAGTATGTTACGACACTGTGTGTGTTTTTTCTTTCATGCAATACTAGCCTACTCTGGCTGTTCTTTCTGAGGTTAATGTGTTAATATTTATGTTTATATGTACTGAAAACAAAAGGTCCCTGACACTTATCAGTAATCCACTGAATGGCAGGGAGCAACTAGATTTTGTGGAAAACTTTGAGAAATTAAACATAGGTGTTTTTCTGCATATGCGTTTGCAGATATAATATATTTTAGTTGGTCTTGAAAACATGAAAGTTGATGCTGGAAAAATATATATGGAGGCTAATGTACTGGCAGTATAAAGCAGTATTTTATGTTAAACAGTGACACAGTTGTAGAAAGTCTTTTGGTAAGAATAGTAATGAGACTGAACATTTGGAATATTTTCAGAATCTCTGTTCATATGTTGTACCTGTACTGTGTGCCTGCCTGGCTGTATTCATTTAAAATTTTGTATTACAGCCATGGCAGATGCATGATAAAATGATTGCTTAGTCCTCATTCATGACTTAAGTATGCCTGATTATATGGCTGCCATCATTCTCTACTACCGTCTGGGCTCCTGAGATTTCAATGAAATGCTCTTTCAGGTACTTTTTCGTTCTTCAACAAGCCGTAAAGGCCACAAACTGTTTTATTTGAAACATGACATTGTTATTTTCATGATGAAACACATGCAGCTTCCAGTTATGCTGAAAACACACAAGAATAAGTAACTTACTGCGGCAGATGTGTTTTTTGGTGGACATATAACCTTGTCACTACGATACTGTTTGACCTTCTCATCACTTGATGTACAAAATTTCCTTATAATTTGTCTTGATTTCTAACTTTGTTGACCACTATCAACATGAAGTAATCTTTAGATTCTTCTAACAAAGGCACCCCATGTCTTTGCAGATGACTAGACACTCTAGCACGATACAAACTCGCTTATTCAACATCTTAAGCTGTTACACTAGTCCTACATGCAAGACCTTGACGCTGATATTTATGTTTTGGGCATCAGGGTCTTACTGCCTAGCTAACAGCGCTGTGTAGTGTGTTTTAAACGAAAGTTAAATTTTCAGGAATATCTCACAACTGGCAACTAAATAACGGTACTTTTCTACAAAGTAAAGTCATAATGTTTTAGTCAGACTTTACTTACTCTGATGTGTTTTCTCAAATAAATTGAAATTCTCACAAAAGAAATGGACTTGGTTTCAAGTTTCGTTGGCCTAAATTTAAGTTGACTTAAAATCAGCCAAAATCGGGTTAAGTTAAAATATTATTCTTTAATGAAATGAATAACAAAATATATTATGCCTATTGGAACTGTAAAGCAACGTTTCATTTAGTTCAAGTAACATATCCACCGCATTAACCTACTTAAACATACCTCGACTACCGGCGCATTGCAACAAATTCAAATGTAAGTCAACGAAACATAAAAATGCATCCATTTGTTAGTGTCATATTTTCATTCCGCCAGAGGTGCCCCGAGTGGTCTAAAACGCTCTCCGTTACGGATCACTGCCATCTCACCTCTGTCTGTGTGGGTTCGAGTCTAGGATTCGGCTAACGTGGGTATGTGAGAAAGCTCGCCAGTAGCTTCTCATGGGTCGGTGGTTCTTCCCAGGGTTTTCCCAGGTTCTTCCTCCACCATTAATACTGGCTGCCATACATAGCCTATCATGTGCTGAAATATGGCATTAAACCCCACAACAACAACAACAACAACATCATTCTGCCAGGATAAAGACAGCACAATAAGTATATTAATTACACATAAATTAGTGGAAGAGTGTCAATATATGCTGCCAAAATTGTGAGATATTCCTGAAACTTTGACTACTTGTTCTGATGTCAACAACATTGGAAAACTCTATACAAGGCCATTATTTGGATAGTAAGTCATAGCACAAAAACAAAACCAACTTGTAATATTTCTTACATTGTAGGACTTCTGTTACACACCAGAGAAAACCTAACAGCATTTATAACAAATACAAGGAATGTCACAAGAACATCAGTAAATGAGGATAGAACTAATCAAAAACATAAGTGCAAACTCTTTCCCCACACATGACCTAATTTACACCATATATTTCACTGTAGTAAAAACATTAGAATATTAATATGCATGTATGTCATACATTCCTTAATTGACAGGCTTAGTTTACAATTCATGATTAGTGACAATCATAACATTCAAGTGCTGAGGGAAGGATGTACTTCTAAAGCAATCACCTTCTCATATGTCTTATATGATTAGTTCTTAATTTTCTTAAAATGAATGATTTTCTGCTCTCAATCTTGACTCACAATAAGTGCCTTCACTCACACTAGTGGAAACACATCCTACAATTGCATTAATTCTAATAATTACAAGCAGGTACAATTTATGAAGAAAAACAATGCATATTTTGGATATGTAGCTAATTTTTTGACAGGTATTAAGAAGGAATGGCTGATAATATTGGAAGATAAAATATCTGGCAGATTAATATTTACAGAATTACATGAGTAAAATTACATAGGTTAATCACTTGAAATGTAAACAGACTTTGGTTTGGTTTGGTACTTTATGGCATAGCAACAAAGGTAGGTTATTTAGTGCCATGGCAATTAGAGTAAAGGGCCTAGTGTCCATGGACACACCACAGTAGCTTGCCCAGTCTGGTCCAATTGTAAGATTTGTACCCAGCCATTGCAGTCATGAGTCCAGCTAACTGCTGGTCCATTGTAGATCACTCTAAACAACGGAATAGATAAGTTGATTGTATTTCACATTTCAGGATTTTGTTTGTTATTACTAGGATCGATCATAGTTGTACTTGTTATTTGGAAACTTTAGTGATTGGGTTACTGATATGCATGTTGTTGTTGTTGTTGTGGGGTTTAGCGCACACGATAGGCTATACATGGCGGCCAGTATTAATGGTGAAGGAAGAACCTTGGAAAACCATGGAAAGAACCACCGACCCATGAGAAGCTACCGGCAAGCTTTCTCACATACCCACACTGGCTGAATCCGAGACTTGAACCGGCACAGACAGAGGTGAGATGGTAGTGATCAGGAACGGAGAGCACTTTAGACCACTTGGCCCACTCTGAACCCGGGCCTGATATGCATGTAATATAACTCATGGTAGTATTGTAATGACAACAAAGAAGACCAAGATAGCAGCCTCCATTATTGGCATTGGGGATGTTTACTGCATGAATTTCACATAAGGCTTCAAGTTTATACACAACAGTGTTCATGGCATCTTCACATAGGGTGATTATTATATAGTAACATTGCTTTATCAATGAATGAATATGCTTTATGAAGAAAAAGAACTATTCAGGCTCTTGCAAAATATATTCTCACAAAATATGCTGTACCTGCACATGCGTTGACTGTTTTGTCAGCAAAAATCTAGCAGTTTCCACTTACTGGCATTTTGACATGACATTTGGCTATACCAATCCCACCCACCAAATGAAGCCCTTTGAATGTTATAATGTAACCATCAACAGGCTGACTATTGTAGATGTGATTAGATGAGTGAATTGCATGCTGCATGCTTTTAATATGAGACCTTGTATTAGTGGCTAATAAAAGTAATTGTTGATGCATGAACTATACTTGTACTACAGGCTATCATTTGTATTTACTCAGAGCTTGTGACTTTTCACTGTTTACAAACTGGCTACTTAGAATTAGAAGAGTCACTGATAATAGCATCTTAAGAATATTTGAAGAGCAATAATTGTGAAAAAGTAATACATAAACAGCATTAATGTTTTTTTTTTAAAACAAACTCTTTATAGTATATCAGATTTTTATATAATGGAAAATATTCTTTTATGTTGTTGTGTGTGGTTAGTAATACAACTGGTTGGTTGGTTTAAGAGTATGTCAGGACAATGCAGGTTATATAGTGATGATTTTAAGTTAAACTGTTAAATTGTAAAATTTAAAAGTTAAAATGTAACAAGAAAAATTCCCAGATATAAAATATGTAAATTAGAAAAGGGCATAGGGGACTCTAGTCTAAGTGTATTTTCAGCATGATGTGGTTCGTAATGGCTATTGCAGACAGAAACTGCATAGTTGTGTGAGCTGTGTAATCATCGATTTCTGTGACTCTGGTTTTCAAGTTTGTGATCTTAAACTTGTAACACATCAACTTATTAAATCCAACAGTTTTCTTGATGTTTTTGATCTGTTATTGTTTTATCTTCTTTACTGTGTAGACTTTGCATTATTCCTCCATGTATGCAGGACTTGAGATTTTTCTTTCACCATTTACATAACATTTTGAGGTACATGTAATTGATGTCAAGTTGTCAGTTTTGTTGGATTTGTGGTTTCCACAGTCACTTGTCAAGTGAAACTTTTGAGGAGAAAAATTACTTCTTGGTCAAAGAAAAGTGAAAATAATGAACAGTTTAAATGATTATAGTCTGATAATACAAACCCGTTTGTTTGTACCCCCCCTACCGATTTAAATAATGGAAACCTTTAATGTGATAAAAAGTGCAAGGAACTTAGCCAATTCATTCATTGATTTATAGTTTCTAACCTGACTCTGAGTAGAGTGGCCCTAACACCGTCATCTTATGCACGTTTCATGCTTAATGGAAGTTTCAGTGTAATAGACGGACATGCTCGGATCCATTTCCAGTTTCTGGACAAGTCCATTTTCAGCAAAGGGGTGTATCGCGACTACAGATGTACATACATAAGTCATCTGCTTCCAATATTTACAATATCGAATCAAGCAAAGGAAAATAATGACAACTCCAAATTTGCTTTTCATGTGGATTTAACAAGCAGTTTAATTTCTAGGTTCATATATGCAGAGGGATATAATTCCAGACTCTCAACATTATGTAATCTACGCAGTTATTCAGCAGTTGCATAACAGGATGAATGCATCATTATGTTGTCTGATGGAAATAAACTAGCCAATTGTGTACGCAATATAGCACCGTGTTAGTATGGAAAGTCCGTTAAGCATGAAATGGTGCAAGGGATGCCAGCGTTAGTGCCATTCTGGTCACAGTCAGGTTAGAAATTATAAATCAATGATTCAATTGACTTAGTTCTGTGTACTTTTTATCACATTAAACTTTTTCGTTTTTGAAATCGGTAGTGGGGTACAAACAAACGGGGATGTAGAGTCAGACTATAGGTAATTTGGTATTATTTATTTAAGGAAAGTATTTATTTGATGTGAATGCAGTTTTTAAAATAAAGTTTGAATTCACATTGTTGGATGAATTGTGATATTGTCTAGGTGGAGACAGGTCAGGAACCAAAATGTCTCAGTGGTTAGTATGTCAGACTTGCAACTGATAAGGTGTTGGTTTAAATCCTACCATTTGGTCAGCCAGGTCAGCTACCTATGTGTCCCAGGGTAAAGCACTGACTTAAATGACCATGACACTAAATAGCCTGCTGGTGCTGTTATGCCTTAAGAAACCAAAAGAATCCAAACAAATATACAGTCCTTACAGTGAACATGATAAATGATAATAAACTCAGCAAATCGACACTTACAATAATACAAAGTATTAAAGGGAGCAGTTAAATTTATGTGATTTTCCCATTAATATGTTGTTTTTCTTGATAGTATAGTTTATTTGGACTTAGCTTTTATTGCAAATTAAATTACACTTTAAAGTTATATAATCATAGCGTTTGTCTGTGATTTTTTGTTATATTGGCAAGACGGGGAGAAATTACTACTGAACTACTACTACTACAAAAAACAAAACAAGAAGCATTAGCAGCATTAGTAAATTAAGACATACCACAAATCTCTTCAAGTTCAGTGACCAGTGATAGGAACTCCATAATGACTGGAGGCATTTAAGTGGGATTTTACACCCTATTATGCTCGCCTAATATTGATCCTGAGAAATATTGATTCAGGCTGGAGGAGGTGGTGAGAGTTAATCTGTGATGTAACGAACAACAGTACTGACACTAATTACTCATTTCCTACAAATGTGTTGTCACTGACAGTCAAGGATTAAACATTTTTACTTCCTGGTTTCATGGCAGAATTAGACGACCAGTACCAATGGTAGGTTAATAAGAACCAACTAGGAATTACATGTAGTCTAAATGAGCTGATTTTATTATTATATACCAGTGGAAGCAACTGGTAGTATTTAGTAAGCAGTTTGGTGTTGCTAACGGACAGATGGACTATTCTAGATTTTTTGTCCCACCAGGTTTTGGAGGTAGGTAAAAGTTGAAGTAAATAAAGATATATGTATACATTCAGTTGAATCAGTTGTTACATGATGTCATTTATTACATACTGATATAATCTTTCTTGGCATCAAATAGAAATCTTTAGTCCATATTTTCATATCAATCACCCAGATTAGAACGAGTGTCTTCTTTAACATCCGAACATAGAGATTTATAATATTATAATAGTTTGAGAAATCCCAATTTGTACAGTAAAGCTGCATATATTTATAAATGGTTAAAGAGTTTGTATGTAATAAATACAAAACTGCATTCTTGTTTTGTTTGGAGTCAGGGGAAAGAACTTGTTTAACATGGCTTATGAAGATGTATTGGCTTGCTGGCATTGACATGCTGTATGAAACTCGTTCATTCTGTAACTCAGAACAAGACACAGTAACAGTTTTGTATATATGTGAATTACAGCAAATCTGTCACTTTTTTTGTATGCATTTTTTTAATGAAATTAATGTTAGATGATTGTGGGGCAGGAGATGGTGGGGTTGATTGGTGGATTGTACCTTCTTACAAGGTGTCTGATTTATTTGGTTTTCATTGTCTAGAGGGTGATTGCCCTCATTGTTGATGCCAGGATCGAGTAAAAATTAATATAAAGTGTGAAACTTATAGATAGAATAAATAGAGATCTCAGCAGATATATAGAACAGAATGACACAATCCCCTGTACATGAAATACAACAATTTAATCAACTGCATAAACAACTGTGATAATATGGTACATTAGAAAGATACACTTCTCTTTTGAAATAAATCATTAATCGAATTTCAGACACAAATATACTTACATAAATAGCTGATCTGTTTTAAATGATAGAATTTGTTCATTGAATCAAGTGAACAATCAAAGTCATTGACTTGTACAACTTCATAACCTGTTTATTTTCGGTTCATTCCAACTTCACTGTGGCTGTTCTTCTTGGTCCTTTCTCTTTTTTTCTTCATCAAACTCTCTATTGTCTTGCCTCTTTCGGCCCTCAACTTTGTGTCGTTAGGTGGATATATCAGTATGTAGATACTTCCAGGATAAGTATGTACATGGATATGCCAGTGGAGTTATTTCCCGTTTCAGAATAAACTGAGAAGCAACCTAAATCTTCTGTCAGATATCCTACTGGGAATAGATCATTACCCCCCTCTCAGCTCGGCTAACGTTGGTACGTGGGAAAGCCTGCCGGTAGCTTCTCGTGGGTCGGTGGTTCTTCCCTGGGTTTTCCAGGGTTCTTCCTCCACCAGTTATACTGGCCGCCATGTATAGCCTATCTTGTGCAGAAAAATGGCATTAAACCCTAGAACAACAACAACAACAACAACAACCCTCTCATTATGTCAGATATCATTCTATCTGAATTCAAATAGATACCAAAGACTATCTGGTCAAGCCAAACATGGCAGACCATAAATAAACCTTAGGTTCATAAGATTAATGTACTTCCTAACAGCTATTTCATCACTGACTCACATTAACATACACGAGACATTACAGTTCCGTTCTTATCTCAGTTACACAAACGAATGAATGAAATTCATTAATGGCTTAACTACGTTATTTTCAATGAATACACACATTCAGGTTTATAAGCATACATGAAATCTCACTTCATAGCTGTAGCAACGTTAATTTAAGTCAATACGCACTCAAGTCTTTATCATACATGAAATGATCTAAGTTCGGAGAGTTGACACGGATTCTCGTAACTCATATCAACTAAAGTTATGCATGAAATTCTTAGAATACCTGATTCCTATAACAATCAAGATGATAAATTCAAACAGTTCGTCAAACTTATATAAAGAAGATCATTGTATGAATTCAGATAGATGAACTCAAACACAGTTATACTCATATCAGGAGAATTGATTTATGGATTTAAACAAATAAATTCATGCAGATAAAAGCAAATAAATTCAAGCAAATCATTTTATTGGTGTCAACGAATTACATGAGATTGATGCAGATACCTTGTTTTTTCAAGCTTAATCACAGCTGGCTTTTACTGCCAGAATTGTGTCCCTCGACTTTCCAGACATGCCGTCCCTCAGATAAATGTTTTACGAGAGAATTTTTTCTAAATTCAATCTCAGAAATTGTGGTCAGCCTGACTTCTAGATTTCCATATATCTGATTGTGGACAATCTCAACTCTGACATTTTCAGTACAAAAATCGAAGTTAACCCTTACTAACTTCCAGTCTGTCTGATTGTTAAATAAACGAAAGATTATTTAAGAATCACATCCTTTCAAGGACACAGACGTTAAAAGACATTGCAGTAGAGCGATTTAACATGCACCTGTCCCCATAAATCTAATTTAAATTGTTCCCTTGCCCAAATTAATGTGCTCTTTATAGATCGACAGAAATTTGCACCCTTACAATGATTTTCCTTCTTTAGGGGTTTAAAATTAATTCTCTAGAGATATTCATTAGAATAATACTAGTATGAGCCAAGGAACAAATAAATTTAAGCACTAAAATCGACAAGAATATTCATTTTCATTATATGTAGTGATGCTCAAGCGTGTTCTTAGCAATTAGCACATCTGTAAAATTGGTAAAATGTTTTTCACTTAGAGTGTAGTTGCAGGAAGCTGAGTAGAGGGAAAACAGGGTCTCATTTCTTATTAAACACTGTTTACTCGGAGCATAGCCAAGTACAGTGTATGAACAGTTACAAGGAGCAGAATACCAAGGTAACACCTTTATCCCAAACATTTGCTCTGCATTAATGATACATTCAACAAGTACATCAATTCTCTTTGATGTTATGATCATTATGGCTGATAATCAATTCATTGGTTCAAGTGGAAGATACTAAACATAATGCAAGAATATTCATGTGTGAATTTGTTTGAAATTACTGACATATATACTGAGTTTGTATTTTATAAATGGTAAAAGCACACATGGTTTAATAATTTTCGACAACTTTACTATTTGTGTGCATGAAAATATCAACAACTGTTCCTTTGACTATAATCCACAAAGGCAACTTTTAATTGCATCAATTTACCATTCCATATAAAGTTGATGGTGCATTAAAAAACTTCCATAAATGTGTATTGATAGTTGTTTTACTTCATATATTCCAATTAATTGTGTGCATACCAATACACACTGTAATGCTTACCAAAGCTTAATCTTGTATTAGTAAATCATGCCAATGGTGTAAACTAATTTTTTTATATAATTTGGGCATGGAAAATCAACACACATGCAATTGTTTAGTTAAGAAGGGGTTGAGTAAACTTTTAAATACAAACAGTAGTGATGGCCACAATACAAACAGTGGTGATGGTCACAATAATGTCTTGACTTTTAAATACAAACAGTAGTGATGGTCGCAATAATGTCTTGACTTTTAAATACAAACAGTAGTGATGGTCGCAATAATGTCTGGACTTTTAAATACAGACAGTAGTGATGGTCACAATAATGTCTGGACTTTTAAATACAAACAGTAGTGATGGTCACAATAATGTCTTGACTTTTAAATACAAACAGTAGTGATGGTCACAATACAAACAGTAGTGATGGTCACAATAATGTCTGGACTTTTAATAACAGTAGTGATGGTCCCAATAATGTCCTGACTTTTAAATACAAACAGTAGTGATGGTCGCAATAATGTCTGGACTTTTAAATACAAACAGTAGTGATGGTCACAATAATGTCTGGACTTTTAAATACAAACAGTAGTGATGGTCACAATAATGTTTTGACTTTTAAATACAAACAGTAGTGATGGTCACAATACAAACAGTAGTGATGGTTACAATAATGTCTGGACTTTTAAATACAAACAGTAGTGATGGTCACAATAATATCTGGACTTTTTAGTGCAAACAGTAGTGATGGTCGCAGTAATGTCTCGACTTTTAAATACAAACAGTAGTGATGGTCACAATAATGTCTTGACTTTTAAATACAAACAGTAGTGATGGTCGCAATAATGTCTTGACTTTTAAATACAAAGAGTAGTGATGGTCACAATACAAACAGTAGTGATGGTCACAATAATGTCTGGACTTTTAAATACAAACAGTAGTGATGGTCACAATACAAACAGTAGTGATGGTCACAATAATTTCTGGACTTTTAAATACAAACAGTAGTGATGGTTGCAATAATGTCTGGACTTTTACATACAAACAGTAGTGATTGTCACAATAATGTCTGGACTTTTATATACAAACAGTAGTGATGGTCGCAATAATGTCTGGACTTTTAAATACAAACAGTAGTGATGGTCGCAATAATGTCTGGACTTTTAAATACAAATAGTAGTGATGGTCACAATAATATCTGGACTTTTAAATACAAACAGTAGTGATGGTCACAATAATGTCTTGACTTTTAAATACAAACAGTAGTGATGGTCACAATAATGTCTTGACTTTTAAATACAAACAGTAGTGATGGTCGCAATAATGTCTTGACTTTTAAATACAAACAGTAGTGATGGTCACAGAAATGTCTTGACTTTTAAATACAGACAGTAGTGATGGTCACAATAATGTCTTGACTTTTAAATACAAACAGTAGTGATGGTCGCAATAATGTCTTGACTTTTAAATACAAACAGTAGTGATGGTAGCAATACAAACAGTAGTGATGGTTACAGTAATGTCTGGACTTTTAAATACAAACAGTAGTGATGGTCACAATAATATATGGACTTTTAAATCCAAACATTAGTGATGGTCACAATAATGTCTGGACTTTTAAATACAAACAGTAGTGAAGGTCACAATAATGTATGAACTTTTAAATACAAACAGTTGTGATGGTCACAATAATGTCTGGACTTTTATAGCAGGACAAGTAAATAATTGCTCATTTTTTCAAGTCTTTGGGTCTACACGGGCCCTCTCTCTCAGTTGCATGGGTACTAGTTGTGTGCGTATGTATCTATGTATGTATGTATGTATGTGTGTGTGCATGTATGTAATAGCATGTCAGTACAATACCTGATATATGATGCCATTTAAAAATAAAGTTCAGTTGTATATGTAAAGAGTTTCATGAAAAACCCTTGGAAGCAAACCTTTCCAAATAATTGTAATTGTGAAGTACTGAAACACAGAAAATTAACAGTGAAGATATTAAATTTTTTAAAATACTTTTCAAACAAAAGATAAAAGTACAAAATTGAAATTCCTTAAAATGTAGGGTTAAAATTCATTATACAGAACACATTCTTATTATTTCTGATTGGTGCTAGACTTGAATTTATCCTTTTGGACAGAACAGAGAGAAGTGAGAGCTGAACAGGGAGAAAGTGGGAGCAGAGCAAGACATGCATTATATATATATATATATATATATATATATATATATATATATATGCGTGTCTGTGTTGTTTTTATTCTCTTATTTGAATTATCCCCTCTATTTTCCAGTATCCATTTTTGCATTTAGCATTGGCTTCAGGCAATACCTTTTTTTCAAGTAGAAAAGTATTGTCTTGGTTCTTTTTTATAAGCACATTTGGTGCATGTTTAAAAACTGTCATATTCATATGCAGTGTATTTTGGCAATATGACTTAAAAAGAGAACAAATCACAGAAGCTATACATTGTAATGAATTTTAATTGAGTTACTAGATTATGGTATTGTAATTGCAACTTAGTACAAATGCTTAATTAGCAACCTTTAATCAAGATGTTTTCTTTTTTCTTTCTAAAAGTTTAAAAAATTGCAGTTTAAAAGATTTCCAACATGTTTGAAACAACCCATGTTCTATATACGAGAGCACAGACTTTCAGATCCTACTGTTAAACCTAATTTCTTTGTTGCCAATAACACTTTACTGTAACTGTTATTAGACAGTGCATTGAAGAATTAAAGACAGTATATCAATAGACTAAAGCCTTTTTTCAACCAAATTTTGGTGTTTTCTTTTTAGAAAGAGGGGTTTTCTTAATGAAATTTCTAACTTTATAGATTTGTTACAAGAGTCCATTGATGGGATTGCAAATACATGGTTTTATTATTTGCCTACATACTTTAAGTGTAACATTAGGCACTGGTATTTGCTTTGCTGGTTTTTTTTCTTCTTCATAATTTCACAAAAACTCAGAATACAACCTTGACCTTACATTGTCTCTCAAATTCTGCAACATAGCATTGTCCCATATGTTTCCGACCTACATAATAGCATTTAAAGCTAAATCTTCAATAACATAATATTTAGACCCCGCTTTCTGTGAGTTGTATATTTTCTGAATATATTTACCAAATGGTTTATGAAATGAGACAATCTAATAAAACTTTAATTCCCAGTCTCAGCGATGTCTACCATTATTTTGTCCATGACAGGATCACTTATGGTTCCAAAATAATTTTTATGATGAAAATATGTACACATGGCAGTTAAAAAATGTTACAGGTTCTATTTTTAAAACACAAATTGCTATTTACATATGTTTAAGGTCAAAACACAAGTTTGTATTCCTCTACAAAATGATCATGAATAATACATGAACTGGCATGAACTGTTGTTGATTGGTTCCAGGTTCATGAACATATTCGTGAACTATGATGAACAAGCTTTCTCATGAATGATTCATGAATTCATGAACAGTTCCTATAAAAAAAATTGATTATCTGACAAACTTAGAAATATCTATTTCATCTGGATTCATAAAATAACCTTTCCATGTGGGTTTTTTAAAACAGTATGATATGAAACATATTGTTTTATAAATGGTATTTGATTTCATATAAATTTCTAATATGCAACAAAAAACATATAAACTGACAAGTGATATTCTTTTTTTTTACTATAAGCAACACTTTTTGTATGTTTTGTAATTTTTTTCTCTGAAATTTTTTCAAGAGATATTGTAGCAGTTGTGTTCAGTCAACTGTCAAAGCATTTTGCATCGTCAAGGGGCAGTCTTTCCACTGGGATTTCTCCTGACCTGTCAGATAACTCTTTTGTGATGATGTTCAGGGCCTATAATTTAGTCGATCCCGCCCATTGTCACTACTGAATGTCTCCATTTGCAACTTATGCTGTTCCATCCAATTACTGTTTGGATCTTTAACACTGCTGCAGTTTACATTTTTGAGGTGACTTAGCCACCAACCTTGCCAGGTAGCAATACCCTGCAAGGTTAAAGTCAGATACACTCAGCAGTATTAATTGAAAAGTATTTATTGGACATACATTGTCTGTAAATACATACAGTGTGTATGCATCAGTCAAGTCTTTGGTAAGAAAGACCATGGTAGGTCAGAAAGGTCAGTAGTTTAAGCCCTGGCGAGTCAGCTGCCATGAGGACAGTCTCTGGGTTAGATGATTGACTTCCATTGCATTTGCCCGGTATAGCCTGTTATGTGTTGATGTGCAGCGAAAGGCCAATAAATTAATCACTTAGTTGTTTGCTAGAATTGACCCATTATGTGGAATACAATCATGGTACATTGGGACAAGTCCAGGATATGTACGTTTTAGTGATATATATTAAAAATTGAATGTAGTGTTTGGCCAAATGTCAATCAAATCTCGAGTCCTTATGATGCATTTTTGGGCAGATTTTGTTATCATTACTTTCAAATGCAAATAATTATTTGTCCCTTTTAAAAAAAAATTGTGAAGACCATAGTTTTGGAACATCAGAACACATTTTCCCCAGTTCACTGGATTCTAGGTGTAACACCACGTTCACAAGTTATTTATATGGAAATGTTTGCATAAGAGAAGTTCCCTCTTTATGTAAGTTGAGTATGTATTTTTTTTGAAAATGTAAGGATGTGTTTCTCAGGAAAACATACTCTTTTGACAAACCTCAGATGAAAGCATTTAAAAACTGCCCATTTATTTTGTGATATACACAGTGTGTGTGTGTGTGTGTGTGTGTGTGTGTGTGCATGTGTGTGTGTGTGTGTGTGTGTGTGTGTGTTTCAAAAGAATTATGGAAGTGTCAGGTCAGGTCCTTCAGCTTTTGGATTGAAACTATCAGGCACACAGGAACATCTGTGTCTTAGTTGTAACTGACAAACTCTTGTTCTCGTTTTGAGTATTGGAAAGTTCCGGAAAAAACCAACAAGCATTTACAAGGTTCAGAATGTGATTCATTGATTTGAAACCAGCTTCATTAACTGTTGTACCAGTGGGAGAATTGATCCAAAACTTATTTAAAGACTGAAGTAAGAGTTACTCAAGGAATGGATTTCCTGAAGTTTAGCAGAGTATAGACTGCACTTCTTTGCATTGATTGAATTCAGCATTAGAATGTGACCTTGTATGATGTTAGAAGTTTACGAGTTACTTGATTTGAAAAGATGATGGCTAAATTTTAGACCCAGGCTCAAGAAAGAGAATGATGCATCATGGTGCCCTCATAAACTACCAAACCTATCATAGGCACCATCATATATTGTTAGTAGTAATTTTGTAGACATTTTGACTTGTGCTAGCAGTCAGCTTTTCATTATGGCTCTCCATTGAGAGTTCCATAGGTCATGCCTACTGGACTGATCCAACTTGTAACTCAGGCAAAACAGAAATGATTGATATGACATAAAATGCAGAAATTCAATACGACAAAATGACGATGTCCATTAAACTTTGTGCCCAGTCTCTTTTTGCAGTGGTATTAATACAAAATTTAAAATTCTCAAGATAGAAGTCAGTCTTAATTCATATAGTTTACATGAGATGCGTGCCATGCACTTATTGGGAGATTGACAGGTCCAAAAATGCTGCAGACTTATAAATACCTGTTGAAAGATCTTGTAGAGTAGTACTAATTGATTTGCCATAATATAGCGGCAACAAATATAAGATAAGATAGATAAGAAGATAAGATAAGAATTCTTTATTTCAGACTACATAGTCCGTACATCTAAACTGAAATACAGATACAATGTAAAAAAACATAAAAGAACATAGATATCATGCATAGAAGTTTACAGATACATCTACACACACACACACACACACCTATATCTATTACTAAAATTATTCCAGTCTGTTTAAAAACAACTGTACAGCAAAAAAATTGCATATCCTTGGTGATTTAACATAACTGGATTCCCAATTTATGAAACACTTACGACTTGATGTACATGTATATGGACTTGAAAACTTCAATGCTTGGTGGAACCACCTCCTTCTAGTCATGAAACTGGTGGGGAGATTTATTTCAGTGAAGTTAAACAGAACCCATGCTTCAAAACTAGATCATTGTGACCCACATTTTTCTTCTCAGAGGTTATGGTTAAACCATTTGATGCCCCACCAGAGATGTGGTAGGAACATATAGTGTTACCATTTTCTATTCATATGTATGTTTGTACATTCATAAGTGCAGTTAAGTTTTGGCATTTTTAGATTATAGGTATTGGGGCATTCATGTTCAGAGAACATGTCTTTAGTTGCTAGACTTTGCATCTTCATTATTTGTCATCCTTATTATTCATCTGCCATGGTGTGAGAAATGCGATTATTGGATAAATGTTCATTATGGGTTGTGGGTTTGATACCTACCCTGACCATCCTGGGCCACATGTCTCTGTATGTCCTTGAGGAAGGACACTTGGCTCCAATTTTCTCAGCAGGCTATAGTGAAATAAAGCACTTAAGATAGCATTAAAAACCAGCCAACTATATTGTGGCCATATACTAGTGTACAAAATTGTATTGGGATGTACATTAATTTCACTGGGTATTCTCTCATTAATGAAAGCTGCCACATTGAGAACCATCTCTATTATTTATCACCAGGTCAGGAAGTGGTCAGTAACAGTTTAGTTAACAGACCAACTTGCAGTTATTGACACTAGCCAAAAAAATTGAACAGCATCAATTTAAATGGCAAGAGATAATGGAAGTTATCAGGCACATTTAGCATCATAGCTTGATATTTTGCATAAACTGGCTCATTTATTTGGGTTTGGAACAAAGTTTTTACTTTACTGTTGGGTATGTATGGTGTCATAGATACTCAGGTAAAGGGCTTCAAAACATGATATATATTATTGTAAATTCTTGGGTAAACAATCAATACATGGTATTGTAAATGGGTAAAAGCCCTGAAAGCAGCATATTTGGTATTGCAAATACTTAAGGGTAGGCCTGGGAACAGCATACATTAGTACTGCAACATTTTTGGGTAAAAGCCCTGAAAACAGCATCCATAGTAATGTAAATACTTTAGTAATAGGCCTGTAAACAACACATGGCATTATACATGTTTGGGTAAATTTAGGTCAGAAAACACCATACACTGATATATAAATGTTTGGGGAAAAGACCTGAAAGCAACGCACAAGGTACTGTAAATATATATGTAAGGTGTGAAAACACCATACATGGAATTGCAAATATTTGGGGAAAAGACCTTATACCTGCACATGTTGTACTGTAAATTCATATATACGGTCTGAAAACACCATACATACAATTGCAAGAGATTGAGTCATAGCTTTTTGCTTAAAATTGTAAGTAGAATTACCACTTCAGACCTTGATCTGCATGCAGTGTTATACATAACAAGAAACTGTTGAGAGCAGAGGATAACGTTCAAATCATACATGTTCCACAAAATAACCTAAGGTCAGCTTTGTCATTTTTTACTGCACCATTTTGGCTCTGGATTTGATCCCCATTTCTGTAGCATATGCAATGTTTAGTTGATTGCTTCATCTTTCAAGGCTTTGTCTTCTGTGAGTTTACTGTTTTCTTGCACCTCAAAAACCGTATTGGACGATGGCTCCAATTTTACCAATAAATGTGTTGTAAATTTAAATCTATAATCAGAGATGCTCTTATCCAGATAAAAGGCTTGAATCTTTAATAAAGTCTGGATTTTTTTTGTAAATCTGAAGATTTTTACCTTCTACAAAATCACCTGTCATAAGAGATTTCTGTTCATCAAATCAAAGGTATGAATGACCATTTTATGTTATTGGTTTATCACTATACAATTTGTTGCAGTTTTGTTGTTCAGTCAGTTTAAAAAGAGATTACAGAATATGTCATTTATGATATACACACTATGTATTTCATTAATTGCAGGATTGAAAGTAAGGAAATCTGTAGGTGGTTGTGACTGTTGGAATGGCCAGGGCCCAAACATTCTCAATGGCGGAGACTCCCAGGGAATGACATTATACCAACTGTTGAGGCAGGAAGTGGAGCAGCCTGAAATTATGTAAGTAACTCAGTTCAGTAATTTTATATAGTACAGGAGTACATGACTGTGTCCTAGGAATGCTTTTGATTTTTAATTTGACCAGAACAATTTTGAGGTCAGGAAGTTTGATGCACAGTTTTCATTCTCTACTAGGCTTGCATTGTTTCTCTGTCCTTCAGGTGTGACGCATGTGAAACACACATGGAACAAACACACAAGCTTGAATATGCTTATACATTCATTCATGATTGTTTATAACTATGTAATCAGGTAAATAAAATGCAAATTGGAATTTTGATTGTTTAAAATTTACACAAATCTAAATTTGCAAATAAAAGTGGTCCATTTGCTTTCTGACCTCTCCATTGTTTTGTGATTGAATCTTATGTAGTTTGTTTGTCAAATAGTTTTGTTTGTTTGTTTTGTCTTTATCAGCAAAAATAGGAATGTTTAGAAATGCTATTGGTTGCAAATGAAGATTGCCACACTGTTTGTTTGTTTTGCTGTTAGTTTGTTGGTTTGTCAGTTTGTTGGTTTTGAATGATTTCACTGATATTGGTTAAGACTTGTTTGTTAAATAAACTTATCCATGTTTGTTAAATTGGTTTTCAGAGATAGGGAGTCTATTCATGACTGTAAAGATCCAATGAACAATAATTGGAAACATAGGACTTATTTTCTGTGGAAACATAGGACTTACTTTCTGCAGAAACATAGGACTTACTTTCTGTGGAAACATAGGACTTACTTTCTGTGGAAACATATGACTTTCTTTCTGCGGAAACATAGGACTTACTTTCTGTGGAAACATTGGACTCCTTCCCCAATCCATGAATGTAAGTTCCAAGAAAAATGCATTTTATTTTACAAAACCACTAAAATTTATACCCACAAAATAAACGAATTCACAGTACCATATGAACTTGCTTATAAGCTGGGTTCAACTGCAAACAGCATATCTGTCACATTATGCACTGGCAGATCAGGATCTGTGTTATTTGTTCTACTGATTGCTTCTAACAATCAGCAAAAACCTAGATCTGCAAGAATGTAATGCGACAGTAGATCTGCATAATCCAAATTGCACCTGAGTAAATATAGTATTAAACTTGTAATTTTTCTTACTGAAAAAGTCAAGGTGATTAACAATGAATCTAAGGTCATTGCAAAATTTTTATGAAATTTAGAAACATTCAGTTACAGTTATTTGAAATTGCATATCTAGCTGACCCTTCAATTTAATAAAATTGACCACTAAACATTGCCTGTCAAAATGCAATTATTGTTAGATAGACACTTGTAAGGGTGATCAGCTTAGACAGCAGGTCTGCTTTGAGTAGGCATTACAAACAGGCACCAAACAGAAAAGGGGCCCTGAGTGGCCGAGTGGTCTTAGGCATTCACCATTCCGGATCACTGCCATCTCATCTCTGCGTGGGTTCGAGTCCAAGGCTCAGCTAGCATGGGTATGTGAGAAAGCCTACTGGTAGCTTCTCATGGGTCGGTGGTTCTTCCCTGGGTTTTTCAGGGTTCTTCCTCCACTAGTTATACTGGCCGCCATGTATAGCCTATCTTGTGCGAAAAAATGGCATTAAACCCTAGAACAACAACAACCAAACAGAAAACTGGATTAATAGAATATTCCCCATACGTATAGCATGGTGTCCTCGATTACAGAATTAACTCATCCTTCAATCTCTTAACCAAGAAAGACCATTCTCATTTTAGACATTTTCCACTCTGTTGATACACTGCCAGTTGCACAGCTTCAAAAGAAATTAAGAACTGAGCTCATTGTTACCAAAATGTATATGATATATACGTTCCATTATATCATCCTTGTATACTCTTCATAAGTATCACATGTCCACCCAAAGCTGTGTCCTGTCTGGTACAAATCTAGTAGTCTCCAATGGTGTGATTTCCTATCCTGTCCACACCTGGGGCAGAAGATTTTTTGTCTCTCACTATATTGTGAAGTTGTACGGCTCTGGTTGGCATGCCATGCTTCAGTGGCTCTATTGGTTGGAATAATGCGTAGACCAGCCTTAGGTCAACTGCCATGGTGTGTCAGTGGACAAGAAAAATTACTTCTGTTTTGCAGTGGCACTAATTAGTCTTTCATGCGCTGATTTGTACTACAACACAAGTGAATCAAATTACATTTTCAGTGTAATGCTTACTGCACACAGTCTAAAGTAGCAACTAAATATAATAGGACAGTTTTGTGATTTGTAGTGTTATGGAATGACCATCTGTTGTTGTTTAGCTGTAGTTAGGGCCCTGCATTGAGATGTGGGAGCCCTATAATAATCACCTTTTCCATATATCCATCCACCTTTAGTGGTTGATGTATCTGACCACACTTCTTTTATCCATCAGAGTTCTACAACCCATTGATGTCATTTAGTAAGTGAATTAATTACATGTAAATATTGGTATTTTGTCTTGTAAATTCCATATGTGGCCCTTGACAATTACATCTTCATATGGGATGTTGCTTGTAACCAGCATAGTTCTACATATCTTAAAAATCCTAATGCCATTTGATAGGTGAAGAGATTATTACATATAGATATGCCTTTTAATGGATAATCACCAAATTTGAATATTCCTTATGGATTTGTTCATTTGTGCATCAGTATTGCACATAAACTACAAAAGTAGCCATTCCTTGACAGTTTGTAAGAAATTTCAGAAAATATCGTTAAAGGTTCTGTCGTTCAGATCCAGTTATAGCCCTTTCATTAAATTTCCATTGATTTCCACTTTACCAGATCCTTCAAACCTACATAGCCAAGTATCCATTCAACATGTTTAGATACAGGTGGTGGTTACATTGTTTGTAGACCTAGATGTGTGTTTTATGGGTTTTGCCTTGTCAACTCCTTTTGGATAAAGTTATTAAACTTGATAATTAGCACAACTCCATATGGTTTCTGTCTTGTCTCTGGTATCATAAAATATTTTTTCATGTAAATTTGGTTTGAACATTGTTTCATAGTCATATATATATCTTGTATGGGGTTTGTCTTGTGTAGAAGAGCTGTGGCCATCAGGTTGCTCAACCTCATCACTTGGGTGTCTGCAGTATAACTTCACTAAAATCTGTTTTACTACCCAACTTGGCATGTGCTTTCAGATTTTCAAAGGAATATTGCATGTTATCACGCATCTTTTTATTGATGAGACTTTTGAATGAGATGGATTTTCAGTAATTTTTGCCATTGAATAGTTATCACCCCTGATTTTGCATCTTTTCCAAACTTTAGTTATGAAAAAAAGTTATTCTGTTTAAGGCTCGCCTAAGCAAATTGTTTTGCAATGTTCCCTTCAATACCAGCAACATGTTTGCACATGATTTTTTCTGCCCCTGGTAATGTAATGTCAAGAACTACAAACATTACCATTAATTTTAATTTCAAAAGTTGTGGGCATTATACTCAACTGCTTGTTTTATAGTCCTCAAAAAACTACATAAGTTCATTCTTACAAATATATTGGTACACTTATGTAAGTGAATGTCAAACCTTTCCTTGAAACATTTTACAACTGCAGTTTGTGAATGGCCTGATACTGTGTGTAAATAAACCATGATCTTGGTGTTGGATGTTTGGAACTGATCTTGAGAGACAAATTACTCTTATCCCTAGCAAGTGTTGCTGGAGACTGGTTTATGGCTTAGAATTGTTTATATACAGCAGTGAGAGTGCAATTGGTGCTTAGAGTTATATTTATCTTTGAGTTAAGAAATATAGAAATTGTCTGTAGTACTGTGTAAAGATAGTTTTCATGGATTGGAATATTTCTTTCTTTTGTATCTTCTGTCTGCCATTTCAAACAGCATTTCTAATAAATGATATTAGTGACATTCAAAATCAGCTTTTAAGAAAATGAGGAGGTTTAGTTTTATGATATGTTGGAAACTAGCCCCCAAACCTGTGCTGATACTGATGAATGGATTTTGGGCATGATCTCTTATAGTCATGAAATCATGCAGTTGGTGCAGATATATGTGTCCTCAACAAATTGGTGTACATTTTAGACACATATCCATATTTCTTGCGTCTCATGAGTTAAGATTGGTATAAGAGTCCTCTCAGTGATGTGTTGTTGTAGGGCTATATATGACTACATGCAGCTGTTCCATTACATAGAGCAACCATTCAAATGTAACTTCTGTTTATTCACTTATTTAATAATTTTCTTTTGAGTTGGTCATGTGACAACTTGAGTGTCCCTAGATTTTGTCCACTAAAAGTTTCGAACAAGGGAATATTGTTATCCTTTCTCCTGAACAGAGGTCATATCAACATTGGGTTTTCACTGAAAGATTTATTATAATGTCTAGTTGTTTCAAAAGTGAAAATGGTGTTTAATTTCCAATATGAACACCAAAATGGCCATTTTGAAAGTCTTGTTACTGCTGTTCCTCCAGGGTGGATGGTCATATCATCATAGGCTTTTCATCTTGTGATATCTAGTTTGACAAAAATGATCCAGTAGGGCCACCATGACTGCTATCTTGCAAATAATGCAGTCACTACTCATCTTCAGAGGAAAGTCACATTGACATTTGTGAAAACTTCTTGTGATATTTAGTTGGTTATAGATTAAAATGGTGCCAATCTGACCAGCATGGTTGCCATATTTTGAAAATCTTTCTATTGCTATACCTTCAAGATGGATGGTCATATGTAAAATGTACTTTACGATGTTGGTCACAAAGGAAAAGGTGCTGATTTGACATCCAATATGGCCACCATGGCAGTCAACTTGAAAATTTTGTTATTGCCACATCTTTGGTATTGATGATCAGTCACATAGGATTTTCAGCAAAAGACATTGATAAAACCCCATTTTAACACGATTCATTAAAATGCAGTTCCATTCATAATGCAGTATGATCAAGAGGTTAGTTAAAACTGATGACATTGAAGTTTCACTACACATTTCCTGTGGGGAATTTTCAGCAATCCCGCTTTTATTGCGATGTTATTCTTGGACCCCAAGCATCGTGTTATAATGGGTTTTACCTGTATGTGGGGGGCTGAGTGGTCTAAAACACTCACTGGTATGGAACACTGCTGTCTCACCTATGCGTGGGTTCAAGTCTCAGGCTTGGCCAATGTGGGTACATGAAAAAGCTTGCTAGTAGCTTCTTGTGGGTTGGTGGTTCTTTCCGGGTTTCCCGGGTTCTTCATCCACCATTTATACTGGCCGCCATGTATAGCCTATCTTGTGCTAAACCCTACAACAACAACAACCTGTATAAGGATGACTAATTGATCAGGCATTATGCATAGCCTATCACGTGCTGATATAAGGTGTTAAAAACAAACCATATCGAAGGGATAGGAAGGCAGGTGGTGGTGGGCTCCTTGTTTATGTTAGAACTGGTACTATTTCTAAAAGATGGGAAGACATAGAAATACAGAAAATAGAATCCATTTGGCTACAGATCACTCCAGAAAAAAGCTAAGCCCTACTTGGTAGATTTTGTTTACAGACCCCCATCATCACATACTGAATATTTTGAACTTCAAGTAGATACAATTTCATGTGAAGAGAAAGAATTTTACATTCTTTGTGATATAAATAGAGACCTTCTCAATGATCAAGTTGTTGTTAATTGGATGGATCTTGTTACATTGTTGGATATGGAGTAACTAGTAAATGAACCCACCAGAGTAACATCTACCACTAAAACACTTACAGTTCATATTTATACCAATACAAAAGAAAATGTTTTGGAAGTACAATAATGGTTACAAAGATTGGTATTATAAGTGACCACTTTGCAGATTTTTCTAACACATAAAGTCAGTGTCAAATCAGCAAAAAATAATATCCATAAATCCATTACTTAACAGATCTTTTCAAAACTTTGCTCCTGTTAAATTCCTGGAAGATCTGAAAGATATTCCATGGAATACAGTCCAGATCTTTGAAGATTTTGATGATGTTATAGATACTTGGAAAGATCTTTTCATCAGTACATGTATAGTAAACAAGCATACCCCATAAAAACACAGGATAAAGAAAGGCCACCAGCCAGGCTGGATCTCCCCAGATATTTTAGAAGCAATAAAGCAAAGAGACCAACTAAAATCAGTAGGAAATCAAGCTGAATATAGAGTTTGAAGGAATAAAGTTAATAAAATGATATGTCAAGCCAAACAAGCGTACTACAAAAAAGTGCTGGATGAAAACCAAAATAACCAGAAAGCTCTCTGGAAAGTGTTTGGTGCAGGAAAATGTAAGAGAAAACTGAAATTTTATTCCTCAACATGAGGGCATTTATACTGATAATCCAACTGACATGTGAAATATTTTTAATGACTTTTTCATTCAAATTGCTGAAAAACTTAAAGAACCCAGAACTTCATCTGATCATCTGGAACTCAAATATTTTTGTGCCAAAAATCTACCAAACAATATAAAGTTTAAAATTCCTGAAATGAGTCCAGAATTTGTGTTGAAATATATTTAAGAAATGGATGATTGCAAAGCTACAGGACTTAATATGATTCGATCAAGGCTACTAAAGTTAGCTGCACCTGCAATTGTAGAGAGTACAGCTTTCATTTTCAATGAAAGTATTAGGTCTAATAAATTTCTACAAAGATGTAAAACTGCCAAGGTTACACCAGTGCATAAAGCGGGAATAAAGATGATGTAAATAACTAAAGACCCATCTTTATTCGTCCTTGTCTCTCCAGATTACTAGAAAAACACGTACATGATTCTTTTCTCAACTATTTAAACACTTATGATCTTATTCATGATAATCAGCTTGGCTTTCTACAGAATCACTCCTGTGAAACTGTACTTGTAATTTTGATTGATAAGTGGCTAAAAGCATTAGATCAATGAGAAACGGTAGGCACTATTATAGCTGATTTTTATAAAGCTTTTGATCTTGTAGATTATGAAACTTTTGCTTGAAAACTAAAAATCTATCAATGCAGTGAAAACTCCCTAAACTGGTTTACGCCTTACTTAACCGGTAGAGTGCAGAAAGTGTCTTTAAATGGTCAACTTTCTCAAAGTAAAAATATTAACTGTGGAGTATCACAGGGCTCTATCCTTGGACCTCTGTTATTGATTCTGTTTATCAATAACCTACCTCTTAAGATTGGAACTTCAGTTTCTTCCATTGACCTCTATGCAAACGATACAACACTGTCTGAGATGGGTAAAACCAAAACGACATTTGAAAATAACTCACAAGATGCTCTCAACAAAACTTAAGGATTGTGGAAGGAAAACAGTATGATCATAAATATAGAAAAGACAAAAGTCCTTCTTGTTACAAGTAACAATGCAACAAAAACAAGCAAGGCTGGATAGTGACAAACTCCAGGTTTTTTTTGACAATGTGAGCCTTAAATATGACCTCTCATGATAAAATTCCTGGTGTATTCATAGATAACAGTCTTACTTTGTCTATTCACATCAAACATGTTTCAGAAAAGGTTAATTCTTATCTTTGGCTACTGAGGAAAATCAAAATATACATTCCTCTTCAGTATAGCGTCATCTTTTTTATAAAAGTTATATTCAGCCATATCTGGACTACTGTAATGTAATTTGGGCTAATACCTCTAATTCAAACATAACAAAATGTTTAAGACTCCAAAAGAGGACTTGCCATTTAATTCTAGACCAATGTATAGACAATTTCAAGGATGCAGTGTGAATAATATCAAGATTTCAACAATACATAAAAAAAAATTTCTTAGAAAGGCCATATTGATTTATAAAGTATCCAGAAAAGCCATTCCTGTCTATCTAAGCAATATCTGTCACCAAAGAGATGCTGATGGTACTCCAGATTTAAGGTCCTTAGGAAGTAAAAATTACATTATACCAAGGCCAAATTCTTTGTTTCATAATTAGTGTCTCAAATGGATGAAATCTTTAGACAATTGAACAGTACAATAAATACCACCTTCTTTTCTGTAATTTTGCATCATTTTCACAGTTTAATTTTTCAATGCAGGATGATATTTTATATTTTATGTATGTTTGTGTTCACAGATGCCTGTGCGTATGTTCCAGGCTTGAAACTCTGATTTTTAAAATCACTTAATTATTTAGTGTCAAGCCAGACTCTTCACATCATGTTGTAGATACTGTATATATTGTACATAACAAATAGAAGGCCTCAAGGTAGATTGATTCTGTAACTAACTCAGTTACCTTCTCTAAATAAAGTCTTTTTTATTATTATTATTATTATTATTATTATTATTATTATTGTTGTTGTTATTATTATTGTTATTATTATTATTATCATTATTATTATAAACCCACAAAACCAAACCAAACCTAAATGAAAATGGTGCTGATTTTACATCTAGTGTGGTTATTGCTCAAAATATCAGAGACTGTTTCAACACTCAGCAGTTAAAAAGAAGAGTCTTAACTTGAAATCTTGAGAGTCCCATCAAGGGACTCTTGTTTAGAGCTGTATCTATGTATCTATACATCCCTTACTATTTGACATTTTATTATGCTACACTGTAGCTATCAAATTTAATGAAGAAATTATGTGAAATCACGATTCACAAGTCAGGTTCTCCCAAACATTCATCAATTGTGTAGCCATGGGAACATGTTTTGAGTGTGATTGTGTAGAACTATTGATAGGAAATAAAATATCTGTAAGGAAATAGGTTTGAACTGCATAACTATATAAATCTTTGTTTCTTTATTAAGAACTTGCCAAAATATCTTTGAATCAGTTTAGTTATTCATAAATGAGCTTGTACTGTACTTCCCAATTGTTTTCCCCATGTTATAACCCATCGACAACTTTCTCTGTAAACATTTATGCTGATCCTTTCATGGGGTTTCATCTTCTAATTTATGATAGATACTTTGCTTTCTTTTTTTTTTAGTTTTTGATCAAATCCTTTATTGTGTTTTCCTGACTGTGGATTGAGCATTAGGCATTGATCCATTGTGAGGATTTGGTTTTTGTTACTAGCAGATACTGTCAATTCATTATTATATTAATGGGGTACCAGTTTGGGTGGAGTTGGTGTTGATACAAACCTGAAATTGAAGAAAGAAAAAAACACATTTGGTTGAAATGATATCAGTCTCCTCCAATCCACAAATGGATGTATCACTGAAAATGTCATTATTTGGCAAAACCACCTAATTAAATGAATGTACAGTATGCCAACATTAGGAGATAGTGACATCTTTTTCTTTGAGTAGTTTGAGTCATTTTCATGTTACTCAATGAATTGAAGAAAAACTGTAAAGCTTTAGTGACTTATGACAAACTCATAGTTGATAGTTAATGTCATACTGCTAGATGAACTATTAATTTAACCCATGAACTTAAAGAAAATAACATCACCATTGTTAATCTTCATTAACATGAGGCCATTTAGATTCACTCAGTGTTGAATGCAAATTTTTTTTAAGTTATCACCTGAAGCATACTGTTTAATAAAGAATTCATGTTCCATGTTCTATCAAATTTTATATAAATGGTAGGCCACATTTGAAGAATTGGTAAATCACTGGCAAATCAGTGGCCTGTTTCAAAGCTAATTATTCTTTCCAGAATACAAATGTCACTGAAATTAAAACTGTTACTTGAGTTTACATGTGGATTGTGCATTTTCCATGCAGGTTTTCCCCACACAGCTAGTGTAACACTTTTAAAACTGTTACTTGAGTTTACATGTGGATTGTGCATTTTCCATGCAGGTTGTCCCCACACAGCTAGTGCAACACTTTAAAACTATTACTTGAGTTTATATGTGGATTGTGCATTTTCCATGCAGGTTTTCCCCACACAGCTAGTGCAACACTTTTAAAACTGTTACTTGAGTTTACATGTGGATTGTGCATTTTCCATGCAGGTTGTCCCCACACAGCAACACTTTAAACTGACAGTATCAATTGGTCACTACAGACCTTGGTTATTTTTGAACCAGGTTTTTCCATGTCAGGTTCCTCTCAACCAACAAATTTGACAAACATCTTGATCTAAATTGTATTTATGAAGAAAAGCCACTACAATTCTATGCATTTTATGTAAGTTACTGAATCAAAGTGGGGGAGAAAGAGAGCACTTTCACATTGTGTTTTTGTTGGTGTTCTCCATTTGCATAAACCAACCTGAATCTGGCTATATGAAGTGCTAGCAGGACACATCCTGGTGTAAAATAATGTGAGCTAACTGGTAATTATTTCATTTCAGTGTCAGCTTTCTTCTTTAGTGAGTAAAGCTTCAAAACGTGCTATTTTCAGGAACAGGCAACTCTGTTTTAATAAATGACAAGTAACTTAAAACTTGCCTTCAGTTTCTGAGATACTATTCTTACAGTAAATTCTGTGAGATCTAATCGATGCATGGCAGGGAGATAATTCAGTTATTAGTACAAGTCGAGAATTTTAATTCAAGATAGTTACTGTGAAGTCACTATTTTCCATGGGAATACAGTCTTTGTACACTGTGATTGCTTCAAATATCTATCCTACGGTGGAAACATTAATAGACATCATCTCCAGTTCCTGAATTTAAATACCCATAAATGTAAGTTTTGTCTTAAAAATATAACATGAATGAATTCACAATATTGTCACTATTTCGTATTATTTGTACAAGTAATGAATGTTTATTTTTAGGATATATGAAACAATTCATGTAACATGAGAATAACCATATGCGTGTCTGATTAAATGTTATTATGCATTTTCTTTTTTTGCTCCCATTTTCTAGTCAAACAAACATGTCTGGGAGTATTTTTGAGCGGCGTTTTAGTTTTCCTCGCAGGTACAGTATGTTCCCCTTGTTTCTGTTTGTGTGAAGTAACATTTCTGGGTAATTGTTTTTATTACAAGAAGCTTTTCTATCAAATCCTTCTGCTTTCAATGCTTTACACATTGTATAATATTATGTGCTATGTTTCTGTTAGTATTGCATTCAGTTGTCTCTCACTATAACACTGTTTATAAAGAACCACACAAATGTAGTGTTGAGTAGGCTAGTTCATCTTATAATGGTGTGCATTGCATGGAAAAATAGAATTCAACCAGCATTATTGTGTCCATGACCATACATCTGTTGTATCAGAGAATATTTTATATACGCGACTGTCAGACCATGTGATACTGACGCACTATTTATCTTATGCCAATATATATGTTGTAATTATGTCATGTTCTGATTTTTTGCAAGAGATATTTTAAAATTATTGCCTTAATGAAGTTGCAGATGATATTATTTTTAAGATCAGAATGTTCCATCATATTTAAATTAAATTCAAAAGGATCTTATAATTCATGCCTTGGTTGAATTTTACCTTCGGTCTCATTGAAAATTGGGATCTCTGACATGATGGAGATTTAGATGGATACCAATAGGTCATGTTATCGCCCTTTAGATTCACCAATCAAATGAAATCTTTCATATTATGAAAGTGAAAAATTGCAATCAGAAAGTATGCATTGTTTTATTGGAAAGGTTACTAAAATCTAAGTGGATTGGGAATTCCAAATGTAAGCAGAACAACGGGCTTTATTGGTGCCTGCAGGATCAACTGGTACTTGTTATAAGTAGATTCTGATTTTAGTTAAAGTTTCACCTTATTCATAACTGAGAAATACTATGTAAGTTATAATTGAGAGTAATTTAAATCCCATAATGTCAGAAAATGGGGTAACAATTTAGTCCTTTTAAAGTTCAATGGTAATATCATAATAAAAGGTTAGAATAGTTAATATAAAGGTCTTGCATGTTCATTTTACATATAATGAGGTGCAAATAAATATTCAGGTATTGTTTGGAGAGGGCAAAGTATCATATAATTTAAATAATCATTGACTTTTTCTTGTAATTAATCTTTTTTTAGCTGTCTCTTTCTTCTTCTTGTGATAACAAAGAAAAACATATCAGAAGACAATTGTAAAGGTTTTGTTTTTTAATATCAAGTCAGTGTTTAAGACTTGTCATCTTTCATCATTCATGGAAAGTTGTGAATGTTTTCAATCATGCAGATTTTCCTTGTTTGACATGAATGTATTGATTTACTCCTTGCTGCTTAAGAAAAGTTGTACATACATATTGTCAACTGTGATATTCTGCATAATCTCCCTTAATAACTTGAGCGCAATGGGGTTCATAAATATTGACAGGCATAGGTGGTGGCATGAGATAGTAAAAAGAACTTAGTTTGGTTTGTAGTTGGAAGAAAGGGGTTGGGGTGCTGTTGCTAGAAACGTGTTGATACAAAGGCATTGTTTAAATCTCCATTGTCCTACAAAAAAGATTTTCTTTTGGATTTTAATATTTATTAGTGTTTGATCTAAAGTAAAAGTAATGAAAAATTGACAGGTTTTAAAAATGATGAATCAGTATTTTAAGATTCATGTGGAATTAATTTTGCAGTTGTTTCTCTATTAAGGTGGGAACATGGCTATTCATTGTAAGGAAAAACAAATGAACTAAAAGCTTTATACATATAGCTTGAATTGCACGCAAAAACCCTTCAGAGTTTGATCTATAAATACATTAGCACGGGATTATTCCATAAGATATTGATTTTAATTGTAATTTTGTATACAACTTCATCTGTTCAACATGGCAGTGACTTAGTACAACTCAGATGTCATACTGCTAATAAAGTCAGAGCATGGCAGCTTCACTGTCCCGGACCCAACATCAGGATCTGGCAAAGATTTTACAGAAGTAAAGAGAAATTATAATAAATTTGATTTATCACTGGAAATTTTCAGGAATAATTCACAGATCAGCCAAGGGCAAAATTTCATAGTTATCATGGATGAGTTTGAAAATGAGCAAGGTGCTTTATGTCTGATTGCCTGAACTCATTACAATTTTATAAGCCAGATTTTTATGATCTGATTATGATCAGGCTTGAAATAAATGTGAATCCAATTAGGATCTTGGATTTATTTGATAGTGAATGTGATCGACACATAGAGATGATGTAATGTGAAGTGATATGCCTGCATGTACCACATATTAATTTTTGTATCATAATACACAACCAATGATAATGATACATTATCAGTAAACATATCAACTTGTCATTCTTGTCACCTTTAGAAGGATTGTCAGGAGAGGTAAGTGCCATTTCATGTGTCAACACATTGGCCATATTTCCAGTATGCAGATTGCACGCAGACCAAGACTTATCTGTTCAGTGTCATTCTTGTTGATGATAACACAAGTACTTCCAAACAGATTACTTGCTAGTTGTCATTGATTATTATTCATTCTTTCTGGCCATTTCAGATTGCTCTATTTAATTAGATGCATGACTTCTGAAGGTCATCACGCCCTTTGTTTTGAATTGCATGAATGCTTAAAAAGGTCATACTGCCAATTTCATTTCTACGCTTAAATTTGAAAGGCATTACAATGTTATCTTTTTTAACAAGACATGTGCAATTTCCTTATGCAAGGAAAATCTCGTCTAGAACTGGTCCCTTGGTAAGAGCCAAAATGACTTACAACTGAATCTCTCACACTGTACTTCCAACTGATGCGAATCAATTGTTACAACCACAGGCACTCATTTCTGTAAGTAAAAGAGGAAAACTATAATTGACAACAGCCTCTCCTTTTCGAAAATTCAAGGTGACTAACTAGAGGTGTTTGAAATCTGCCCCCAAGCTGACTTTGTGGGAATGTTTTTGTAATGTTGGTATGTTCAGTCACTGATTACTTATATAAACATACTTTTGCCCCTTGTACAGTTTAAGTACTTTATTGTTCATTTAACAGTCACTCTATCCCAAAGTTTCTTGATTGCTTTCTTTCTGCATGAAATGAGTTTGTATATCTACATTTCTGGTTTCTTTTGTAGTGAATAGGCTATAGTCAATATTCAACAGTGGTTATTGTTTTTCCTGGACTAATAGCCGCCAGATTCAATCCATGTAGACAAGATAAAAAGCAACAGAGAAACTTGTGTGGCTATTAAACGATAGTAAGGTACTTAAAGATTCATACATATAATTATAGGTTACTGCATTTGTATGGGAAAATATGAACAAGTTTTTCAGATAGAATACTGCACAACCTTGGGAGTGCAGTATATCCATCTGGCAAAACAAGTTCATATATTATTTTCCCATACAAATACAGTAACCTTTTTAAGGCTTAATTATATAAACAAAATACACTACAAGAAACAACATAAATGAATGTATGCTGTATTCCAAACTAAATACACAAGTGTAGATTCATCATTACACAACAACAACATTATTACTGCACACATAACTCCGCCCAGATAAATTTGAACTTAGTTGCATGCTAGATGGTCTACTTAAAATTGAAATTTGATTCATATTGTGAATGAATGTGCATTGCAACAACTTTTCCATTTGATCTGGAATGAATAGATTTTGGTATTTTTGTTGATCATATGAAATTTTGTGATTATGGACTGGATTCATCTGTGCAAATTCTACTTGAAATACATTGGATTGAAGTTGTGAGGGACAAGCGTTCTGACATCTGCAGGTGTGTTCTGTTTTGTCATTGAATATTTGAAATCATAATGCAGGAAAAATATGAAGTCTTTCAATTGCAATAATCAAAATGATGGAATTTAATGTTTATTTCATTTTGAGTCCAGTAAGGAGGATGTAATTGCACTTGGAATATAGTCGAAATTACAGTACAATTTTGAAATGTGTAATCAAGCTTGAGAACCTATGACATGGCTCATGTAATTCAGATTTACAGAACTAAGAAAGGAAATTCACAATGTAAAATTAATTATATTTTTTGCCATTCTTATTACCAGCTAAAGAAGACAGTTTATGCCTTTTCACTTGCATGTTATTTGTAGGTACCCAGCAATTTTATGAAATCTGGCATCTCCCACCTAAATCTGAAACATTGTATCCAAAAAGTTAATGCAGAATATAGCAAAGCAGCTGGTATGTGGCAGTCCATGAAACACCTGCTTTAGTTCATTCAGAAACAAATGTAATCAATCAAAACGTACTATGTGAGTGTATGTGATTTGTTTTCAAAAAGTGCTGGCCATCTGCATCCATTGTTTGTTTACAATAGAAAGTAGTTCTTTTATGAGTGCAGCATGAAGTTGCGTGCTAGTTCAGTATCATAAAATACTGAATGATTCTGACAATGCAAAGTTAATGGAGAAACAAATCAGCATATAACAAATTAGGTTATTTTATATCAGATCAGAATTTGCCAACATATTAATGACTATTTCTAATCATATTTTTATCAAACCCGGTAAATAGACATATATCATTAAGGTATATTATGTGCATTGTTATAAGCAAGATCAGCCAGTATTAATGAGGTTGCTTTTCATATGATTAATTGACGTTTCTACAGCTTGAGAGGCTGTATTTCTGACACATTTTTGTAAATAGGCTGATATCATGATGTTGGATGATATTTATTTTAAGTGAGACCTATGCTATACATGTGGTCTTGCATTGGATATGGAGATGTCTTTTTTGCATCTCTTGAGATTATAGTGTTGGTAGGATTTTGATCAAACTGGGTAAGTTGGCCTCTGTCTATAAAAGCATGTCGAGCTAGATTATGAGTGAAATTTATGCATATAATTGAATTTCTAAAATAGTCGGGTGTGAGCCTCTACGGTACAGACTTATTCTTAAAGGTCATGCAACTGTACTTCTGTGAGAATAAGGCTATACTTTAAGGAACTATACTTCATAGAGAGTAAGAATATGCTTTCAGGAACTACACTTCATAGAGAGTAAGAATATGCCTTAAGGAACTACACTTCTTTAAGAGTAAGAATATGCTTTAAGGAACTATACTTCATGGAGAGTAAGAATATGCCTTAAAGAACTACACTTCATAGAGAGTAAGAATATGCCTTAAGGAACTACACTTCTTTAAGAGTAAGAATATGCTTTAAGGAACTACACTTCTTTAAGAGTAAGAATATGCCTTAAGGAACTACACTTCTTTAAGAGTAAGAATATGCTTTCAGGAACTACACTTCATAGAGAGTAAGAATATGCCTTAAGGAACTACACTTCTTTAAGAGTAAGAATATGCCTTAAGGAACTATACTTCTTCGAGAGTAAGAATATGCTTTAAGGAACTACACTTCTTTAAGAGTAAGAATATGCCTTAAGGAACTACACTTCTTTAAAAGTAAGAATATGCCTTAAGGAACTACACTTCTTTAAGAGTAAGAATATGCCTTAAGGAACTACACTTCTTCGAGAGTAAGAATATGCTTTAAGGAACTACACTTCTTTAAAAGTAAGAATATGCCTTAAGGAACTACACTTCTTTAAGAGTAAGAATATGCCTTAAGGAACTACACTTCTTTAAGAGTAAGAATCTGCTTTAAGGAACTATACTTCATTGAGAGTAAGAATATGCTTTCAGGAACTACACTTCTTTAAGAGTAAGAATATGCCTTAAGGAACTATACTTCATAGAGAGTAAGAATATGCTTTCAGGAACTACACTTCTTTAAGAGTAAGAATATGCCTTAAGGAACTATACTTCTTCGAGAGTAAGAATATGCTTTAAGGAACTACACTTCTTTAAGAGTAAGAATATGCCTTAAGGAACTACACTTCTTTAAAAGTAAGAATATGCCTTAAGGAACTACACTTCTTTAAGAGTAAGAATATGCCTTAAGGAACTACACTTCTTCGAGAGTAAGAATATGCTTTAAGGAACTACACTTCTTTAAAAGTAAGAATATGCCTTAAGGAACTACACTTCTTTAAGAGTAAGAATATGCCTTAAGGAACTACACTTCTTTAAAAGTAAGAATATGCTTTAAGGAACTACACTTCTTTAAGAGTAAGAATATGCCTTAAGGAACTACACTTCTTTAAGAGTAAGAATATGCCTTAAGGAACTATACTTCATTGAGAGTAAGAATATGCTTTAAGGAACTACACTTCTTTAAGAGTAAGAATATGCTTTAAGGAACTATACTTCTTTGAGAGTAAGAATATGCCTTAAGGAACTATACTTCTTTAAAAGTAAGAATATGCTTTAAGGAACTACACTTCTTTAAAAGTAAGAATATGCTTTAAGGAACTACACTTCTTTAAGAGTAAGAATATGCCTTAAGGAACTATACTTCATTGAGAGTAAGAATATGCTTTAAGGAACTACACTTCTTTAAAAGTAAGAATATGCTTTAAGGAACTACACTTCTTTAAGAGTAAGAATATGCCTTAAGGAACTATACTTCATTGAGAGTAAGAATATACTTTAAGGAACTATACTTCTTTGAGAGTAAGAATATGCCTTAAGGAACTATACTTCATTGAGAGCAAGAATATACTTTAAGGAACTATACTTTTTTGAAAGCTAAACTATGCTTTTAGGAACTATTCTTCTTAGAGAGTAAGAATATGCTTTGAGGAACTACTTAAAGAGTAAGAATATGCTTTCAGGAACTATACTTCATCGCAAGGTAAACTATGCTTTTAGGAACTTTACTTCTTTGAGAACTAGAATAATGTTTTAAGGTGAACCCATTTCAAAACAAGGAATGCTAAAAATGATGGAATCTGTGGAGAAATAAAATCACCTTCCAAGACTATGTATACACTATCTTCCCAAAAGTGTTTTACTTACAAATGACACTGTAAATTTTATGAATATTAAATGTTCTTTTTTAAATGAAGAAATGAATAATTATTAATTTGTTTTCCTTTGTTTCAGCATCTTTTTTAAAGTCAGTTGTGTGTGTCAATTTCATTAATACAATTTTGAAGTTTACTTCTGTAATCCTTAAGAGAAGGAATTTGCTTTGTGCTTATCTTTTATGCTTTAAATCTTCTGGGAAGATATTATCAATAAATACAATTTTCTCAGCAAATTAGATTCACAGTCTCTTGTCAGTATTATAGGTGCAATACGAATGAGAGGCTTCTTTTGTCAAGCCCATTTTGATAGAATCACAACATAATGGTCACCTTGGCATCCAAGTGTATCTTTCTATCCATCTGTCTTCACCCTTTTAGGGTCAGTGTTAAGCTATAGTAGGTCATTCTTACTGTTTTTTTAAGCTCAGTGAATTCAGCTGAACATAAAGGGGCTCTTTGTTTTATCTCTTTTTGAGGCTTTCATCAATAAGCTATAGCATTGAGAAGAAGTGTGCATTTGAAAATGCTTTATCAGTGTCATTTTAATCATTTCCATTCATGTGGCAGAATTTTTCACACATTTAACATTCAGTCTAGAAATAAATTACAAAATATCACTTGTAGATAGTATGATTTACGGTTAGATATGTTACTTTCAGATCAATAAAGCATTTTACAGGAAAAGAACATGACATTAGTATTGTATCAGTTGTTTCAATTTGTATACTCACGCCACATTCAGTAAAGTCATTTTCGAAAGTAATGCATGTTGACGATTTTTGTATTTTAGTATGGAACGTTGCTTGTATTGACTCCATGACTAGAGTCTGATTTCAAGCATTCTATGTCAACATTTAGTTGAGTAATATGGCCTCTAAAAGCTCATCTTCCAACATGGAGTTTCCACACACAGATTGCTGTTTTAGGCCCATAACAATGCAGTCATTACTACTACTTCAGGTTCATTTGCAGTGCAGATTACATTATCTTACGTACATGCAGTGCATAAAAATGACCATTCATAACAATCATACCGTTAGAAGAGCACTTAAAAGTTTCTGACAGACAGTAAGCATGACTATGGAGCCCACATAAAATGCCCTGACAGGAGCTTGCATATGGAGTCCACATAAAATGCCCTGACAGGAGCTTGCTTATGGAGTCCACATAAAATGCCCTGACAGGAGCTTGCATATGGAGTCCACATAAAATGCCCTGACAGGAGCTTGCTTATGGAGTCCACATAAAATGCACTGACAGGAGCTTGCATATGGAGTCCACATAAAATGCCCTGACAGGAGCTTGCATATGGAGTCCACATAAAATGCCCTGACAGGATCTTGCATATGGAGCCCACATAAAATGCCCTGACAGGAGCTTGCATATGGAGTCCACATAAAATGC
Organism: Sinohyriopsis cumingii; assembly: GCA_028554795.2. Classification (NCBI taxonomy): domain Eukaryota; kingdom Metazoa; phylum Mollusca; class Bivalvia; order Unionida; family Unionidae; genus Sinohyriopsis; species Sinohyriopsis cumingii. The sequence continues at coordinate 895,782 of CM068837.1, read as the reverse complement.
TCTGACAGGCAGCTAGCATCTTGAGCACTTGCTAGTGATGTTGGGACAGCAGTGAACAATGATCCATTATTGAAGGCAATAGGGCTCTCATCTCCATAAAAAGATAACCATATTTAAGTGTCTGTGATATAAGATCTATACAAAAACCATGATAATTGATATCCTTGAAAGTATAATGTATATTCTTCATGGTATGAAGTGATCACTGAGGTTGAGGAAACCAGAGAGTACTGATGTCATGATATGAAGTGATCATTAAGGTTAAACAATGCGGGGAGTTGTTGTTGTTGTTGTTGTAGGGTTTAACGCCATTTTGCAGCACACGATAGGCTATACATGGTGGCCAGTATTAATGGTGGAGGAAGAACACGGGAAATCCCCAGAAAAAACCACCGACCCTCAAGAAGCTACTGGCAAGCTTTCTCACCCACATTGGCCGAATCCAAGACTTGAACCTACACAGACAGAGGTGAGATGGCAGTGATCCGTAACGGAGAGTGCTTTAGACCACTCGGCCACTCGGGGCCCCCAATGCGGGGAGTACTCTTCATGGTATGAAGTGATACCATGAAGTGATCACTGAGGATAAACAATGCAGGGAGTACTCTTCATGGTATGAAGTGATCACTGAGGTTGAGGAAACCAGAGAGTACTGATGTCATGATATGAAGTGATCATTAAGGTTAAACAGTGTGGGGAGTACTCTTCATGGTATGAAGTGATCACTGAGGTTAAACAATGCAGGGAGTACTCTTCATGGTATGAAGTGATCACTGAGGTTAAACAATGTGGGGAGTACTCTTCATGGTATGAAGTGATCACTGAGGTTGAGGAAACCAGAGAGTACTGATGTCTTGATATGATGTGATCATTAAGGTTAAACAATGCGGGGAGTACTCTTCATGGTATGAAGTGATCACTGAGGTTGAGGAAACCAGAGAGTACTGATGTCATGATATGAAGTGATCATGAAGGTTAAACAATGCGGGGAGTATTCTTCATGGTATGAAAGGATCACTGTGTTTAAGTAAACCAGAGAGCCTTGAGGATAACTGGTAAATTTGTATAGCCAGCCACTTGCCTTTGTGGTAACATCAAAGATCAAACATAGGACAATAAATGTGCAATGGGACATATAAAATAGCTCTCCAGACACCATCAGTGTTTAATGTAAATATTATTTCCATATGATTAAAACAAGTTTTAATCTACTTTGCTTTTAAAACTTGTTCTGAGACTATGAAGAGTTTTCACAATATTTAAGTTTGTAAATTCATATCTGTATTGTTAAAACGGTGTCTAAATAAATTTTGATTTACCCTAGTCTAATTTGAATGGCTGACTTTAACAGTTTACCATGACATAAGACCAAGTGAGATTATTGTATGTATATGGTCAATCCATCATCCATAAATATCTTCTCAACTTGTTCCAAACAACTGGACCAATCAAATTTGGCAAAGAGCATTCAGGCAACCTTAAAAGTTCTTACAAATTATGCTATTAGATATGCATGGAAAAATGTAAAAACCTTCCAACAACTTCTTGAAAACCACCCAGCAAAATATGATCAAATTTGACAGGGTTCTGGTTTAAAATTCCTTCAACTATGTGAACACAATCTTACCCAGTTTGGTCTCATGCTTTATTGAAATAATAAAGCTTTGCAAGTTGAATGTTCAGCCATTTCTTGAAACCACTATTTAGATCATCAGACATTGTATTGTTCCCCTGGGTCATGTTATTGTATGGATAGTCAGATATTGTATTATTTCCATGGGTCATGTTAAAGTATGTATAGTCTGACATTGTATTGTTTCCCTGTGTTATTTTATGGATAGTCCGACAAGGCATTGTTTCCCTATGCCTTGTTAATGTATGGATAGTCAGACATTGTAATTGTTTTCCTGGGCCTTGTTAATGTATGGATTCAATAGTCAGACATTGTATTGTTCCCTTGGGTCATATTAATGTACAAATGGTCAGACATTCCAGTATTCAGTACTTCACTATATTAATGTTAGACAAAGACAAAAAAAGAAGAAGAAAAAGTTGTAGCTGTCAATATACCATTTTTTTTAAAATCCTGGAAACTAAATGTATGAATCAGTTATTTCCTGAATGAAGATCAAGATTAACTTGAAGAAAGAAAAAGAAAATCACTGTGCTTAAATCTAAATCTGTTGTCTTAATGTCTCACATGCTATCAAATCATTTAACAATTTTTTAATTTAAAATGCCCCATAACATTCTTGGTAGCTATGAGGCGTAATTTACATGAAGACCCAGGTCAAGACTGGGCTTTTTTAATACTGTCTTTTTTAATACCATTCTGTGTGTGTGTGTGTGTGTGTGTTTTATATTTTTTAATGTAGCTTTTACAATTTTAGTTGTATTGCTAAGATGTCTTCATTATGGCAGTTTATAACAATGTCTAGCACTGGGGCATCATGCTGCAGACATGTTGCATAATGTCCCATCAAGTTGCATTATCCTGACACCAGGCCAGCTAGTCCTAACACTGACTTCTTAATACGGAGTGCCAAGCGAGGTAGCTGCTAATACTGTTTTTTTAAGTCTCTGGTTTGACTCTGCCAGCCAGTGTTCAAACCTGTGACCTCCTCCATCTGAGCAATACCATTTTCTGCCAAACATTTTATGTTATTGCCCTGTTAGACTTATCTTTGCATCATATTTGCAGGAGACTCAGTGTTGTATGGACACATACAGTATATACTGGCGTATAAGCCGAATAATTTAGGAAAAAACTAAAGGCCTAAAAGAAGGCGGGTAGGCTTATCTGTGGACCAGTGTCTAGACTTGACAGTTTTTAGTTTTTTTTGTTGACTACTGTAATGACTGTAAATCTTGGGACATGAAACAATAATTTCTTCCGTGACCTAAGACATAGGCATGGAAAAAAGAGTAACTTCTGGTGACCCGACAATTATTAAACAGTTACACAGTACATTGTACTATGATTGATTTTGTTATTATTTTGCATGTGCATATTTTCTGATTTCTCCAACAGGAAGTTAAATAAAAGTAAATACAGACTTAAGAATTTGCAGGCAGGTTGAGATTACCAGGGAGATCATGCTGAATACTATACAGTACTTAAAAAGTGCAAAGCGTGCATAGCGTCACTTAAATCCTTACTTATTCCCAAATATTATATGCAGATTTTGCTTTATTCAGTGTTTCAACCAAACATGATATAAGCGATCCTACAAATTGAGGTAATATTTTTTAAAAGGTATGCACGTTTAATTGTACAAGGCACATGACTCTCATAGTTTACATGAGCGGTAATAATAAAGGCTAAAATTCTCATATAATTTAACTAAGATCAACATCAATCAATTTTAATTTTGTGTTTTAGCTGAACAAACATAACTTTCCACACAATGGAAAGTTTGTCGTTTTGGCATGGTATGTATTTTCATTCCTTTTAATTTAACGATGGTAGTTATCATTGGTATATATTGTATACAAATGCCATGTGTTCACTCGTGTAAGTTTCTTTCGTGGGAATGGTGCTATAGCAGATTGAGTTTCAGCATTCGTAGTGGTCATTGAAATTAATTGTGGACGATTTTATTGTTGTGGTTTACTTTTTTATTCTGGTTTATTTTTTATTATTGTATAAGTAAAAAAATACCCATTAATTTATGAGAATAATGTTTAAAACTTAACATTCTATTTAGTGAAGAAGTTAATTCTTTATAGTAAAGTAATTATTTCATCACAACAATAATCCACAGGTGTTACAACAGAACCTGTAGGACTTTTCTTGTTTTGAATAATTGAAAATCGAAGGCATAATTTAATAATCGGGAGTTCTCTGCAAAAATTGGAAGATATGAAATCGGGGGGTGGGCATATAGCGACCCCAAAAATCAGGAATTTTTTTTCCTCCCGGCGTGAAATGTACAGGTATGGTGTAAGGTTGCTTACATCAAAGCAAACTGCAATTCAGCTTTTATGGTATTAGCATCAAACCATATTTTTCGTTGTGTTGTCATACTAGGATTACATTTTAATGAGTTAGGTATTTACAATTTCAAAGCAAAGTAAAATGTAATTACCGGTGCACTGATATAAAATGTCCAATGCAATAATGCATAAATTTAACAAACAGTAATCGAGTCAAAAGGGAGAGGTAGTGTTACAGCAACTCGCAAATGCTAAATTCTTGTCATCGTTCGATCAAATTATACACAAATCTAAATTAGGCACAAACAATAAGAAAACAGAAATTTAAATAAATTACTTTTAAAACAAGTTTATACTATTTCTTTTTAATAATCATGCATGCCAACCTCAAGATAAGTATACATGTTAATTGTTTTAAATATAAGTTTGCCTAAATAAATGCATTTAGAACTTACCTTGTGCATCTTGAGAGGTCTCGGAGTTGTAGGTTGGCTTATATGCGGGTCATATAGATTTTAATAGGTAACAGTTTTTATGAGAATAGTTTCCATGAATGGATCCCATGTAGTATGTGTTAACAAATGTATAATCAATAAAACGTAGTTCTTTGTCTTCATTCCCAGCACATTACCTGTAATAATCATGTGCAATGACAATGGCACTGTAACCTTGTATATGTTACACCTGCATGTAACAGCAGCGACATTACCACCAAATACCCAGCAAGTGCATGATTGTACACCTTTGCACAACCTCACCATCTGTTGCTGGTAAAATGTTGTTTATAACTTGATCATCAAAGAAAGGCATCCCGATGCTCAGTTGCAAGAAGTCGTTAAGTTGAGCATTTTGTGCTCAGATCGAGCTATGTTTCTATCAATGAATGTTAAAGGTTTTGTTACCCTTACAGCAAATCAACAGTGGATGATTTCTGCACATTTTTGAGGTGGGTTGGGGGCATTACGTTTAGCAAGGATTTACTGTTTTTTCTTCTCAGCTTTGCTTTGTAGTAATATGCTAGGTACTAAGAACAATCATTCCAATCAATTGTAGCTTGAAGCAGCTTGTACACACACACATACACACACGCACACGCACATGCATACAAATATTGATTTTCCATTTATTTGTGTCACATACAATTTAGCACAGCATCCATTTTTGTGTAAGTCAATGCTTTTCTTTGTTTTAACTATGTGCAAATAGCCTTTAATTAACCTAGTTGGTTTCATTTATAAATGAATTCATTTCAGATGTAAGCAAAAATTACAGTAGTGTTTCATTGACTTTAGACATGAATGGTATTGATTTTCAGTCTGATCATTAGCTCAGCTTGGCACAGAGATGGCCTTTTATCAATAATGTCTATCCTTTTCACAATTTTGTTATCATTACTCTTCTTAAACTACTTGGAGGATTGCCATGAAACTTTACACTCAGATTCAGTCAACGGTCTGGTTGGGCCTGAATGAAAATTGTGCTGCTCAGCATCTTGACAAACGGTAGCCATCTTGAAGATCATTTTATCACTTCAGAAGAATGGACTGTTGTATCAAGATGAGTTTTTCAGTAAGATACTTCTATGATATCTACTTGGTCGTAATGGAAATGTTACAAGTATGAAGTCTAATAGCAGCCAATATGGCTGCAATGGTGACCATTTTGAAAATCTAGATTTTACCGCTTCTAGACGGATGGTAGCATTTGACATGGGGTTTTCACCAAGAGAGTTCTTATTATGTTTACTAATAAATAAAATGGGTGCTGATCTGACATCCAGTGTGGCCACCATGGCAGTCATCCTGAAAATCTTATCGCTATTCTTCCTGAATGGCATTGTTTTATTGACATGGGGTTTTCACCGGAAGACATCTCATGATATTTAATTTGTCCCAGATGAAAATGGTGCCAATCTTGCATCTGACATGGCTGCCACAGTGGCTACTTTGAAACTCATGTTATTGCTCAGAAATCTTGGAGATGGCTTTCAGCACTCATCAGTTTAAAAGAAGAAAAGGTTTTATTTTAAATTCCTGGAAACCTTTTCCTCTAGCATAACATGCATCCCTTTGAATAATTCTTGTTTAAGCCGATTCTTCTATTTTTTAAAAAGAAAATACTTAAAACAGACTTGTCCCTACACAGTTTCAACAGTAGGAGCACACACATAAGATAAGCAAGCCTCCTAGCCATTCCAGTATTGTATATAAATACCTACAAAATCCCAATATATTTTCCATTTGATTCTTCATAAATCCCAGTAATTTCATGGAAGAAATATGCGCAATGTTTCTTAAATACCTATTTGTAGATAAAGAAAGGATAAAAGGACATCATGATTCATTTAGATCGATGTACTCAATACACAAAAGAAAGTAGTAGGTGTAATTGATTATGTAAGTTTAAATTATTATTTCAGTCCATTATATTATTAATAAAGTAAAACCGGGCTTTGATGACTACTGTTATGAGATAGATACCACATTTATCGAGAGCCCAGATTCTCATTGTACAGAGCAATTGATTATAAAGTGTTTTGACTACCTTAAATGTGAAACCACTGGTCTTGGGAGAACATAATTATGACAAAATAGGTCATCTTTCAGGGACAGTTCTTACTCAGTGTGTTGAATAATTGTTGTGTTTGGGTACCATATACTTGTTTATAAGTCAAATCCAACTGCAGATAATAAAAACCCTGATCTACCACGGCATAATGCATTGGCATATCAGGTTATATGCTACTTGTTTTACTAATTAGTCTTAACAAACTACATAGACCCAGATCTGCAGGTGGATTATCGAACAGATCTGGTTTTTGCAGTTTGCTGTTGGATTTAACTTACAAACAAGCAAAGACAGTCTTTAAAAATTTCGTATTCCAAAATTGATAATATCTTCATGTCATTATCTATAATCATTTGAAGTAATTTTCCTTTAATATCTTGATTTTCCATACAATCTAAGAAATATTTTATGATTTGGAGACCAAATGCCCCATAAAATCTCAGTAATTTGAAAAATAGTGCTGGGAGGCCTGGATGAGGTTATTATTACGTAGCTTGTATACATATATTACTGAAGGCAACGTAGACCTGGACCTCCTTGTGGAAAATGTTCTTAGAGATTAGGATCCCAGATTTCTCCTCCACCATTAATACTGGCCACCATGCATAGCCTATCATGTGCTAAAAAATGGCATTAAACCCAACAACAACAACAACAACTAGTAAATTGTTGCCAATTTCGTGTAATTTATTCATCAGTTTAAATTTAAACTCTCATAAATAGATCTTTTAATTTTAGTCTTTTGAATATGGATGTGAAGGTATAATAAAAGTTTTGATGGATCATGAAATCCTTTTGAAGAAACTGAAAATCTACCAGTGTGATGAAAGAACAATTAGATGGTTTACTTCATACTTAAATGAGAGAACACAACATGTTTACATAAATAATGTTCTGTCTGAACCTGAAACAATTAGATATGGAGTACCACAAGGCTCAATTCTAGGTCCACTACTATTCATTTTATTTATTAATGACCTACCACTTTTACTAAGAGACTCAATATCATCTACAGATCTCTATGCAGATGACACAACATTGTCAGACATCCAAAACACAAAGCATGAGCTCAAAATTTCTTTACAGAATGCACTAAACAAACCGGAAAACTGGTGCACATGTAATGGCATGGTGGTAAATACTGGTAAAACTAAAGTATTACTTATCTCAACACGGCAAAGAAGGACAAATCTTGATAGTGATGAACTATGTCTGACATGGAAGGATACAAATCTGCAAATAGTCTGTCATGATAGGCTACTTGGTGTTCTGGTAGATAATAACCTATCATGGACTGAACATATCAAACATACCAGTAAAAAAGTCAATTCAAGTTTATGGCTTCTCAGTAGGATAAGACATTTTCTCCCTGAAAGGCACAGGAAACTATTTTATAACAGTTACATACAACCCTATTTGGACTACTGTAGTACAGTATGGGGTAATTCAAATGATAAAAACATAGCAAAGCTGGCACATCTTCAAAAAAGAGCATTTGGGCTAATATCAATCCAGAAAGAAAGCAAGGAAAGTTTAGCTGGTAGGTTAAAAATATTACCTATTAAAGACCGAATCTGTTTGAGAAAAGCCAAATTAATGTACAGGATATCTCAGAATAGTGCTCCTGAATATTTACAATCACTATTCCAGTATAGGCTACCTGGTAATACTCCCCACCTGCGATCCATGTCTACCAAACAGTATAAAATTCCCAAACCAAATAAGGAGTTATTTAAAAAATGTTTCCAATACTCTGGAACTCTGCTCTGGAATAGTATTCCAGCTGAGATTAGAAATGCCCACTCTATTTCCTTCTTCCAAACCCAATATATCCAGTGGCTTCAGAGATGCAGCTTAAATAAATAAATTCCTTTGTATGAGGGCCTCAAGGTAGATTAGTTTGTAGCTAATTGTGTTACCCTCTTTAAATAAGGTCATTATTATTATTATTATTATTATTATTATTATTATTATGCTATTTCTTTAGTTCATGGCAAGACATAAGTTTCACTTTGCTGGTGGGAGCAGTTATAAACATGATTCTAGGTTAAATATCTTGCAAAAGCTTTTGTAAGTGTGTATATTACAACACAGTTGCAAGCAAGGCCCCAAAGTTCCATGTAACCATTGTTTAACTATAGAGATTAGGTAACCTCACTGGATAATGAGTAAAAGCAAAAAAAAGGAATTTTAGAATTTTGGAGACAACTTTTTAAGCCATTTCTCTGCTATTCTTAAAATGTTGGAACATTGAAATTGTGATTGTATTATTATGTATAAATTATTTCCTTAATTATTATTAATGTTTGTTGAATGATAATTTACATATTTGTTAGTATAATTTATAACAAACTAGGAAAGTTGGTGTTTTTGTCCAGTGTCACAAGAATATATATCAACAAATAAATAAAATATATATGATCATTTCTGACCTTAAAACAGAAGGAATATCTCATTTATTTTTGGCAGGCAAATGAATTCTGATTTCAGTTGCAAATTTAATTTTGATGCAGATGACTGCTAATGATGTAAAAGCATAAAAAGACCGTTATTAGTGCCAATTTTACAAGTTGTTGTGAATATTCTTTATTGAAAAACTAAATTTTCAAATATTTATTTGTAGGAGAAAGTCTGAATCTGGTCGTATTCCTGCACTGAAATTAGGTGCTAAGAAGCCATCAGCAAAGAGTCCAAATATGAAGAAGAAACACTCTTCCCCAGAACTTGTGATGGCAGCAGCAGCAGCAGCTTCAGGGTCAGCTAAATTTCACAGCACACCTTCAGCAACACTACAGGTTCCAGAGGACTCTACTACAAGCATTTCTCACTCACAGCTAAGTGCTGAGGAATTAGAAAGGGTATGCATTTAGTAAAATGAAGCCTTTATATTAAGGACACTCAGGGTGTCTTTTGTACAGAGATGCCAGTCATTCCTATATTTTGGCAGAATCATTCCTATTTTTTTACCCCAAATTACACCATACTTTTCAGGGCTGTTATATTAAAACATACATGGTATCCACTGAAGGCAGTTTTTAAAAACTATATGTAAAGGGTACTTTGATTTCATAGAGTTGGTTTTAACTTGTTAACCCCTGGCGATGAGTTTACGTGGCAGGAGATAGTAGCCTACTGCCGAGCTCTGTAGCGTCAAAGTCATGTATGATACACTAAAGTGGTTTTTGTTATAGAAAGGTAGATGTAGTTGTACAATGATACCAAATAATATGGAAGTTTAGTTGCACTACAAAATAGAGTGGGAAAACCATTTTGGACCCTATTTTTTTTTCCACACAAAATTCGCTCATGGTCGGAATCCGATTTTGTGTCTGGATTTTAGACTTTTTTGTCTCAGATCTAGGCAGGCTGGTATGAACTGCAAACAGACAGATGTACCTTTGCAAAAAGTAGGATAGGGTGGCCATTGGAAATAAAGAGTTGTCTCAATACAAAAATAATGGGTCCGTTTAGCACCAAAAAAAATTAAAAAAAATAAAGAACTCCAATTTTTACCCTTCTGCTCATGTGTGAGCCAATGAAAAATGATATTTCTAAAACAACTAGGCATTAGGTTATTGGAAAATCACCTGGAAGTTGTTGTATTAGGATGTATTAACCCTTTACCTCATAGAGCATAGTGACAAAGTGCAGCACGCTATAAATAGAACACCTGTTACCTAGCAGACCGCATCCGCATAGGCATGCCTGTGAATTGTTAAGCAATGTAGTGGTGTTACGTTTAACAGCAGTTTTAACCATTTTACGTTTAAGGTAGACATCTATTATATATGGAAAAATTGAAGAGTGAAGTCCGATTGTTATAGCTGTGTAATTATTTTTCACAGAAGAATATTTAATGTGCTTTAAAATCGAGAGAGAACTCATTCACCGTCATGTCAGTGAGGCCGCGTGACCGACCGTAGCTGCCATTTCCCATACTCGAAATTTACACGTTTTTCGTCTGCGTCTACATCACTAAGTCATCTGAATTTGATAATCAATAAAAACTAATTGCTGCTTACATAAATATCATAGCCTTTACCAAAGTTATTGAATCTTTCGTGGTTGAGATTCTACTCGTGAAAACTTCGTAAGTACTGAATGAAATCCTGCCTGTGAACTGTTAAGCAGTTTAGTGTATGTTACATTTAACAACAATTTTAAGCATTTTACATTTTTGGTACACATATATTATATGTGGAAAAATTTAAGAGTAATGTCCGATTGTTATAGCTGTGTAATTATTTTCCACAGAAGAACTTTTTTATGTGCTTCGAAATCTTGAGAGAACTCGTTCACCGTCATGTCAGTGAGGCCGCGTGACTAACCGTAGCTGCCATTTCCGATACTCGAAATTTACAAGGTTTTCGTGTGCGTCTATATCACTAAGTCATCTGAATTTGATAATTTATAAAAACTAATTGCTGCCTACATTAATATCAAAGCCTTTACCTAATTTATTGAATCTTTCGTGGTTGTTATTCTAATCGTGAAAACTTCGTACGTACTGAATGAAATCCGCAACTGCCATTTTGTCGAGTGGAGATTACGACCCAGTTACTTTAAATAGCTGATATCGACCAGTGCATGAATAGCGACCACGTGATCTGACGTAATTGTCATTCGCAGAAATGAATGTAGTATGTAATGGGGGGTTTTCCCCGAAGGTGGCGCTACGAAAACCATCTCAAAATGGCTGATGTTTACAGCAGGCGTCAAAAGGCGCTTCTATGCGAATCTTGCAGAGGCGTCAAAAGGCGCTTCCATGCGAATGGAGTAGAGGCGTCCAAAGACGCTTGTATGAGGTAAAGGGTTAAGAAATAGCTACTCAAATTTCAGGCGAAAACAACAAAAACTTCCAGGGGTTAATGTCTTAAAATTATAAGAAATTTCTAAACTGCATCTATGGTGAGTACCTCACTTTAAAAGTGCCTTCCCTTTGCCCCATGTATGTTTTAATGGAACAGCCCTAACTTCTGTTACAGATTTTTGGGTATACATTTTATTTACTTATTTGCATATAGGTGAATCACAACTTTAACATTGGTATATTTAAGTCATTGAAATGGGGTTGTAATGTTGTCCTTTTGTGACATCATACTTTAACACTTGAGTCAGGCAGCTGTTGAATATTGTCCAGTCAAAAATCATGTTGGCTTAGCAACCCAGTTTACTTATGAAAGTTTGTGATATGAACAAAATGAGCTCAGATGAACAAAATGTTATGAATGTACACAAATGAACAAAATGTATTACAAATGTACACAGATGAACAAAATATGTTACAAAAGAACAAAATGTGTTACAGATGTACACAAATGAACAAATGGTGTTACAAATGTACACAAATGAACCAAATATGTTACAAGTGTACACAAATGAACAAAATGTGTTACAAATGTACACAAAAGAACAAAATGTGTTACGAATGTACACAAATGAACCAAATATGTTACAAATGTACACAAATGAACAAAATGTGTTACAAATGTACACAAAAGAACAAAATGTGTTACAAATGTACACAAATGAGCAAAATGTGTTAAAAATGTACACAAATGAACCAAATGTGCTCAGATGAACCAAATGTGCTCAGATGAACCACATGTGCTCTTATGAAGAAAGTGTGTTATGAATGTACACAGATGAACAAAATGTGCTACAGAAGTGTAATAAAATGCATTATCATGGATTAAAACTTTACCCTTTACATCTTGACTGTCTTCAGCATGTGACATGGCATGAAAGCTGATGGAGGAAGCACATTTAAGTGAAACAGGACTAGAACCAGTAAAGTTAAGGTTAAAATAAATTGTTGGATAGACATTAATATATGGGTCCTATTTGGTTTTCCTATTTCACATAAGTTCATGGATGTAAAATGGGACCAATGCATCTTGATGCATTTTGAGAAATGCGACTAATGGATATAATCATTTTGCCATGGATGTGTCCCATGATGATATTTACACTGAGAAGGTCTTGGACTTTTTATTTTAAGGATTTTTACCCCTTTGTTTGCTTTTATTTTGTTTCCTATGCATTACTCTAGGATGCAATTGGTTGCATTGCAACTAACAATTAACATTGTGGAGATATCTGGCAATCTAAGGAATCTTGGTCTGGCAATTGGGAAATGAGATCAGCATTTTTCACTTACAAGTATACAGGGCATAGTACATTTTTGCACTAAAAACATTGAGCACAGTATGAACATGGAAGTTAAGTAAAATGTTAATCCCCTTTTAATGGTTGTGAGATTGACTGCTGGATCTTGGATAATGTAGCCATTTTTACCCGTAGGTTACTGCAATAAGATTTCCTCAGTTATCACAAATATGCATCAAGATATTTAACCAATAATGATGCACACCTGACATCCAATATATTTATTATGGTAGCCATGTTAAGAATCTCAACTCCACAGAAAGTAATATTGATGTGGGTGTCCAGTTGGTCTTAAATGAAAATGAAACAGATCTGACATCCAATACGACCACCACACAGCTACCATCTTGAAAATCTTGTCACTACTCATTCTGAATGAATGTTTTTTTTCTTCAGACATGACTTTTCATGTTAGATGTTTTATGATGTATAATTAGTCTTAAATAAAAATGTTGCAAATTTAATATGGCTGCCACAGCAGCCATCTTGAAAATCTATTATAACTACTCCACCTGAATGAAAAGCCATATTGACATGAGGTTTTCACCAAAATACCTCTTTTTATGTCTATTTGGCCTTAAATAAAAATGCCATTGTGAGGTCCAATATGGCTGCTGCAGTGGCCATCTTCAAAATCTTATCATCTTATCACTGGGAATGGAAATTTCATATTAACTTGACGTTTTCACCAGGGACTTCTCATGATGTCTAGATAGCCCTTAATGAAAATGGTGTCGGATATACTGCCATAGTGCCCAGCCTGAAAATCTACTACTAAATGACCTCTCATATCTGCATGGGGTTATCACTAAAAGACTTTTATAATGTTTTGTTGATCCTAAATTAAAATGGTGCTCATATGATATTAAATATGTGGTCACCTTGAAAATCTTGCTTTCACTACTCCTCATAATTGGAAAGTTGCTTTGACATGAGGTTTTCATCAGAAACTTTACTTTGGTGCCTAGTTGGTCCATAATACAAATTGCTAACTTTCTATATGACCACCATGGTGGCTGCCATGAAAATATTGTTATCTCTAGCCCTTCCAAATGGATGTCCACATGGGTTTTCAGAAATAGACTTCTTATGATACCTAGTTGGTCCTAAATCACAATGGTGTTAGTCATACATTCCCCACAATGGATGTTCATTATGATATGGTGGACTTATAAAAATGTCGTATTTGTCCTAAACGAAAATGGTGCCAAGCTGGCATCCAATGTGTGCGCTACAGCAGCTGATTTCAGAATCATGTTATCAATGAAGAATATCAGATAGTTTTGAGACTTCAGTTATAAGTATTAAAAACATATGGCCTTATCTTGAATTCATGAAAATTCTTTTTGCCAGTGCCATCAAGGGACTCTTGTTGTTAACTATATTTAATGTCGTCCATTTTTATAAAGTGGTCATGTTGCTATATCAGCATTTTTCTGGAAGTATTGTCATCTTTCATGCCTGTTTATTCATCTGTCAGTTGGTACTTTTTCTAACTTGACATTCATCTAAAGACTTCAGGAGAGGTTGATTGTAGTTGCTAATGCTGGGTTGGTTTTTTTTTTAAATCGAGCAAGTCTCAACAAATCTGTTTTGGACTGAAATACAGTCCTAGGGTGCAGTTCCAAAAGTTAAACTAGGGATATATGCCTTGGCTTTCATGACTGTTGTTGTTATCTATAATAATAATATGGATTAATTATATCAGAGTGCATGGAAACTATTGAGGTCCACACTCTATAACCATATCTACACTTACTGTACATGAAATTACAAATTTATACATGCAATTGGCATTTACCCAGAAGTCTATCCTTACCTCCCTCTCTCCAAGGGGCCCCGAGTGGCCGAGTGGTCTGAAGCGCTCTCCGTTATGGATCACTGCCATCTCACCTCTGTATGTGTGGGTTCGAGTCTTGAATTCGGCTAATGTGGGTATGTGAGAAAGCTTGCCAGTACCTACTCGTGGGTTGGTGGTTCTATCCGGGGTTTTCCCGGGTTCTTCCTCCACCATTAATACTGGCCGCCACGTATAGCCTATCTTGCGCTGAAAAATGGCGTTAAACCCTACAACAACAACAACAACAACAACCTCCCTCTCTCCAGGAGACTTAGCATTTGGGTGTTGAAAAGTTTCAAGATTCCCACCTTGTAACCATATATATATTGTGTAGGGCTGAAAAGACAAATACACAGACAAAGCTGACATTGGCCTTTGGGGCAGCCCTTGCTTTGTCGGAACCCCACTCTTATCAATTCTAATTTTTGTTTTCTTATGAAAATGCTTTTGTTTTTTATTACCTAGCATGCCTTTTCCAGGTTGAAGTTGGCAGTCGTGAAAATGGCAGTGGTGGTAGTGAGGGCTTTGATGATTTCGATGCACGGATGGTCGCTGAGGGTAATCCGGCAGATGCAGCAAGGACACAGGCAGCCATTGAATCAATGGAAGCCAAGATCGTCAAAACTATGGAATCCATTAAAAAGCAGCAGGAACTGAAAGAAGGTTGGACTATGATACTAGACAGAGTTATTCTGTGAATTATTATATTTTCCTTTCATTCAGTTGTTTGGAATTTTTTTCAGTTAAGCATATTTACAACATGATTTGCTACTGGGCAAGGTGAATATTGTTCAACTGACCCAGCAAAATTTGATTAAATTTGATCAAGAGAATTCTGGCATCAGGATCTGTCATATTTCTATAGATAATGTGAAACTGTTGTCATTGTTCTGACATTATGAAGAATGGAATATTTGTTTTTAATGATTTATAAAATTCCTTGTGCTATACAGTTTGCCCTCTGCCTTTTGTACAAAAAACAAACATGATATTTGTGCTGCCTTGCATCATTCCATCACACTTTATGTTCCATGGTATAACTTTTATGTCATTTAAAACAAATTATTTAACATAGCTAGCACTGTTGTGTAGTACACTAGGCATCTGGTCTTGAATATCAAGGTCAAAGGTCACCATTTTAAGTTTTCATTTCTGTCCTTTCATTCTGCAGTTGTTTAATGTTTAAAGTAAAGGAATAAAATGTGGGAAGTTGTATGTACCATATTGCTACTTGAAAACTTGTCAGGTTTGGTTCTCAGTTTAGTTTTTATTAGTTATAAGATCAGAGTCACACATCAAAGTACTGATGGTATCTTTTTTCCATAGCATGTGACATTGGTTGACATAAATTTACAAAATATTCTTGTTTTTCTTGTTACTAAGATATATGAAAGAAAAATATTCTAAATTATAAATTTCATCTGTTTGAATAATAATGCTAAATAACTTGGAGAGAACTTATTGCATCAATAAACATGGCTGCAAGGACAGATAATTTGTTAAAAGGTATACAAGAATAGGATTGCGTTGATGTGTCAACGTGCTCATGAAGTTACAAATGCAGCATATGGTAGTGACAGGTGTGCATGTTGAATGATTATTGCTAGCAGATCTCTGCAGCTGAGAGTTATCTTATTACAGTAAAGAATGTCTATGTTGAATGCCTCAGATCCTATGATATGGATAGCTTGACAAACATGCTATGGTAGGGACTTGATTTTTATTGAGCACACATTAGTGGAGAGTGAGACCTTGCAGTCTTTTTCTCAATGTCGTGTCAGCATAATCAGTTTGTTGACGTTTTGGTTAAAACTTCTCATTAGCATTGATTTCCTAAACCCTTGATAGATTCTCACACATAGGATGAATCATTCTGTGACCCTTGATAGATTCTCACACATAGGATGAATCATTCTGTGACCCTTGATAGATTCTCACACATAGGATGAATCATTCTGTGACCCTTGATAGATTCTCACACATAGGATGAATCATTCTGTGACCCTTGATAGATTCTCACACAGGATGAATCATTCTGTGACACTTGATAGATTCTCACACATAGGATGAATCATACTGTGACACTTGATAGATTCTCACACATAGGATGAATCATTCTGTGACACCCTTGATAGATTCTCACACACAGGATGAATCATTCTGTGACACTTGATAGATTCTCACACATAGGATGAATCATTCTGTGACACTTGATAGATTCTCACACATAGGATGAATCATTCTGTGACACCCTTGATAGATTCTCACACACAGGATGAATCATTCTGTGACCCTTGATAGATTCTCACACAGGATGAATCATTCCGTGACCCTTGATAGATTCTCACACATAGGATGAATCATTCTGTGACACTTGATAGATTCTCACACATAGGATGAATCATTCTGTGACCCTTGATAGATTCTCACACATAGGATGAATCATTCTGTGACACTTGATAGATTCTCTCACATAGGATGAATCATTCTGTGACACTTTATAGATTCTCACACATAGGATGAATCATTCTGTGACACACTTGATAGATTCTCACACATAGGATGAATCATTCTGTGACACTTGATAGATTCTCACACATAGGATGAATCATTCTGTGACCCTTGATAGATTCTCACACATAGGATGAATCATTCTGTGACCCTTGATAGATTCTCACACATAGGATGAATCATTCTGTGACCCTTGATAGATTCTCACACAGGATGAATCATTCTGTGACACTTGATAGATTCTCACTTAGGATGAATCATTGTGACACTTGATAGGTTCTCACATATAGGATGAATCATTCTGTGACCCTTGATAGATTCTCACACATAGGATGAATCATTCTGTGACACTTGATAGATTCTCACACATAGGATGAATCATTCTGTGACCCATGAATCATTCTGTGACCCTTGATAGATTCTCACACATAGGATGAATCATTCTGTGACACTTGATAGATTCTCACACATAGGATGAATCATTCTGTGACCCTTGATAGATTCTCACACATAGGATGAATCATTCTGTGACACACTTGATAGATTCTCACACATAGGATGAATCATTCTGTGACACACTTGATAGATTCTCACACATAGGATGAATCATTCTGTGACACACTTGATAGATTCTCACACACAGGATGAATCATTCTGTGACACACTTGATAGATTCTCACACATAGGATGAATCATTCTGTGACCCTTGATAGATTCTCACACATAGGATGAATCATTCTGTGACACTTGATAGATTCTCTCACATAGGATGAATCATTCTGTGACACTTTATAGATTCTCACACATAGGATGAATCATTCTGTGACACACTTGATAGATTCTCACACATAGGATGAATCATTCTGTGACACTTGATAGATTCTCACACATAGGATGAATCATTCTGTGACCCATGATAGATTCTCACACATAGGATGAATCATTCTGTGACCCTTGATAGATTCTCACACATAGGATGAATCATTCTGTGACCCTTGATAGATTCTCACACAGGATGAATCATTCTGTGACACTTGATAGATTCTCACTTAGGATGAATCATTGTGACACTTGATAGGTTCTCACATATAGGATGAATCATTATGTGACCCTTGATAGATTCTCACACATAGGATGAATCATTCTGTGACACTTGATAGATTCTCACACATAGGATGAATCATTCTGTGACCCATGAATCATTCTGTGACCCTTGATAGATTCTCACACATAGGATGAATCATTCTGTGACACTTGATAGATTCTCTCACATAGGATGAATCATTCTGTGACCCTTGATAGATTCTCACACATAGGATGAATCATTCTGTGACACACTTGATAGATTCTCACACATAGGATGAATCATTCTGTGACACACTTGATAGATTCTCACACATAGGATGAATCATTCTGTGACACACTTGATAGATTCTCACACACAGGATGAATCATTCTGTGACACACTTGATAGATTCTCACACATAGGATGAATCATTCTGTGACACACTTGATAGATTCTCACACATAGGATGAATCATTCTGTGACACTTGATAGATTCTCACACATAGGATGAATCATTCTGTGACACACTTGATAGATTCTCACACATAGGATGAATCATTCTGTGACACTTGATAGATTCTCACACATAGGATGAATCATTCTGTGACACTTGATAGATTCTCACACATAGGATGAATCATTCTGTGACACTTGATAGATTCTCACACATAGGATGAATCAATCTGTGACACTTGATAGATTCTCACACATAGGATGAATCAATCTGTGACACTTGATAGATTCTCACACATAGGATGAATCATTCTGTGACACTTGATAGATTCTCACACATAGGATGAATCATTCTGTGACACACTTGCTTGTACCTTTGATATTGGGGTCAAGGTTATAGAAAACTTGGTTTCTGGTTCAGGTTTTTTCATCTGCTTGTATTCCCTAAACTTCTTTTGATTTTGTTTACACTTGGAATGAATCATTATAAAGCTAAGTTCATTTTGAAGCCAATGTACTCATTTCTTTTACCTTGCAGACCTGCAAACTTTTATGATTTTGCCATAAGTCTTACAAAAATTACCTTTAAAATATGGACTTAACGGCATGAAAGCAAAAACTACAGTAAAATGATCATTTCCAAACAGTCCGGATAAATGGTTCATCCATGTTTGATTTAGGTCCAGTTTTATATTAAAATTAGTGAAATTAGTCGGGGAACAAGACGAACTTTGCACAGCACCTCAGATGCTATAAAGTGCACCTGTTTGTTCATGCAAAGCGTCTGTATAATCAAACTGTTTATTATAGAATTTTCTTTTAATGGCATCCAGCAAGTGATGCATGTTTAAGACAAAAGGGAAATTTAGCCTCTTGAAAAGTGTTAACAACCAACACAGAAGAATAAAAAGGAATATTCAGATTCTTGTGAATAGAAGTCGGAAGGGACAGTGTTAATATTTATTTGACATCATGTGCCAATTTGAGTATGCCACATGGTGGGAGATATGATTCCGTTGTCATTTGAAATGGAAAAAGAATTTCCAAGAATTAGGTCAAGTTCAGAGATAGCAACAAGCCATTGAGCTTCATAGCATTTAGATCTAAAGTTTGTGCAACTGTACTAGTGATAAATAAAGTCTATGCATAGTTTGCAAACTATTTGAATACTGAACTTTTAATTACGTTTTCCAGCTTTACAGTAGCAGTTTATGTTTTATTACACCTTACTGGCCGAGTGGTCTAAAGCGCTCTTCGTTACGGATCACTGCCATCTCACCTCTGTCTGCGGCGGTTCGAGTCTAAGATTCAGCCAATGTGAGTATGTGAGAAAGCTTGCCAGTAGCTTCTCGAGGGTCGGTGGTTCTTTCCGGGGTTTTCCCGGGTTCTTCCTCCACCATTAATACTGGCCGCCATGTATAGCCTATCGTGTGCTGAAAAATGGCGTTAAACCCCACAACAACAACAACAACAATATTACACCTTACTAAAAACTAGTCAAACTTAAGGAAATAAATCAACTGCCTTACTGAGACGAACTCATCAGAGTTCGCAGATCTGACCTTGCATAAAGGTCACAGACAAATAAAATTTACATTAAGGTTTTGCTTAAAGTTTTTTAATTTCCTTGTAGTTCCTAAGCTTATTGATGCATTTTGCTCATACCTGAGATGAATCATTACAAAGACAAGACAATTCAGCTTGCTACATGTTGACCCTTTATGTCTTGTGATCTTTAGATTACTCTGGAGGCATAAGTGGTTAGAGCATCCGCCTTGTATGTAGGAGGTCACTTGTTTGAACCCCAGTCGAGTCATACCAAAGACTTGTAAAAATGGTACACGCAATTACCTCGTTTGGTGCTCAGCATTAGGAGATTAGTTTTTGGACTGGTTGGCCTGGTGTCAGGATAATGTGGTAATTTGACTGGGCAGGACATTATGTCTGCAGCATGATGCCCTAATACTATACATCACTATAAACTGCCACACTGCAGACATTGTAGCATATGGCTAAAATTATTAAAGCTATGTTATTTTAAATCGTACACATAAACTATGTGATCTTGGTGAAATGTTATGTCTTCTGTTGTAAGTGGTTAAACGGTAAACAAAACAAATATGCACATGCATCTTTTGGTGTTACATATTTGTTATTGTTATAAGTAGTAGTAGTAGTATTTATTTACTTTGAAAACTCTGAATACATTATTAGACTGGCTGTTTTTAGAGACAAGGAAAGAGTAAGGTTGGTTGGGTACCAACACTTCAAAGCTACCCATCTGGAAAAAAACCCAGGCCTCCATTAAATGTTCTTGTATTTAAACACACACACACACATGCACACATGCTATGGAAATTTATACAGCTATATTTGTCATTTCAGCCAATGTCAATGAGTATTTAAAACTGTCAGTGGAGGCCGATTCACAGCAGCTACAGAGAAATAAAGCCACCTTCGAAAAGAAAAATCAGAAATCAACACAGATCATCAGTCATCTTCAGAAGAAACTTGAGGGCTACCACAAAAAATTGAAAGATTATGAGACCTATGGTGTCACACATAGACAAGCAAAAGAAGTACTCAAGGACATGGGACAGGGTCTGAAGTATGTGTATTTGGCTTTTTTGTTTTGTCATGCATTTGTCTTTGTTTCTGCATGCTTTAGCTTTATATCCTTGTTTTCATCCTTATTTTTGCATATTGAGCATTACATTTTTGAACAGGAAGTTAATATATTACATCTTTGTTCCTGGAAAAAATATATTTTACACTGCTAATACTTGCAGAAAATGCACACCTCACCTGGCCAAAGCTTATACATAATTGAGCTATTTTACAAGCTTGTTATTAACGTATCAGTCATTTTGAAAAGTATACTTATTTTTTCTGTTTTGGGTGTAAATTATGCAATGTTATTGCATTCTATTATAAAACATGTCACATAATTATTTAATGACCCTATAATAACTCAAATCTGGAAGTAATTCTTTGTCAGGTAAGTTCTAAGTTTGCACTAAATTATCAGTCTGACTTTTTTCTGTCCTTTTCCCTCTTAAATGCATTTTATTTTCATTTTTTAATCGTAAGAATTTGCATATATATATATATATATATATATATATATATACACACATAGTATGTAATTGCAGATATGTCTGTTTTTCAGAAGTAATTCTTTAAAAGCTTGTCATATCTTTAGAAACAGGCTTATTTTAAAACAGTTTCAAAATATAATACAAGACCTTTGCAGATTTAATGTAATTGATCAGCAACAAAAATGCAGCATGAATTTGTCAGATAAAATCACACTTTAAAATGATAAAGATTATAAAACTATTGAGTTACTGAAGAAAATATACAAGACTGCACTTGATTTTGCACCAGCATACATTGTCTCCATTGTACCTTGTTTAAGCGTATAAGCTTTTATCCAGTGGTTGTAGGTAATACTGAAATAAACTTTCCCCCTTCTGTCATTGTCCAGGGAATGGATACAATTTAAAATATTTCTTTCTTTGTTTTTAGAAAAATTGTCCTCTCACTTGAATTTAGTATATGGTGAGAGAGGGTATCAGTTTTGTATGGCAGTGGTGGTGACAGCATTACAGTTTTGTTTAAAATTTCTATTTAAGCAATTTCAGAAACTTGTATAGCATACAGTCAAATCGGTATTAAACAGCCACCTATTGGAAAGGACCAGACTGTCCTCTTGTGGCAGGTGATTTCCGAAGGGATGTTGCACTGTTGGGCTTTGTTCAAGGGCAGATAACTGTACATCAGAATACCACCATTGCTATTTATTATTAGTATTGTTGTTTTTTCTGTTGTTACTATTACTTAAGTCAGTTTATTATTATAAACTAAGTGTTTAGTCTCTTTTCTGAAAATAGTTCAAAGTCAAGGTCACTGCAACTGAAATAAAATTTTAAAACATGGTTTCTGCAAAGTAGCTTGAGTTTTCAACTATCTACAGTTTCCACACTTTGTGGATGGCTTACACTTTAGAGAAAGTCAAAGGTAAAGATTACTAATTGAAAGAACAAAATATTTTTGCACACAGTAACCTTAGGGATCTATATGGTACTTTTAATTCTGATGAAGTCCAGAATGGGAAAGAATTGAAGAAAAGAAAAGGAAAGCATACACACATGAATTAAGTTGGTTGTATCGTATTTTATACATTGTTGATTATGGTATGCACCTAATGATGTTACAATTATATTAAAATAAGAATTTTATCGAATATATAATATTTACAGATTTTGCAAGGAAATAGAATTTGTGAAAATAAAATAAAGTAGAAAGAATTAAACAAGATGCACATAATGTACATTCATTTCATCATCAGCTTTAAAAAAATTGTGCGAGAATATCACATTTGTTAAAGATGTGAAATTTAATGCCATTAAAATATATTTTCTAACAGAAAAAAAATGTATGTGACAAACTATCTCCATCTGATCTGAGTTGATAAAAATATATCCAAAACAACATCTTTTTACAAGAGCCCAAAATCTGCTATCTTTTCAAATAAAGGGAGTAGACTTAATTTGTTTTGCTTGAACATTTGGTCAAACTTGATATGTAAGCCTAACTATCTTCATTACCATTGAAAGCATGGACATTGTTTCAACTTTGATAAAATAGACAAGAGACATAATATACCCTAACCCCAATATCTTCAGGAGACACATAGTTTAAACAAGACAAATTATTGTTTTGCTTTATGTAAGTAATGATCCAAAAAAATGTGCAAATGGGACACAGAAAAGTCAAAAGTCCAAATACACAAACTGCTATCTGCCATTCATGGTGCAAGAGAAAGGCTGCTGGTGTATCCAGATTTGAGTAGCATTACTTCCCCTTAAGCAACTTTCAGATGGAGCTACAAGTAGATATTTTGTATATAAGTATATCTGTATAATTTGCATGCAAGCATTTCTTTTACAGAATTAAAAGTATTGTTTGGATAAATTTGTCCCAGTATTCTAGGGCCATGGTACCTTATTAATTAGATTGATGCATTCAATACCAGAAGGGTGTAGGTTCAAATCAAACCTTTTTTAAAGCCCATGTTGGGTTTGTGGTCTGTCCTTTAGCAAGGCACTTCACACCAATTACTTACTTCAGTACTAAATAACCTGCTTGTGTTACTAGATATGAAGCACTGAACCAAACCAAACCAACCTAAATATTACTAAAATGCCCTTAAACTGACCTAGTGCCAATTTCCTTGTCCCAACTTTAAGAAACTTCTAGTAGTTTCTGCATGTACATACAGTATTTAGCCTGCTAGAAGTCTGGAGGGCAATAATAATATCACAGAATAGTGGATGGGCTTGTTATCAGACTCTTAGAACCTTGCATATATATACATCAGTGTAGGATAGGAGGATTCCACCCAAGGTTCAGAATTTTGTGTGAGACACAAGGCAAGAGTTTGATGCAAAATTATGTTGCCAATGGCAGAACTTTTCTATCCAGTGAATAATGAACACTGTTTTCTTTCATTCCTGAATGAACAGTGAGTTTCTGAAGTCCAACTTGTTTATAGTGAATACTGATACAAAAAAGGATGCCACTTATTGAACATTTTCACTCTCAGACCCTGAGTGGAATTTTCTTGTGCATCACAAAAGCGTATGAAGTATTCTCTTTACAAGGTATTTAGTAAATTCTCTAATTTTAAGTGAGGAATGGGCTTGTCATAAAATGTCTTATTGTTTGCCTATCAGTGTCTGTCCATTTTTATTAAAAAATATTGTGCCATATGGTAAATGCAGTGGATCATTTTGAGCTATTTTCAAGCACCAGCACACAAATTACCATTCAAATTAAATATATGAAAAAATATTGATTGAATCAAGATGGTATACTACATCCATTATTCCATCTTTGTATTAACTCTTAGACCTCCCCCACCCCTTCTCTTTCTCCCCTTTACAGAGGAGTTGGTGCTAACATTGTAGATGGTATCACAGTATTCTCAGGGTAAGTACAGAACACATATTTTATTAGCATAATTGTATATTTGTATTTTAAAGCATGCAGTAAAAAATGTTTTCATCCACATTAAAACCAGCTTTTCAGGTCGCTTTACTAACTTCCTGCACAGCAACTATCCTCTGGTACTAACTGCATATATAATAGACTCAGATCTGCCACCACATAATGTTCTGGCAATCAGGGTCTATACTTTTTACTTGGGATTATTTCATGCAAATAGATTAGATTTGGTTCATTAGAGGGCATTGATTTAATTTATTTCCTTTGAAATTACCTTTAAAGTTTGCCACTGTTTCTAGTATGCTGTCTGCTGCTATGCATTTCCTAATTATTGAATCCCAAGTACTTGATTTGTTTGCTTTTAATTGTATTGTTTGCAGCACTTTTATCTGCTGATGATGTACTCTTTTTAGTGTATTTTATATAATATGTGACCTTTTAAAACTAGCACACTGATGAGAGAGTATGCTCAAGAAAGGACACAAATATAACATTGTAATAAAATAACTTTTTATCACACAACTTAAAATATCAGCAAGGGAAATGTTGAACAAAAACTAATTTAAACCAAAATCCTACATTCTGTCAGATAAAAACAAATTTAAGTTACAAATAAAATTTATATTTTCAAAGAGTGATACACAAAGATAGTTTTACAAGAAGTACTGGTTAAAGAAAACTGAATAAAATAATTTAATTAATGAAAGTGAAATTGATCAATTAGGTCCCAGTTAGATAAAAATAATCTTAAAAACAAAGAGTAGCCTACATATACCACATCAATTAAGTCTGCATTTAATCAGTATAGTGTTGAATATTTTTTCAGTCCATCCATTTTTCTATCCATCCATTTGTATAGTTATCTGGTAAGTCCTAAAAATGATCCCAATTTCTTAATGTAAGAACAATGAACAAACATCACACTGATGAAATCCTTTACTATCTGTGCTGTTTTGTATTTACAGAGAACATAAAGCTGCTAACATCACTTTTAAATTAAATCTAATGGAATCTCTATAAAAATCGACTTCTTTTTTCTATCAGTCATTCAGTCAAGATAATCAAGTTCAACATTATGATTTGATTCATCAGACTCAGAATAATATCGAGTTACTTTGTGGCAACATCAATACACCATTCCATTACACGGCTTGCTATAAACATTGAAATGTTCTCATTTTCTTAAAGTACGATTGGGCTTTTTACATAGTAACTCTCCTTATGTTACTCATTTTATTTTGCTGGGAATCAAAACAGTTAAATAATATTAATGTTTGTTTTATTGTTAGATAATTGTACTATATAACTTGGTTTTCCAACATCTTGACCATTAAATAGCCATGGCTTGTTTTATAATTAGGAAAAGATACACTCCAGAGAATACAGTAATTAAATGATGCACTCATGAAATGTTGCTAATGGTCTTAAGTTTGGCGTTGTGTGTGCCTGTCATCTGACTCTGTGTCAATCTGTCTCTTTCTTTCTTCATTTAAATAGTACTGTACATACTCTGTTATAAGTCCAGATCAATTGTAAAGTCCACAAATTCGTTATTGCATAATGCACTAGCAGATCTGGGTTTAGGCAGTTTATTAGGAGTAGTCATTAGAAAACAGCTACAGAGACCATGGTATGTTGGCACATTATGCAAAGGCAGATCATGGTCTATGTTGTTTGCCCAACTTAAAAGCAAATATATAGTAATTTTCCGCTTTGTGCATATATTTACATCACCCTAGACTTTATGTACCTTTTATGTAGGGGCCCCGAGTAGTCTCAAGCTCTCACCGTTACGGATCACTGCCATCTCACCTCTGTCTGCGTGGGTTTGAGTCTCTGGCTAGGCCAATGTGAGTATGTGAGAAAACTTGCCGGTAGTTTCTCATGGATCGATGGTTCTTTCCGGGGTTTTCCAGGGTTCTTCCTCCACCATTAATACTGTCCGCCATATATAGCCTATCATGTGCTGAAAAATGACGTTAAACCCCAACAACAACAACAACAACCATTAATACAGGCCACCAGATGTAGCCTATCTTGTGCTGAAAAATGCGTTAAACACTACAACAACAAGAACAACAACAACCTTTTATGTAACTTTGGACCCAGATATGATGCAGATTGGCTCAGAGCTTATGATCAGCAAATAAATACTAATTATCATTCATTTCAAGCATAACTAAAACACTTTGCTATACATAAACAGCGCATTGCAGTGTTGGTGTTCTATATTAATAACTCAATCCCACCAGTGCACCACATTGTGTACATAACAGTATATTGCAGTGTTCAAGTGTTCTACATTTGTCTATATTTCAATCCCACCACTGCACCACTGTATACGTTAACAGTATGTTGGAGTGTTCAGGTGTTCTTCAGTTGTCTATAATTCATTCTCGCCATTGCTCTGCATTGCATACATTTACATGTATATATTACAAAGTTCATTCAGTTTTCTTTACATTAAGCAATTCACTTAAACTTTGTCTTTAAAGTAGTGGAGTTGAATTTGAACATATATTTTTATAACATGATACTTTGAAATCACTAAGTCAACCATTTAACATTCCCTGTCCAGTAACAAGACAGTAATTTTGTGCTTCAAAAGTTTATTGGCATATTGCTAGTAACAATTATGAACACACAAAACAATTGTACTCTAAGCATGTTCATTAATTTTCAAAGACTAATCTTGAGAAACAATCATATGAATAATACAAGGAAACAATTCCAGTGTATCAGATTATTATTTGCATTATTACTGTCAAACCTGTCCCAGTGGTCATCTATTATAGTGGTCACTGGGTCTCCACAGCCATTCTAATTTCCCCAGAGAATTTCTTATATAAAAGTCACGTATACAACAGTACCTGCTTCTTGTGATAGGTGGCCAGATGTGTGATAGGTGGCCAGACATTTTCTAATCAACTAATGGTTCTCATTACTTAGAGTGGTCACTGGAGCAAATTTCATTTGCTGACTAATGGATGCAAATTAGACTTTTGCTTAATAAGGAATAAATTGTTGATATCAAGGCATATTGTGTGGATCAATGTGTAAACATTAGCGACATAATGCTTTTTATTCCCTAGTCATCACCAGCCTCTCATATATACCAACTGTCTTCTGATCACAGCAAGGCAAGTAACTGGTTAATCTCATCAACTGTTTTTAATTGTAGTTAAATTGGCTGAACAAAAAAGTCAGTTCTCAGTTTCAAAGTCATGTGTAACATGTCAGTAGTAAAATTAGTATTTGGGCATGAGGCTCAAAACAAAGAGAAGTCATTTTTTTTCTAAATCAGTGATGATTTAATTTATAGGTTGAGTTAAAGTGAGCAGGATACCATAATATTGCGTGAAACACAAGTTTGGAACAGAACAGGATATGATATATTGATATATTATGATTGTGTTTGATAGTGCACTAAATTAATAATAATAATAATGATAATAATAATAATAATGATAATAATAATAATAATAATAATGCTATTTTGTGCATGGTATTTATTAAAGTTTTGAAAGGTGACCTGCATACAGAGGCTTCGTGTGTACAAAGGCAAATTTATCTTTTTCATTCAAGTGTCATCTATTGACATGTGTGACAGTAATTTTAAATTAAAAAACACAACTTTATTGTATTCATTTTTGATCACTTAGAAACTTTTGTATTACTGTATATTGTAGTATTATCTACATAAATGGAGTAAAGGATAGTGTATAATTTATTTCTGTCATTTACTTTGATACTGTACTAAACAAAGTAAGGGACAGGCTCAGTTACCTTTTTGACAACCATGTGCCTCATTTCAAATAACGCCACTAATATCCAGAACCTCTTGATAATATCTATTTCTGTTTATGTATTTGAGATTTTTAGATCTGGGATGTCAACCAATGGTCTTGTTAGGAATTGCACTTTGCTCCATTAACAGATGTAATGTGTGAATATTTATAAATTACAAAATTTTACTGAGTCATTTGTGAATTTAGCATGGGAACTGCATTAATGAAAATGTAATTCATATTTATGGGTAGTACTCCAGTTTGATGAGTAATTCACAATATTAGGGATCTTAGAAAGTTTTGTGAATAATTTCATGGTTCTGAATTGTTCTAATTATTGAACCAAATTAAGTTATTGTAATCACCTTTTCTGTCCATCTATCTGTCCATTCACATTCAACCACCATATCTAAGAAAGCTTAATGTTTTGTAAATAATTGATGTCATTGGGGATGTAGATTGTCTATGACATGTACATGTGCTTTTTAAACTTTATTTATATTGTATTATATATTGTCTCAATTTTAAAGGTCTTACTGTCCTTCTACAAACAGTTTTAAATCTTTTCTTTAAATTGTCTAATTTCAGGGGTGTAGTTGGAAATATCAAAGGTGCCAAAGAGTAAGTGCTTTCTGTATCATTTTTGTCTCACCTTTGTAAATATACGTAAGTCTATTCCAGCATTGAATTTTTCTTTACTTGTTGTATTGAAGATTTTGCAAGCCACTTTGGATTTTTAGTTATACTGGTCACAGGCCAGAAGAACTTATTTGTCTATTTTACATCAACCGTCATCTGTCTGACCTTTGGCACGAGTTGCTGCGTCTCCTTGGAGGATTGCCATGAAGCTTTAAACATAGATTCAGCCTGTGATCTTGTATGTCATAAATGCATAAGTTTGTCAAAAGTTAACAGTGTATTGATTCAGCCTGTGGTCTTGTTTGTCATAAATGCATAAGTTTATCTAAAGTTGACAGTGTATTGATTCAGCCATAAACACAGTCCATGTATTATGATGGCGTATTCATTCGATACAAACTGTGCTATCAGGATAAGTCCCAGATAGTCTCTACATGTTTCAAAATGATAGTACATGGTCATTGTGAGAGTATTCACTCCAATACAGCCATATGATCCTACACATCCTTTATACTTGGTGACGAAACTGTGTGACACATTCTCTAAGGCTGTCTTCTTGATTTAAGACCTATTGGTATTGTAAGTTTGTTTTGTAGTGCTAACAAAATACCACATTGAATATTGAATGCATTTATTTCCAACCAAACCTGTAAGATAACCAGTTTAGTAAAGTTTTTTTCTCTACTACCTCTAATAATACTGGTTCTTTTTTTGCCTGTTCTTATTACAGATTTGTTTTTCTCTTTCAGCACAATTGTGTCCAAGCCGAGGGAGATTGCTCATCTAATTAAGAACAAATTTGGAAGTGCAGATAACATACCTGCTCTCAGTAAGTATATAGACTGATGAATCAAACAGTGGTTGCTGTTGATATGGAAAAAGAATTTTTCAGAGGTTATTGGAAAGAGTCGGCTATGGAAAAAGTATTAGTAGATGGATAAAGCCATCATCTTTCTTCATGGTAAATTTGCCAATTTGAATATCTCTCTTCCATAAAACTGATCTTTGCTTTGGAAAATCCATTCTGTTCCATTTTATTTGCTCACCATAAGTAAGAGTATATATTGGTATGATGTTAGTCCACAGTTTTGTTTCCAGACAGTATTAGTTGTCTGCCATCTAAAGTTTACAAACTTGATAGATAGCTTGCAATTGGGATAAGGCAAACACTATTGACTTTGTGCTCAAAAAGTCTAACTTTAAGATCACTCTAATTAAAAGAAGAGATAAATGGTTTCCCATCATCTGTGGTTAACAAACTTTGTGGATGGCTTGCATTTTGGTGAAAAAATATCTTATTGATTTTTGGAGGCAAAAAGATAAACCACAAGGTCCCCTGATAATACCCAAAGATAAACCACAAAGTCCCCAACTGATATAATACCCAACGATAAACCACAAGGTCCCCAACTGATATAATACCCAAAGATAAACCACAAGGTCCCCAACTGATATAATACCCAAAGATAAACCACAAGGTCCCCAACTGATATAATACCCAAATGATTTCCATGCAGTGACATTGGCTCTACATAATAAACCTGGCCCAAAATTTTGGATGGCATGTACTTGGTGTAAGGAAGAAACATGTCAGTCTTGTGGTTGAAAGGTCAGAGGTCAGGGTTACTATGACTGAAAGAAATTTGTTTATATATGGATGACTTAAAAATGGGGTGGATGTATAATGATACTTTTATTATATAACTTGTATAAGGTGGAGCATATTATACTGTACATGTATAACCATCAAGATTATATATATATATATATATATATATATGAATATTAGGGACTTGTGGCTAGGCAGTGTACATAATTAATTTTAAATTAAAGCGCGGTGAAATCTATAATGGACATAAAGAGAAAACAAATGCATCCTTTGTAAAGTGGTGTCCATTAAAGTAAAAGTCACATGGCTCATGTATACGCATTTACTCATTTTAAATTAAGTATAAATTGTTATTTTAAAATTTAACGCTAATTTTCTTTAACCAAAGTCTATTCAATCCTGATTAGTGAATGGTCTGCACTTGAGCTGTCACCAAGAAACTTCCAGACAAAAATTAATTATAACTATGCACTTTCACAATGGTGGCCATGTACTTAAACTAAGTTCAAAATAAGAGTGTGTTGAGTTGAATCATCACAATTGAGGGTAGTATGAATTTGTTTATCGATATGCGTAGCTTTCTTTGTGACACCACAGTGCGTGACAATCAATCCAGATTGTACTGGATCACAACTTTATGTTCATTTAGTCCAAAAATGTCTATGTACTTTAATGTTGATTTTGCCATATTCACCTTTTGGGGCATCTAAATAGTGACCTTCCAAAGGAATATGGATATATACAAATCTAAATGAAGTGAATACTTGCCACTTAAAGGTATGTAGAATCAATTTCTAAAAGATGACATCCACTACTGAAATGTCAGTGTTGAATTTCTTCATGACCCGTGTGACTTGTATTAAAGAATTCACTTGAATTTGCAAGCGAAATGTACAAAGGGATTCCTAATTATTGCTTTTTATGAGCTGGTGTCCTTATGCAAAGGTGTGTACTAAAGTGAATTTTATTTTTTTACAGAGGCATCTGAGGAAATTTCTCATGAGGAAACAGAGAAAGCACACCCAGGAGGGGGTACACTTCCTGCCAGCTTCAAATACAACTCCGAGGAGGATAATTCTAGCATTACTTCTGGTTCTGGATTCGGTGCTCACGTCAGCCCACAGTCCACTTCTCAGACTGCTCTGCAACAGATTATAATTTCAGAGACTGCTCTGGAATCATTGTTGCATGAGATAACAGAACTCAAAGAGGTCAATAGCAGACTCCATGATATGCTGCAGAGATATCAAGAAGATAGTGAAATGCATAAAGTAATATTGTCAAATTCTTTTATTTTCTTGAGGTGTTAGTTTTGATGGTCTTGCTAAATCTTTTTCATTGGTACATGAATTTGCATTGAAAAATTGTAATTAGAAGAAACAATGTTTATTGGGTCTTAAAATTTATGATTTGTAGGAACTGTGAAATTCAAAATTATTTTGTACTAGAGGAAAATATAGTGAATTCACAGTATGTGTTGTTTGGTAGAGATGGTGTAGTACAATTATTGGGAATGAATTTTTGGCCAAATTGCAAGACCATTCAGGAATCACAGATTGATGATGTTTGTCAGGAAGTCAGTCTATTCATGTCTATGTGTCATCAACACTGAGGTTAGGATTTACATTTAGGTCAGTTTCTCAGATGCTACTATTTGCAGTCACATGACTTGGTATGTATATGTCTCACGAGAACTACAACTATCAGTATAAACTTGATCACTGTGACCTATATTTCAGTTTGCAGCCCTATTTATAACCCGATTGTTAGCAGCATTTTTGTTACCTTTGGGAGTAAGAATCACTTAGCTCTTACGAAAAAGGTTTTGTTTTGATATTTAATTCATGAATTAGATCCAGAGACTTCTCTGATTAAATTATTCCATCCCAAATGTGTAGAGTAAAGATGACCGGAGTTCTAGTATGTTCTTTCTTTTGTCATACATCCCTCGACAATTCTTCAATCGATTTTGATGAAACTTTTCATGTGACCTCTTTTCTGTCTTACAGAATGCTGTGCAGAATGAGATTGCAGGTCTGAGAGGAATGTTTGATGAAGACAAGTTTAAAATGGAGAGACTGGAGGAACAGATGAATGACATTACAGAACTGCATCAGCATGAAGTTGTCAATCTCAGACAGGTTAGTTGCAAATCAGCTTAAAATAATATATATCTTGAAGAATTATCCAACCCTATATATGAAACATTTTGTGATTATATCATGAAAGAATATTGCATTGGGATGAAAAATAAGAATGAAGCAGATGTTTTCAGTTTCCAAGAAAGTATATTTAATCCACATGTTAAAGTCATTTATCTTCAGCAGGCAGGCATTTTTTTTACATGGATTCTGCACATCATAGATTTCTAATCTTAACTCTTTGGGGGAAAAAAGTATATATATTCATAGCTGCCAACCTTCACAAATTTGGCGTGAATTTCACGACTTTTTCAGCGATTCATGGATTCATGCCGCAAGCCAAACATTCACGAATTCTCCAATTCTCAATTGTTTTAAATCTTTAATAAAATAACCGATTTTCTGTTAAGCGCTAGTCGTGATAGTCACAGTTGCCAAAATGGTCCGGTACTGCTGGTCGCAATATTAGTAGAACTACAACCGATTAGTACAGTTGGCTCGGTAGCAAGCATTTTAGCCTATTTTAATCGATATGTATAAGAGTAGTTTTACAAATGCTTTTGAGAGTAACTGGGGCTTAACCGGAATTTTGCTCTGCGCATGCATCATCAACACTGATTTGAGTTACCGTTCAGCATCGCATGTAAGATCTTGAAAATGTCTTTACCACCAAGGAAAAAGAAATGTATTGCTCAAAAATTGAAGTTTAATTTGGAATATATCAAAAATTGGCCATGCATTATGCCATTAAACATTGATATGCATCATGCTTTTTGCACACTGTGTGCCACAAATTGTAGTATTGCGCATGGTCACAGAGACGATGCGAGGAAGTACATCAGTTGCAAAAAACACATAGAAGTTGGGAAAATTAAGAATTTGCAGATTTCAACTCTGGACTATTTTAAACCATCGGCGGAAGACCTGCAAGAAGTTACCAACGCTGAAGCATTATTTGTGAGTTTTCTTGTTGAGCACAATCTACCTTTATCACCTGGAGATCATGCTAAACATATGTTCCAACAAATGTTCCCGGACTAAAAAATCGCTTCCGAATTTCCTGTGGAAGAACCAGAAGTGCTGCAGCTCCTGTGCATTCCTCACAGCAACAGTGACAGCCAAAGAGTATTTTCTCTAGTGTGGAAAAATAGACAGATTTTAGGGCCTCCTTAGCTGCAGAAAATTTGTCAGCAATTTTATTCACCAAGATCAACCAGCAGGCAAGAAGTCGGAACTGTTTAGAAAACAAATTTACGATCAAGCAGTTGAGAAAGTTCAGGTCTGCCACAGGATCATGTCTTGATAAATAACCACAAGAACAAGTGAAGTTTATGAATACCATAATAAATAGAAATGCAGATATATTTCTGCATATATGTAGTGTTTAGTTTTATATTGTGATCTTGATATAGTGTAGTATTGACGGTCAGAGTGGAAGTCTATCCTTACCTCCCTCTCTCCAAGGGGCCACGAGTGGCCGAGTGGTCTTAAGCGCTTTCCGTTACGGATCATTGCCATCTCACCTCTGTCTGCGTGGATTCAAGTCTCCGATTTGGCCAATGTGGGTATGTGAGAAAGATTGTTAGTAGATTCTCGTGGGTCGGTGGTTCTTTCCGTGATTTTTCCGGGTTCTTCCTCTACCATTAATACTGGCTGCCATGTATAGCCTATTGTGTGCTGAAAAATGGCGTTAAACCCTACAACAACATTTTGGGGAAGGCATTCTGTTGTCCCTTTAAAAAGTCATTATAATTTGACATTTTACAGAAGACATTCTGTCATCTCTCTACAGGATCAGTGTTTATTGACTCATGAAATTGATGTTCTGCGGCAGTCAGGAAATTCAGAGATGTGTAGAGATCCAGGGTAGCTTGGGTGGTGAAGTAGCAGACTTGTAATACAAGGGTCATCTGTTTAATACCCACCTGGAGTGGCTACCACTGCGTGACTTTCTGAAAAGCAATTAGCTCGGCATGATAGATATGTTAATAGTACCCCACAAAAACAAAACTCCTTTGAAGATAGGGGACTCAGATTATTACTTATTCCAAAAATGGGACTGTAGGTTGATGGCTGTTGTTTTTATTTCTGTCTTATTGGTTTATTTTACACATTGTCAAAAAAAATGACACCCTGTGATGTATTATTTCATATTTTTTAGAATAGTTAAACATGATTTTATTACCATATATACTCGTTTAGAAGCCTATTCACATAAGTGCCAATCACACACCAAACTGATCGGTAGAAACATTTTTTTTAAATTCTTGATCCCTGCATAAACTAGCCCACCTGTGCAAGATGAAATCACAAGATGCATGTGGTAAGCACTAAAGGTCAACTTGTTTTAGCCAAAATTATGCCTATACCTCTGTCACATATGATTATTGCATGGAAGTGTTATAAGTTAATATAACTTGTTTGAAAAGTCAATAGATTCAGATTTGTGTACAGTTTGATTGGACAGTTGAACATTCATGAGTTGCTGTAACAGTTACCTCTCCCTTCTGACTCAATGGTTCAGTGCTCACATTTAGGCTAGTAAGCATATTTGCATAACTGCACCATCATATGTACATTTTGACATCTGCCCATCCATCCATATCTTGGTACACCTGTCCATTCATCCATACATATTTACATCTTTCCATACATCAATACATTAGCACATCTGTCCTGCTATCCATACATTTTTACATCTGTCCATCCATCCATAGATTTTTACATCCATCCATCCATCCATCGGTACATCTATCCTTCCATCCATAAACTGATACACAACTTAGTTAAGCTATGCATTTTGATCCGGTTTTAAGTACTATTGGCAGGACATCAATGTTCCTGAACACATTTCTAGCTGATATCCTAAATGCCTTCTTGTACATTATACTTATTGTTTTGCAGGATATTGCTAGCATGGAGGAAAAGCTTGAATATCGACTTGACGAGAGGACTACAGATATCCATGACTTGCTTGAAAATTGTCAAACTAGGGTAAGATCACATACAATCTGCACCAGACTGGGTTGCTTGCTTTTGTGGCTAGAAGTAAGATATAGATGTTCAGCTTGACTTGACAAATTTAATTAATAGTTTGCAAGGAATCTATTGCTTTAGGAGTTAGCAATGTCATGGTTTAGGTCAATTTTACTGTGACCATCGAATACTGTCCAAGTCAGGCACAGGTTATGGTATCACCGCTAAATGATGCATAACTCTAATAATCATTTTCTGATATTATGATGTGGACATCTCTATCCAACATTAACACATTCCAAATATGTATCAATTATCACAGTCGTAAAACGGAAACTAATTTATGATATCACATAAATGACCTCTATCCCCCCTTCTCAAGATTTTAACATTAGATATAAAATAAAAGCAGATTTTTATTATGCATCATTTTAAAATTTATACAGCAACAAAAGTTTGGCAGTCTTTTCAACAGTTTGTAAAAGTATACTGAATTATTCACTGGCTGTCAGGTGGAGATTGCAAACCATCTTTGAGTTTTGCATCACCATTAAGATGCATTAAAATAGCAAAATCAGTGAAACACTTCATTGTGCAAGCTTGCAGCATCACTGTCAATCAATTGCATCAAGAAAATTCTCCAAAATGAAAGAGATTTTAAGTTATTGACACTGAAATCCCATGTTCATTCTTTTGTGAGATTATATTTGCTATGCATGCAGAAAAATGACAGCATATCTGCACATTATACAGTGCCCCATCTCCTCTTGATAACTGTTTTATGTTGTAAAAGGTAGTTCTTTTGAACTAATTTTTAAAAATGAATATTTTTTTAAAGGTAAAAAACTTGATTAGCATTGATCATGAGCGCTATAGCATCTGACCTTTTTTATCTCCTGAGATCCATTATCATGTACACACCTTAAATCAGATGACTTTCCTGAACAGTATATTATGCAAATAATGGATCAGTATTGTTTACTATAATACTATATGCTCTTTGCACTAATTGTTTATATTTACATGTGAAAAGTGGAGTTATCAACTACTCTACAAAGTGTTCCAGCTAGTATTATTTAGAGGAGTACATTGTTCTGTCTTTTTTTCTCAGGATCCCTGTTTTTTTTATGGTGCTTCTCTGTTCTTTCATGATGCCATTTTCATGACTCTTCTAAATATTCAAGAGCAGTATTAAATTTTACTATGATTTTTCAACTTTCATAAAGTAGGTTAACTAGATGAAGCAAAACAAGGTCTTGTCTGCTTAGTGTTTATTTTTGTCGGAAGAAATGTCTGCAGCAGGGGTATGGTATGGTATGGGATTGGATGAGAATGGGATAATTGAATAGAATATGTAATATGAAGTACTATAACAAAAATGTTTTCATATTCATCGTGATAAAATTTGAATGCTTTTCAAATTTGATGTTGATCATCAATCCTTGATTTGGTTTTAAGAATATCAAAGCTTGAAGGTATTAATCTCCCATGTTTGACCTGTAGGATTGGGTTGATTGCTTGATTTCATGGCATAACCAGAAATAGTCTTAATAATATTGATATTAGTAATTTCTGTTTGGTGACATGCAATGGCAAGATTCAACATACATGACAACAGTGTCATCTTAGACACTTGATCAGAGAAAGTGTTTTTGTGCATAAATAATATATTTTTGTAATGAAATAATATTTTAATATGTTATTAACAATGGCAGTGTACCAGCATTCACAGTACATAGTCATAAGTTGAGACGATTTAGTCTGAGTGTCTGAGGAAAGTACTTTGTAAATATTCAGGTTTTCTAGATAGTATTTTACAAATGTGCATTAATATTAAAATTGTCTGAAAATTAAATTAAAGCTGTTATTATCATCTTATGGGTTTAAATGAGACCCAGTACACACCAATACTAGAATCAAAACCCAGATGAGACAAACATGCAATATTGATTTATCATTAAGTTGTATTCCCAGTTTACTTCTCATAACACTTGCTTAATTATGGGAGATTTTGTTTAGTAGTCAAGAAAAGTTAGCAAGTATGATGATGTTTTGTTGTTTCAAGAAGCAGGCAATGTAGTGACTTTCTTTTTATCTTAGCAGAGTTTATACTGGGCAGCAAGTTATTGAGCCTTTGCTGCTGTTTATTTATTTTCCGTGTCTAGCCACCTAAAATCTGTAAATTAAATGTAAGATTTTTATATAGGTACAAAAGGACTAGTGATCAGCTATACTGCCCACCCCACAATGTACTTAATTATGAATGAACAACAGCAAGCATTGTACTTGAATTTGTCATCATAAATGATATAAGAAAGGTGATTCTTGTTGTCTATGCAACCCAACATCTGATCTAAATTGATACTTTTTTTGTTTGGATGAGTATTTTTTTAAAAGATAAAACATAATGGATGAATACTTTAAAATTAATTGTCAATGTTCACTAAGTGAAAGGTAGTCAGAAGGTGATTGTAAAGAAAGTACTCAGTAAAATCTGCACTGAAAGCGCGGAAATTGAAAAATTCTTACCCTCGTCAAGCACGCGTATATGCTTTTAATATGGAGTCTCATTGATAGCAAGTATTTAAGCACAATTGAGGATAAATTGTTTCTAATTTTGTTTTTCATAGATCACAAAAATGGAGTTGCAACAACAGCAGCAGCAGATCATTTCCATGGAGATGGTGGAAAATGTCACATTTCGAACTATCCTCACAAAGCTTCTGAATGTAGCTTTGGCCGTTCTTGCAGTTATTCTAGTTTTTGTATCAACTGCAGCCAATCTAATTTCACCCTTCCTTAAAACCAGGTAATTGTTTATTGGAATTTTTTTAATCATTTAGAATTATTTCACATTTGCCTTTTATCAGCCGAATCACTGGTTACCATTCCTAGGAAACTACTCCATTCAGAAAATGTCTCAGTCTGGTTTGTTTCAGTGACGAATCAATACTTCTGTTATTACAACAAACTTTAATATAGAATCTAGACCAATTTAATTGAACAGGATGAATTTTGTAGAGACACTTTCTTCTGCACAACTGTACAGGTCTTCCCTGTTGGCCAAGGTGAATTAAGGTTGGGCCAAAAGTGAAACTGATGATGTAGGAGAATCACCATCATTGTTATAACTTGTCACGCGATTAACTAAATGCCTCAAATCAAAATTGGTCTTAATAACAGAATTAGCCATGTTAATTACAGTATAATCAATCTAAAACATTATGCAGCTGAAAAATTTAAACTTTCTTGAAATAAAAAATCTCTCACCTGGTTTTGAAATAATTTGCCAGATGAAGC
Organism: Sinohyriopsis cumingii; assembly: GCA_028554795.2. Lineage (NCBI taxonomy): Eukaryota > Metazoa > Mollusca > Bivalvia > Unionida > Unionidae > Sinohyriopsis > Sinohyriopsis cumingii. Next base: position 856,778 of record CM068837.1, on the reverse strand, counting down.
TGTTGCTTACAGTTCTGTAACTTTCCTTTCAATCTTTGCGATATAGCCTTTATTGTGCTGAAGTGCCATGGAAACCTACAACTAATAACACCACTACAGCTACTACTGGATCTGAATATAGTTGGTCAGTAGAACTCTTGATATACTGACCAAATATTCAGAGTAAAGTTTTGACTTCATTGTTTCATTGAACCAACAGTTTGTAAATAAGCAATAGTGTGAAATTCACCTAATGCTATTCTGACCATTGATTCAGAAAGATCTTTTGGAGTGTTTTGTAGAAGTGGGAGAACATAAAGGTTATTATTTAAATTGGCTTGATCCTTAGAGCTTTTCTAAAATGGTAGATTTACTTTTTTTTTTTAAACTAGAACATCGATTTCATTTTGCATTAGTAGTACTTCTACCTCTTGTTAAGGGGCCCCGAGTGGCCGAGTGGTCTAAAGCGCTCTTCGTTACGGATCACTGCCATCTCACCTCTGACTGCGGCGGTTCGAGTCTAAGATTCAGCCAATGTGGGCATGTGAGAAAGCCTGCCAGTAGCTTCTCGTGGGTCGGTGGTTCTTTCCGGGGTTTTCCGGGTTCTTCCTCCACCATTAATCCTGGCCGCCATGTATAGCCTATCGTGCTGAAAAATGGCGTTAAACCCCACAACAACAACAACAACAACCTCTTGTTAATATGATAACAAATAGATGACCTACATTTTTTAAAGAACACTGGCCACATGACTTACACATAGGTAAACATAGATGCAACCTTGATAGTTTGGATTACAAAAAAAGAACATAATGCAAATTTTATGTTCTTGAATCAACTGGATATAGAGTATTGTTCACCAAAACAAAAATTTTGGTTTTTCAGTGCCTTAAAGATAAACTTATCTAGTGGGAAAGTAGGTGCTGCCATAGTGGGCAAATGGTTTTTGCCAGAGTCAGTTAACCATGAGTACTTGTGACTAATTCTAGGACATTTAAGTTTCAGTTCAGTATTTGTTCTAATTAGCACATGCAAGATCATAGTGTTATATGCTAATAAGATTGTGTGGTTATCAAATACTATATGTACAACTTAAAATAGAAACTCTGAAAGGTAATCAGCAAGAACTGGAAATGAAATGGTGGACAAATATAAATCTTCATAAGAAATAATTACAGTAGTGATCTGTGTCTTATTTTAAATGCCCCATGCACATGTATGGTTCGATACTTTTGTAGATGTTATGTTATAACTTGTACAAATTGAAATGGCTTACACTTCACTATGAACATAAATATTCAAAAAAATGTCCAAAGTTCAAATAAAAAACAGTTTAGTTAGAGTACATGATAATCTGTACTCCAGTGATTGGTCAGTTTTATACACAGAATTTGACCGATAACTGGTGGCAGATATATAGTTTGTGTTAACCAGATATTTTTTCTTTTCTTTCAGGGCAAGAATCCTCAGCACTTCCTTTTTGATATTCAGCATTGTCATGACATGGCAAAATTGGACGTGGTTAATACGGATGTTCTTCTATACACATGAATATTTCTTGAACTGGCTATACCCCACATAGCATTTTGCCATCTGACCCTCATATGGGTCAGTGTCACATTTCTTAGCCATTGGAAAAGATCAAGGAGAGATCAAAGTTGGAATTTAAATGCTGTGTCTTTCAGACAAAGATTTCCATTTCTAACTGATTGCAATGGAAATTGATTCATGAGATTGCCAGTGTTCTTTTCGTGAAGAAAAGTAGTTTGGTTGTTTTGTGGACCACTTGTGTTTTTTTGTGTGCAGCATATTAGTTGTTCATGAAAAAAGTTGCTCTTTGTGAACATTTCCTTGGAAAAATAAACTTAGACCTATCTGGAGTTCAAGTTTAAGGCTCTGGAAGTAGTAATTTTGCAAATTGTTGTAAATACAATGTGGATATGGTTGTCTAAGTCATAGGCTATGATAGCCAATATGTAAACACATGTGATTTGAGTTGGTGTTATATACTTGGTAGTCCAAGTCATAGGCTATGATAGCCAATCTGTAAACACATGTGATTTGAGTTGGTGTTATATACTTGGTAGAATATTTGCCATCTCATGTTGTTATACATCATAAATATTGCTCTAATTTGCCATAACCAAATGGTTTCATGATATATCATTTTGTTTATTGACATATGCAGGGTTTTATTGCTTCCCACCAGACAAGCAGGCTGAAAATTTCACTTGCCCAGCAGTAGCTTCTTGTTGCCAGATTCTGACTCAAAGTTATTCTAATTCCTCAGAGGAATGTTATTCGTAATTTAACATTGGATTTCTGGCAGTATTATGTGAAAATGAGTGCAAAAGTATCTTTTCACAGCTTTCATTTCACATGGACATGTAGACTGCCCATTTTTTATTTTGCATCCTGCCAATATGCTGATTTTAAAATGTCTATCATCAAAAACAGGTCTCACTAAGCTTAGAGTCACTTGGCTGAACAGCTTTAGTTTTCAGGTTCTCCTGGACTTCTGGGCAGTGAATTTTTCCACCCCTTGAATATGTAGCTAAACATAGTTCACTTTAATTCTTTATTTATTTGTTTTTGTTATAACTTGCACATAGTTTTAGAAAGGATAGAACAATATCTGACACCACATAATGCACTTGCAGATCATAATACACTTATTCCCCGATTCAGTAAGGGTCGACCTAGATCTGCCATTGCATAATGCACATGCAGATCATAATACACATGTGGATCACATATTACACATGTATCCAGCTTCAAACAAGGTAGACCCATATCATTCTGCACTTGTGCCCAGTTTCATAGTAGACCTAGATTTGCCATCACATAATGCATTTGTAGATCACATAATGTACTTCAGAGTAAACAAAGTTCTGCCATCACACAATGCACTTGGGATCTTACAAGAATATAGCATTTTGGTGTTAAAAAAAAACAGATTTAAGATAAAAAGAAACCAATCAGCTAGACTGGTAATAGGTGATAAATGGTGACATTGGTGGAGTAATTAAAGATGCAGATAATTAACAGGGATAACTAATGTTATAGTTATTTTTCTGTCCAAAAATATTGAAAAATTCGTGGTTTTTGAATTGGAGGGATAAATGCACCATTTGTTTTCATTTAATATCTGTTTTCATTGTTTAGTTTAAATAATTCCCAGTTGTGGCAGTACAATGGGATTATGCTACAGATTACTTAAGTGTAAGCAGTTATCTTTTGAAATAGATACCTTCTTTGATGTCATTATTATGATTGTAACATAAAGTTAAAAAAAGTTTTGCCTTATAACTCATTTCACCATGTTGACCTGTTGCTGTGGCATGCAAGCTAGCATCTCACTCGACTATTGGCTGCACTTTATTATATTTCTATAATGGATTCTTAAATAAGAGTTTTATTGTGGGTGCATCCCTGAGTGGGGAAGTGGACTTTTAAAGAATTTTTTTTTCAACCCCTGTGCATTTATAAAATATATCAAATAGATTTCTTCAAGTCCCTCTCTATGTTGCATGCAGATTGTTCACATAATATTCTGGGCAGGAAGATTTTGAACATGCAGAATTTTTTTTAGTAATTTATTTTATCAATTTTAATGTTATGTGTATCTTATTGCATGGTACCTACGTCCTTTGTAATATCTGAAATTACACAACCCAGTAAACTTGAACCATTAGAATTTTGACCAAACTTCCTGTGTAAATTAATGTGGAAGTTGAATTTTTGATGGCATTTAATTTAAATTGTTGGGATCATAATACTATATATATAAATTTAGAAGTTAGATAAATAGAAAGTCATTTATAACATATTAGCCATATATATTTCACACATATGCACTAATATCATAAGCCCAAATCTACAATTGTATCATGGTAGATGAATACAAAGTCATTTATACAGTATTCACCATACACAATATGGACCATTGTCATAGATTCAAATCTACAGGTGTATTATGGTAGATGAATACAAAGTCATTTATTCTGTATTCACCATACACAATATGGACCATTGTCTGATTCAGATCTACAGGTGTATTATGGTAGATGAATACAAAGTAATTTATACCTTATTTACCATGTACAGTGTGAACCATCATCATGCATTCAAAATTGCAGGAGCATTATGGGTGTACAGTGTTTGGAGTTGACTGTGTTCTACATAGATATTATGGTGCATTCTTTGTCATTTTATTCAAAGGTGATGCTCAATGGCTGTATTGCAGACATTTTTTTCAGCAACTGCGCTAGCATTGAGCTACTTCATAGCTGAGTAAATATTTATTGACAAGTCAGTAACAACAGATTGTGTTCACCATTAGAATAAACTTATGTCATGCTGCCTATTTTTACTATTTTTGTCTGCCACCTTACATTGCTTTTAAAAATATAGCATTTTGTTAATTTCATTTATAGTAAGACTCTTCTTTATCAATAATTTTAAGTTAAATGTATTTTTATGCATGTTGACCTTCTGTATTACATGGTATAAAATGTTTTGCAAACATACATGACACAGCAATTTTAGTTTTACTGGAAATATTCATAAATTTCCATTCTGGAGGATTTGTTGTATACTTTATTATTTCTTGTCAGCTCGTACAGATTTCAGTCCCACCATGCTTAAGGCATCGTGTCCATTTCCCTTTTAGGCATGTTTCAATTAAACATACTTGGGACCCAGGAATGGTCATTTAATGTAGAGTAGTTGCCAGCAAATTGAATTTAGAAATTTTGTTTCATTTTTGTATGAACTCTTTGGTCATCACAGTACCATGGCATATATTTATAAAATAAAAGCTACCTTCCACTGGCTACTATGTATGTTTAAATGGAACAGCATGTACCAAATGTAGCATGTTTTCCTGCAAATAACAACTAGTTTGATGGTGTTGATAAAAAAATGGTAACAGATGTAAATTTGATATATTAATTGAGGTAGATCAAGTTAGGTAAATTATTATGCTTGATAGTAGTTAGCTCCCTTTGATATTCTTCCACCAACAAGGTAGTACATGCTTTTAAAAGGAAGCCACCACAATAAATCAATAACTTCAAAACTTCTGCAATGTTAGTTTAAACTTTCATGATGTATACTGAAAGGACAAGGTATAAAATACTATACAGATTATTTAGAAAAGTATGTTTATTAATTACAAGACTGAAAATTGCAGTATCCCTTGTTTTTATGTAAATTAAGTGCCACTTCAGCCCTCCTTATTCTCATTACATTGACATTAAGAAAACAATATTTTAAATCCATAATTTGCAAACTTAAACAATTTCATTAATGTAAATTATTTAAAAGCGTTAGTTAGAATTGACATTAGTGATTAAAAATTGTATTCATTAGCAGGATTTTTTTTTTGTGTTTCCCCTAAGTTATTGGTGAGATTTTGTGGCTTCATTTAAAACATCTTACTATCAAAGCATACGAAGTTGTATTTATTGAATTTATGTGCTAAGCATCAAATTGATATAATTGTGGGTTGTTTTCACCAGAAAATTTCATTTGTATCACACATGAAATCCTTTTAATTTTGTGAAAAAGGAAACTGATCTAAGAAAATGCGGAATGCGGAAAACAAAATGTTTGATTTACAGCTGTATTTTATATTTTGAAAGTCGGTTATCTAGTGCAGGTTTAGTAGAGTATTTGTTGACTTTTAGTTTGCATAATTGAAAATACTTTGAATTTATTTATTTTTCACGGTAATTTTTTTTTAATAAAAGGAAAATTACATTTTTTGAAACAGTTTGTTGATTGGGGGGCAGGGATTTTATTGTTTTCACAGAAATGACCCTTGCTTATTTGGGTTCTTGTAATTCATGGTTTGTAGCTGGATTAAATAAACATAAATTGGTACCCTACAGAATTGGTACTCCAGTAAACCTAATACCCCACGGAAATTGGAACCCATTTAAGTTTGTTACCCTGTTTCAAACTGGCACCCCACTAGAGTTGGTATTCTACTGAAATTGGTACCCATCTGAAATAAGTATGCCACTACAATATGCACCCCACTGAAATTGGTACACCACTACAGTTGGTACATGACTGATTTTTGTACTCCAATAAAATTGGTACCCAGCCATAATTACTAGGCCATTAAAATTACTACCTCAGTGAAATTGGACCCCACCAGAATAGGCACCCCACTGAAACTGGCAACCACCAGAATAGGCACCCCACTGAAACTGGCAACCACTAGTATTGGTATATCACTGAAATCGGTACACCAATAAAATTGTACCTAGTCAGAATTGATATGCCCTGAAATTGATACTCTACTAAACTTGCTACCCCACTGAAATTGGTACCCCACTAGGATTGTTTCATCACTAAAATTGGTACCCCCACTAGAATTAGTACCCCACCCAAACTGGTAAACAACAATGATTTCACAGCAGGAGCATTTGTCTTAGTTTTCGATTTTAGTTTGGTTTTGGGAAGCATATATTGTATTTAATTGTGTGTAATGCCCATACAGCTGTGAATATACACCAATTTGTCATCACATAATATGCCAGATAAGGTCCACACTGTTAGCTTTCAACGATAATACAATGATACAACAGTGTTCTATGTGAAAACATATCTGGATCTATGCTGTTTGGGATTAAATTCATATTGAACACAGGGCCCCGAGTGGCCAAGTGGTCTAAAGCACCCTCCACCATTAATACTGGCCGCCATGTATATCCTATCTTGTGCTGAAAAATGGCGTTAAGCCCTATAACAACAACATATTGAACACAAACATAAGAGGAGCACTTGCAGATAGAAATCATTGTGATTGTTATCTCATTATGCTCATCTGTCTGTCTGCACTTGAATATTTTCATTTTTGGAGCATAACTCTCAAGCCATTCAAGATATTTCAACCAAACATGGTACACATGTCAAACAAGTTGATTATAGCTCCTTTCAACTAGAATTTCCTCATTTCATTATGTTACCATGGAAACATTGTTGCATACGTTGTATACAGATCAGAGATTCTAAAATTCCAAATTTTGCCAGACACGTCCAACATAAAAAAAGCAAACCCCAAACTGTTAAATGACCATTTTGGCACATGAGTGGATATTACATTTAATGAAGTGGGGTGTAGTGGCATTGATTCCTTCAAACCAAAATATTGCTTTTACAACCCCACTCATTGTTTTAACTAGTATCATGGATTCAATAATGTTTTCTTTTTATTAATCAAAAGAATTCTGTTCAAGCCATTCAGACTAACAATCCACCCCTCACACCCATTTGAAAATTAAATGGTCAGTCCCTAATTTATCAGACATTGGGCATAAGGTGCCTGTAATTATCCCATGGATTTATGTGATTAGTATGTCCTAATTATTTCAACACGATATAATCACAATGCCCTATAGAGAACAGTTTTGAAAGCTTATCTTCTGGACTTGTCCAAAACCCTATAATTGAACAATTGTCCCATAGCACATAATATAAACATTACATAAAATTTTAATTATAATGTCGCGGTGTTTGAACATGAGATCTTAAGAACAAATATGTGTAGCCTGGCCCAGCTTAAAACACAAAAGTTAAACTAAGAACAAATATGTGTAGCCTGGCCCAGCTTAAAACACAAAAGTTAAACTAAGAACAAATATGTGTAGCCTGACCCAACTTAAAACAAAAGTTAAACTAAGAACAAATATGTGTAGCCTGGCCCAGCTTAAAACACAAAAGTTAAACTAAGAACAAATATGTGTAGCCTGACCCAACTTAAAACACAAAAGTTAAACTAAGAACAAATATGTGTAGCCTGACCCAACTTAAAACACAAAAGTTAAACTAAGAACAAATATGTGTAGCCTGGCCCAACTTAAAACACAAAAGTTAAACTAAGAACAAATATGTGTAGCCTGACCCAACTTAAAACACAAAAGTTAAACTAAGAACAAATATGTGTAGCCTGACCCAACTTAAAACACAAAAGTTAAACTAAGAACAAATATGTGTAGCCTGACCCAACTTAAAACAAAAGTTAAACTAAGAACAAATATGTGTAGCCTGGCCCAGCTTAAAACACAAAAGTTAAACTAAGAACAAATATGTGTAGCCTGACCCAACTTAAAACACAAAAGTTAAACTAAGAACAAATATGTGTAGCCTGACCCAACTTAAAACACAAAAGTTAAACTAAGAACAAATATGTGTAGCCTGGCCCAACTTAAAACACAAAAGTTAAACTAAGAACAAATATGTGTAGCCTGGCCCAGCTTAAAACACAAAAGTTAAACTAAGAACAAATATGTGTAGCCTGACCCAACTTAAAACACAAAAGTTAAACTAAGAACAAATATGTGTAGCCTGACCCAACTTAAAACACAAAAGTTAAACTAAGAACAAATATGTGTAGCCTGACCCAACTTAAAACACAAAAGTTAAACTAAGAACAAATATGTGTAGCCTGACCCAACTTAAAACACAAAAGTTAAACTAAGAACAAATATGTGTAGCCTGACCCAACTTAAAACACAAAAGTTAAACTAAGAACAAATATGTGTAGCCTGGCCCAACTTAAAACACAAAAGTTAAACTAAGAACAAAACCTAACTATTAGCATAACCTCATATGCTTGTTTGGAGTTCTAATCAAATGAATTTCACCATCATATTTCACCTCAAATGCAAGTCAGATGTTTTAGAGATAATAATTCTGTTGGTTGTCAGTATAAATTATTATTAAAAAAAACTACTGTTTTTAGGTGAAATTCTATTGTATAATGTTTTGAAAGAAAAAAGTTATTTTTTTGTTGCAAATAATTAGTTAACCAGTGAATGCTGAGAGGAAAATAATCTTGCTAAAGCAGTAACAAATCCGGAACCGAAAATGACATATTCTCCGGTACATGTAATAATTAGGTATGTGAATATTTTCTTTTTTGCCACAACTTAGTATACTCTCTTCGAATGTTTTGTTATTAAATTTCACATTGTGAGAAATAATATCCAGCAAGATTATTTTTTTTTTGTCAAGGCCGCATTCACAAAAGTTCGACATAGCGATTAATTTAGCGTCCATGTGCGTGTTCTTCCTTACATCCGTCCACACTCAAAATTAACATCAAAGTTCTTAGTTTTTAGATAACTTCCTTTTAGTTATCTATCTAAATAAATGCAATCATTATCAGATCCTGATGGCTAGCTCAACACTCAGGCTGTACCCGCTTCTCGTGTACTCGTACCTAGCATTCGTCTGGTTTAGTTTTCCGCTTTGGTAACTTTTTCAGCACTGGTGGCACATTCGTGATCCAGTTACATTCCTGGGTTAGACTTGTATTATAGAGCCCGGGTATTCTTTAATTGGGACATTATGTTCTGACGTCGTCCACCTATCTGTTGACAACGATTCACCACGTACTATAGCCACGCCACTGCCTCGCGGTTAAGGTCACTGAAGAAAAATGTTATTCTGTAAGTTGTATCATTGTACGATGTAACACTTTTGAATCACCGAACATATTTCAATGAAGTTTTAGCCAGTTATATATCATCTATAGACAGTGTTGCATAGTATTGTAGCCACGGGGTCTCGGAAGGGAAATAAGAAATTCTACTTGTTTTCTCGTACCTAGTTTAACTTTTAAGTCATTGTAGATTTTTTATTGAAACTTTAACTAGCAATGTATGACGTGATCGTGGACACATTCGATAGCAGGGCTGTGGTATTCCTCACTGTCAAGGGAAAATATAAATTGGTCATTACTATTGACCTTTTGAACCATGAAGATGTTTAACTGAAAATTTGACCCCTCAATATATCTTGACTTGGCTCGCGTATTCAATAATACTCGCTGACTAAAACTAAAGGTCACAATAAAGAATAATGTAAGTGATTAGTCTCTTTCCTAATTCATCTGTCACTTTTTAACCCCTATAAATAAATGCACAGTTGCTCTGATGAAACTTTACTCAGATTCACACCTAATAAAGCCTCTAGCTTAAAGTTCGGCAGCCCTGGGGTGTCTAGTGGTCTCTTATTTATGCATCACCTACATTTCACCTTTGTCCGCGTGGGTTCGAGTCTCGACTCGGTTAGACGAGAAAGCTTGCATGTAGCTTCCGATGAATCGGTGGTTCTTCGCGGGTTCTTCCTCCACCAACGACATGTATAACCTATCATGCGATTAGAAATGTTACACACACACACACACACACGCACACCTAGCTTCAAAGTCAAGTCCAACATTAGGGAAAAGATCACAAGAAGTGGGTAACATATCGCTTGTATCACGTCTGGTATTTTCATGCAAATGGTTCATTAAATATTCCCAGTTCATATTGACCCCACTACTATAGCTTTCTACAAGACTGTCATAACCCAGTGACTGTGTCCACACGCTTATGTAGCAGCTTATGAATTGGTTTAGCCTTTTATTTGATTATGGAGTCAACCCATTGTTTATGAAAAGGAAAGAATGGTGAAGTCCCTATTTAAAATTAATTGTGAAAAATGGAACTCAAAACTTTATACTTTCGGTAATAAACCAAATCTATCAACAGCTGTTGGCATTTATTTTCACACGAAATGTTCGAATCATATCACTGGATCAGGGCAGGTTAGGTACATTAATGTTTTCTTTGGCAGGGCAATGTAGCTCCAATTAACTGACCAACTTACGTTGCTGTTCTGTGAAACACCAACCCAAAGACAGGATAAAAGGGCAATGTTAATAGTAGGGAAAAGGTCACGAGAAGTATATCATGCGTCGCGAGACACTGTCAAGTTAAATATAAAAAATGACAAAGTTCAATTAAAATATCAATGTGGGTCCAGAAAGTGTGTGTATATATATATATAGAGAGAGAGAGAGAGAGAGAGAGAGAGTGATGGATAATACATATCGACTAATGTGATTTAATAAATTAAGTAAGCAATCGAATGAAGTCATCAATACTGGGTATATTCTGCAATAATTATCTGACAATGTAACAGACGGCATGTCGATCACCCACTACATGTGGGTCATTCAACATTGTTAGCGAGCGAGAAGGAAGTTTAGTAGACATAAACGCAAAAGTATGAAAAGCGAAAACAATTAATAAAACTAAAAAGACTAGATAAAAAATAGAGACGATGACTGGTAGCGACGAATGTAAACAATCGTACCCTGCTGCATAGATTAGTTGGTCAGTTTGTGAGTCGATTCTTGCGACATCAACATGAAAATACACTCAGTTAATACTGATTCGAATCTTTTGTATTACTGAGGACATTGTCATGTACACTCGAGGCGTCTAAGCATATAGGAAATGTAATGATAGTGTTTCACCAATTGTAGTAAATATGATGGATCAATGTACTGTCAGAGTTGTAATATTAGTAACAGTGTCGGCAAAAACGTAAAACTTATCCTGTGTCGTTAACTGAGATTAAGACACGTCTGTGTAAGCTCAACTTAGAAGTCCAAGCCACTCTGTAATTAAAAGATCTCATAATTAGGTCGCCTAGTCGTTAGACCGCGTGAGCTGATGGTATGACCGTTCATCCGTCGTGTCGTCAGGCGTCTGCCATGAATTGCTTGCTACCACACATGAGCCATTATTTTCGATCAGCCTTTGAATATTAGCTTTTACTTTCAAATCTCGAACGAGTTTAATAATGAGCGAGATCTTAGGATATTAATGACGTCATTTTGCATCTGATGGGGTGAGCCTGTTACCACTCTGGTGTCCGTACTTCTGATCCGATTTTATTTATGTATATATGCTTATGTCATCAAGTCCTCAAACATGATCGATAATGGAGAAAAAAAAATCCCATCTATTGACAAAGCATGTTATCACTCTGGAGGCCGTATTTCTGATTCGAGATTGGTCAAACTTGAACTATACAGTTTGATCATTTGAATCTTGAACAAGTTCGTTAATGAGCGGTATGCACACATATTGCAGAGTTGTGATTGCTTTGATTGTCCGAGCTTGTTACCACTCTTAAGGTCATACTTGTAAACCGATCAAACTTGGAATATTGGCACTATTAAGATCTCGCACGAATTCGATAGCGAGCGATATCAATAAATACTGTTGTATTTATTGCCGTGACTCTCAGATTATTTGAAATCCGGATTTTGTATCTTTAGCTTTTAAGTTAACAAATGGCCCAATTTTCCTTTCTCATGAAACGATTCCAGATGTAATTACTAAGAGTAAAAAATGAAATCGTGGCCTTATAAAAACACCACATCCCAGGGCTGACAGTAGTGGGTGGGCAATCGGGGATATATGCCCGGGGCTCGAGCCCGTAAGGGAGCCCGGGCAGAACAACACTTTTTCTACGGCCCTGCATATCCCAAACCCCGTTTGATTATATTTTCATATCGAAACAAAACAGCTCTGTTGGTCATAATATAAAGCTTCGTCTGTAAACTTAATTTGTAACGTTGTTGAATGCCATCAGGTATGAAGAAGAGACGTTGCATATTTATTAAGCCTTGATCTTTGGAAAGTATGATTATACTGACCATAGCAAAACGGTAAAATCAACATGATAATAACTTTGGGAGATAGCTTACATTGTTTGTGTTCTTACAATGCTGCACAAATTTGCGTGTACAATCGTAGCTTGAAGTTACGTAAAACAGGGTGAACTGTATTAGGCACATTTGGGTCTATTGTTTTTATGTGATTCTAAATTTAGTCTTAAGTGAAACATATTTCATTGTCATGTTCAAATCTAAATCTCGTGTAAAATGCGAATCATTTATAATATTGAATTAAATGTGAATTATTTGTAATATTGAATTAAATATGAATCATTGTTAATTTTGAATTAAATGTCAACATTTGTAATATTATATAAATATGCAGAGCCTCCTCGACACGAATCTATCTTAAACGGAATCAATTTTCCTGGAATGTGCGGTGATTTCAAGCCATCCGCATTAAATCTCTTTTTATACTTTTGACGAAATTTTTATGTATATGTTTATTGCAATTTCTATTTAAAAGATTCAATAACGGCTAGATTGAGACATTAATACTTGGCGAATTCATGGGTGACGGTATGACCTTGGAATTACCTAGCAGAGAAGCCCATTATGGGAATTTGCTGGCCATAACCGAGTGTGGCAGTTTAACGCGTGGCGTTATGAATGGTGTTGCTCATGGCATGGCGTTATAAATGGTGTAGTTTTGTGGCAGTTGATATTTTACAGAACACTGTTATAAATAGTGTGACATATAAAGTATTTATCTTTTTTTTTTAGTTGTAGAAAATGTAGACGTTATATCAACGAACATGTGAATAGATGTGAACTAGATTATTTTTTCGATGTTTATACAGACACATGCATTGAAGTGCAGTGTTAATTTGATAACATAAGTGTGACGGTTTTTGTATAGGAAAGTGCTGAAAAACTTGATATATTTACTTCTCGTATGCGAGAGTTTGTATTCATCTGTGAAATTACTTTAAAATGTCTAAATATTGTAAGAAACCAAGGGTATGTGCTATTTGCATTTATGTCTCTGTTTATGATTTTGTTAGATTATTTGTTTGATTGTGGGGAGTCGGTTTTTGCAAGATATTTCTCAAACCGACAAATTAGCCAGTTAGCTGAAGGCACCATAATATAAAATATTCAGAAGACGTTGTGGTAGCATGGCTTAATATCGTCTCAGGGGCCCTCGCTATTTTTTTGTTAACATAAGGAATTCTCGCATTATGTTGAGGTACAAGTGTATTCAGAGGCGTAGCTATGATATTTTGCGCCCGGGGACGAACTATAAAATTGGCGACCCAGCCCCCTCCCCGTTTAATCACATTTTTGAATATTACCCTTGTTTACTTATTATAATGTAACGTTGTAAGCCTCATTTTGGCGCCCCTGTACCTTGGCGCCCGGGGACATATGTACCCCCCTGCCCCCCCCCCCTCCAGCTACGCCTCTGAGTGTATTGTAACTTGAGATAGTTATAATCATGTGAATTAATTGTTTGGATCAAGTCCTCTACTAGTACGTGATATGAAATACAGATCTACGACTTGGAAACGCATACTAATAAATGAAACGAATTTGAAGCAGAAAAAAAAAAGACCTTTTTTGGCGTATTACAGTATTCGTTGACCTTTCGCTTGTTTTTATATTTGTTGATGAATAATATACCATAGTTTCTTATGTAGTACACACCTCAGCAGAGAAGCACAACAGTGTCTGTGCTGTTGACACGAAATTATAATGCACTCACACATCAGGGTTATTGTTGTTTGTAGTTGCATGCAACTTATTCTCCAGTACATACGGTAAAAATGTTTACACTGTACATGCTACTATTGATTTAAAAATCTTCACATGAGCAGTAATGTGTATTACCTTGTATACTCATGTACTGTATTACCTTATATACTCATGTACGTCGGATCCATTTACAGAGAGCATGTACTGTAATCAGCAAGCGCATAATGTGCGAGCAGGCCAGGGTCACTATTGTTTGTTTTACTGATTAAACCCAACAAATAGCAAAGACCTGGATCTGCGGACGCATTGTGCGCTGGCAGATCGGGATCTATGTTGTTGATCCGACCTGCATATAAGAAGTGACTGTAGATGTATGCCTACAAGAGTCTCGATTTGGCGATAATTATACGTGAGCTTATGGTTCGATTTTGATTCTATCTTGAATATATTTCATGATAAACTCCGCAATCGTATGGATATATGAAACACTCCTACTATTTTACATTTAAATGCACAAGTTACCCAAAGTTTAATTTACTTAATGCATATTCTCAAATTGCAAAATGCCTACGAAGCAAGCAACAACAAAGAAACCCCGAAAACATCGGTTCAGATTGATAAGGGACTTAGTCCCAGACCGTATGATCAAAAATATTTGAGAGGGTTGGGGGATCGCTCAGACCTTAATTTGTTGCATTATATGAACCACTGTTAAAATAATAGATGTTTTTGCTTATGAATTTCTATTTTAATGATATAGGTGCCTTCATCACTAGACCTAGATTTTAATTGCATTCATTTTCTTCGTTTGTGTTTGGTCATTTGGTATCAGTAGAGCTCACACGACTATTAGAATAAATATACTCTTATGCGAATATTCGAATGAAAATACTTTTATATAAATATTAGAATCAAATATTGGTATTGGAATACTCGTGTAGCCAGCGAGTTTGGCAGCATAGAAGAAGCAAACAAGATGAAATGTAAACTGTATGAAGTTGAATAATCGTACAAGTAACAACCTGCTAGATCACCGTACACTTAGACTCAAGGTAATCACGATGTCAAAATACTGAATAACATCGTACACTTAGACTCAAGGTAATCACGATGTCAAAATACTGAACAACATCGTACACTTAAACTCAAGGTAATCACGATGTCAAAATACTGAATAACATCGTACACTTAGACTCAAGGTAATCACGATGTCAAAATACTGAATAACACCGTACACTTAGACTCAAGGTAATCACGATGTCAAAATACTGAATAATATCGTACACTTAGACTCAAGGTAATCACGATGTCAAAATACTGAATAACATCGTACACTTAGACTCAAGGTCATCACGATGTCAAAATACTGAATAACATCGCCATTACGATTTGTTGTACGTCTGAAAACATGACATGTAAGTTGACGAAGAATATGCTATAGAATTCGATCCACATCAAAGTCATCAAAGCAGTTACATATCATTCAGTCAGAATAAAATATGGACCGTGTCAAAGTCATCAAAACCATTACGTATCCATCATAATAGCATATGGGTCGAGCCTGAATCATCAAAGCCTTTACGTATCCATCATAATAGCATATGGATCGTGCCAGAGTCATCAAAGCCTTTACGTATCAATGAACGGGAATAGAGTATGTTCATGTCAAAGTCATCAAAACCTTTACGTATCCATCAGAATAGCATATGGGTCATGCCAGAGTCATCAAAGCCTTTACATATCCATCAGAATAGCATATGGGTCATGCCAGAGTCATCAAAGCCTTTACATATCAATGAATGGGACTATAGCATGTTCATGTCAAAGTCACCAAAACCTTTACGTATCCATCAGAATAGCTTATGGGTTATGCCAGAGTCATCAAAGCCTTTACGTATCCATCAGAATAGCATATGGGTCATGCCAGAGTCATCAAAGCCTTTACATATCAATGAATGGGACTATAGTATGTTCATGTCAAAGTCACCAAAACCTTTACGTATCCATCATAATAGCATATGGGTTATGCCAGAGTCATCAAAGCCTTTACGTATCAATGAACGGGAATAGAGTATGATCATGTCAAAGTCATCAAAACCTTTACTTATCAATGAATGGGAATATCATATGTTCATGTCAAAGTCATCAAAACCTTTACGTATCCATCAGAATAACATTTGGGTCGTGCCAGAGTCATCAAAGCCTTTACGTATCAATGAATGGGAATAGAGTATGTTCATGTCAAAGTCATCAAAACCTTTACGTATCCATCATAATAGCATATGGGTCGTGCCAGAGTCATCAAAACCTTTACGTATCAGTCAATCAGAATTGAATATGGGTCATGTCAAAGTTATCCAAGCCTTTACATATCAACAGAATACAATACGGGTCAAGTCAAAATCATCCAAGCCTTTACATGTCAATGAATCTGAATAAAATTTGGGACATGTCAAAGTCGTCAAAGCCGCAAACTAATACCATTTCCATACTGCTTCTGTCGCCTTAGTGGTTAGAGCGTCCACCTTGGATGTGGGAGGTTAAGGGTTTGAGCCCCAGTCGAGTAATGCTATAGACGTATGAAAACGATACTAACAGCTGACCCGCCTTACGCTAAGCATTAAGAGGTTAGTGCTAGGACTGGTCGGCCTGGTGTCAGGATAATGTGACTGGGTGGAACATGATGCTATATGTCTGCGGCACGATGCCCAAGTGCTAAACATGACTAAAATTGTTGAAGCTACGTGAAAAATTCAAAAACACGAACACAAACACACATTATCATTTCCCAACCCCGATCGTATCACCTCATCAGGTTAACTGAAATATATTTCTGCAGTTAAGTTCTTTATTTTAGGTGTTAAGTGATTACACAGCTATATAATTATCAGTCTGTTTCAAATCTAACACTATTTTTTTCTTTATTTTTTTAAATGTCAGTAATGCAGGTACTTGCTTGGTATCAATAGGATGTTGGTGGGCCAGTTGACATGACTTGTGAAACATAATCTTATGTGTAGTGATCAAGAACTTTTCTGTTGCAATAAAACTTGATATTTTCTATTTTTGCTGTGCGTTTGTACAAAGCCAGACAAGTTAACAGCATATGTTCCCATGCGTGTTGGGATTTGTTGATTTTTTCTTTACTATACCCTTTTGACAATAACATAACTGTTTGCTGAGAATTCATCTTATCCAGATAACCGAATATTCTGCTTCCGAACTTGGACGAGGCAGCGAACTCGTTCTCGGGTACCTGGTCCTGGTACAGGTTACATGATACTGTTTACAGAAACCACGAGGCCATTTTAAGCCTATTACAATGTACGTATGCGATTAGGTTAATACCTGTGTATGGGTTTCAGTTGCAGACATTTCAAAAGTCTTAATGTGAGTTTCTATGGATTATCAGAAAATGTTAATGTCTCATTTGGACATTTTGTAGTTGGTGAAATAGTCTGTCAGGCATATTTTATACTAGGGTGACAAATACCGGAGACCTGCAATCAACGCATCCAAATGTAATCAAATTAAACTGGGGCCAGATCCGTTGTTGGATGTGTTGTTCTTGTTGTGAAACATCGTTTAACGGAAATCAAGTTTCTGCCTTTAACCGTCCGTCGTCAGCACTGAAGGGACGTTTCTGTCTGAAATGAATTTGAGGATAAATAGGGAAAATAACACTTGCATTTATTTTAATGTTTTTGTTCGAAACCGTACAAATACACTTTAGACCCCCACAATGTCATTTAATTAGATTTAGCTAACATTATTCGCAGTGTATTCAGTGCGACTTGGTTGGAAGTGGGGTAGTGTTAATGCATACCGATGCAGAAAAGAAAAGTGGATGGATTTGACACCTTTGTTAAAGTCGACAAATTTTCCAATATGAAATTTTTTTATTCTGTTTAGCTCTAATTGTTAACTGTTCGCAAAAAGCTATGTATTCCCTCCAGCAATAATAGTCATTATTGTGGATGATGCAGACACGCGTGCATTTATGTAAACGTACGTTTTACTAAGTCGTTTTAATCCCCGTAACATTCATTAGCATTACGCCCCTAATGTGCAGTATCCAATGTAAAGTATTCAACATTGCATTTCCCAATCGAAAAATAATAATACAACGAGCAACTTCACCGACTCGCCATTCTGGACAAATGTTTCTTCAGGTATGATCGGAGTGGCCGAGTATCACTTCATTTCTCATTCTGTCTCATTTTCTTGATACTTATTTGCTCTTATTGTAAAAATTTGGTTATTCTATGATATGTAATATTACTGTTAAACGGTTGGTTATTCTATGACATGTAATATTACTGTTAAACGGTTGGTTATTCTATGATATGTAATATTACTGTTAAACGGTTGGTTATTCTATGATATGTAATATTACTGTTAAACGGTTGGTTATTCTATGACATGTAATATTACTGTTAAACGGTTGGTTATTCTATGACATGTAATATTACTGTTAAACGGTTGGTTATTCTGTGACATGTAATATTACTTAAACGGTTGGTTATTCTATGGCATGTACTATTTTAACACGTTTAGTAGCTATATGGCATATCATACTCTAAAACGTTTGGTTATTCCACGGCATGTAATATTACTGTACAACGATTGATTATTATATGGCATGTACTATTACTGTGAAACGTTTGTTTATTCCGCGGCATGCAATATTACTGTAAAACGTTTGTTTATTCCGCGGCATGCATATTACTGTAAAACGATATTTAATATTACATTAGAAAGTTTGGTTATTCTGTGGCATGTGATATTACCGTAAAATGTTTGGTTATTTAACACTTGATATTTTATTCTAAGATGTTTGGTTAATCTGTTGAGTGTAATATTACCGTAAACCATTTGGTTATTTAATGGGATATACTTATACTGTAAAACGTACATATCATTTTTAGTTTGTATATCATGGTAAAAACATATTAGAAATGTCTTCTGAATATATGGTTTGTACAAGGATGCATATTTAAACCTTTTTTAAAAAGTTTAATT
The DNA here is from genome assembly GCA_028554795.2 of Sinohyriopsis cumingii. Classification (NCBI taxonomy): domain Eukaryota; kingdom Metazoa; phylum Mollusca; class Bivalvia; order Unionida; family Unionidae; genus Sinohyriopsis; species Sinohyriopsis cumingii. The sequence continues at coordinate 837,547 of CM068837.1, read as the reverse complement.
GCTTTCTGAATTAGTCTAGCGTAGGGGATCAGGTTCTTTCGAATATAGTGTCCGATAATCGTTAGGGAATAGGTGTTCGTGTTATAGCCACAATGTGATAAAATAAATAGCGTTATTCAGACGGTACTTTGCTGTTTTGTTCTTCTTGCATTCACTGTATATTTTTATGTTTCCTTTCTTCCTTCTTTCGCAAGCTGAATTAGCAACAATCAAGGTTAATCATCATCATGGCAAACACGTACTGGATGCAGAATCACAAAAACCAAAACTGGGGTGGGTCAGTAAACATTGGAAGGAGCCCGCGATATCATGTAATAAAACTACTGACAGTATAGAATACGTATTATGTCGATATTTCTAACAGTTGTCTTAAACTACATTTTATCGTCAGCCGTTGTCATTTTTACAATTCATCTTACTGGGGTTCCATTCGCCGTTGACAAATTTAGGGGTTTAGTATGCAGTATACGGTATGGTGCTTCATCGCACATTTGGCTTGCGCGTTGGTTTCTCCCAAAGAGTTTTGTAGCTGAATCAGTTTTGATTAAACGTGCTGTTTTTGCATATTTCAATAAGATACCAGAGAATTTCATTGTAAGCCAATTCTGTTCACGTTATAAGGTGATGGTGGCACCTGCTTGCCAGAGGCTATCGCTGCATTAGTTATTCTTATTTCTGGACCAGTTTTTGATGAAACATGGTATGCTAACCTGGGCCGACGAGATCTTTGGTAAGGTTCAATAATGAACAATGTTTGTGACTAATAAGAATACTAATAATAATAATAATAGATTTGACTGCATAATAATTATTTTTCATTTTAAGCTAGATACTGGACATGGTTAGTGCTATGTAAACTCGGTGCATGTCTTTAATATTTTCTTTGATTTATTGGCTGAGTTTGCTTCCAATCCAATTGGCCTTGCTTGTTTGTCCATACTGCTAGCGCAACCGGGTCTTCTTGATTTTGTCCTGTTCGTCCGTCGCGGGTAGCGCTAATAACATTACACAAAAACCATTTGACATTGACAAATGAAATTAGAAAGCCATATTTACTTTAATATGTAAGTGACCATTCAACATTTTTTGCTCATTTGGAATATGGCAATTATGTGAAGTATAAAACGTATCGTCTGTTAATAAAACGATATAAATGCGTTACATAAAACGTGTTATCATAAATATATATTCGAGGAAGTACAATAACTTAACTTTTGTCTTGTTGAAAACCGTATTAGGCATAACGGGCAAGAGGTTTACCCTATCAAAGATGGAAGTAAACTTGAAACAAGCAATAGTAATGCATTACGTCATGATACAAATCCAAAATGAATATACAAATTATTGTAATAATCATGGGGTATATGCAATTTTTTAGCTTTTACTGTTGTTTTTTTTTGTGTGTGTGTTTATTATGGGGAGTCGGTGTTGGGAACATATTTCTCAACCCAAATGATTTGCAAATTTCTATTAGCAGACATCATTATATACAAGACTTAGGATACTTCTAGGAAGCATGGATTAGTCTCGTAAAGTAAACCTTCCCTAATTTCGCAACAGGGAATTCACTGGATATATTTAAGTATACATGTTTAGTAATACGAGATAGGAATAATTCCTTATACTGGTTTTGGGGTTGTGTTTCGTATTGCATGGCAATAGGTACTAATATTCGGCTTAGAAAAGCTTACTGAGGAATAACACAGATGTGAAACAAAACAAAATCATGCTGTATTAGAGTTTCGTGAGGTATGGTCTTTAGATGATTATAAGAAATTACTGCAGTATTTGCGCGTTCAAGAATCTTGAATCGGACAACGACCGTTGTCTTCAGGTCCTTCTAACTTAGAGGAAACGCGGTCTATCAAGCTACGTTCACAAATGTGTTTGGTTCGCACGGTATTAGATCCCTTGCGTGTAACAATATTGCAGTCGAGTTTCTCGTATCGGAAAACATAATATTTGAAATGATTATTACATCTAATTTAACACTGCAGCCCTGAAGGTAAAAATCAAATTTTAAAATGAGCCGTTTTTCATCCGACGTCTATACTATGGTGGACAAATGTGTTATTATCTGAGTGGCCTAGTTTCACATCATATCTCATTCTGTCTCATTTTCTTGACGATAAATGTTGGCTCTTTATGCAAAACGTTTGGGTTTTTTCTTGGCATGCGCACTCTTCAGTTTGTAAATCATAGTCAACAACATACCGTAGAAATGCATTGTGAATAAAGATGGAATAGACTGGTTCAAGAATGCATATTTACAAATTTCTGAGCTTTCTTGTTTAAAACGTTTGATTCGTGAATCGGTCTACACAATTGAGATCGATTTCTTTAGAATATTGAGTTTTGTAAACGCTAGGGATAAAATGTCGGTGTCATCGCTACAGTTAATAAATAGCCTTATTCAGGCTGACATTTTTCTATTTCCTTCTTGCTTCCTTCTCAAGCTGAACTCGCAAGAGTCAACACGAAATCAATGTCATGGCATACACATCCTGCATGCAGACTTGTCAAACATGTCGGTGCTAGAGAGTGAACAACCTATCGAGGATAACTCAGAAGGGAGCCCCCATTTTCATGTAAAACAAGGACTAAAATAATAGAATAATACTACCCAGATATTAAAACCATTGTTGTTAAGGTGTACATTGTTCTCTGCCGTCGGTGTAATTTTTACACTACATGAAACCGCATGTCGCATCCAGCTTTGACAGTTATAAGGGTTTATTACGCAGTATATGGGATGGTAGGTAATCGGGCAAACTGCCTGCATCTTGGTTCCTCCAAAAAGCATCTGTATCGTAAACAATTTTGATCAAACTTGAAGTCTTTGCCGTTTTAAATAATATCCCAGATAATTTAATTATAAGCAAAATTCAGTTCGTCCTGTGAGATGACTGTGGCATCTCATTGCCAAAGTTTGTGGCCGAACAAGACGTTTATGGGTTTTTCTTTTTCTTTCTGGACAGCTTTCGGAGGGAACTTGGTATGTTATCTAAAATTGCTTCGACAAGATCTTTGGCGAGTTTCGATAATGAACATTATTTGTGAATAATAATAATAATAATAATAATAATAATTGATTTTCGTTAAAAATGAAATAGATCAAACCAACAAGGTGTTGGACGAGCATAGAAGTGAGTAAATCGGCACTTGTCTGTCTTCTGCTCTGTGATTTAGTGGCTTAGTTTGTTTCCCATTCAACTGGTCTTACTGGTATGTTTCCACTGCTAGAGCAACTGGAGTATTTTGTTGTGCCCAGTCTGTCCGTCCCAGGTAGTTCGTTATTAGGGTTACGCAGGAAACATTTGACATTAATGAAATTTCAACTGAATTCCAGTGGTATTCCAAAAAAAGTTTCAATATTGGAAGTGTTGATGTGCCTTTTGTGAATTCTGATGATGTGCTAACAGTCTTTTGATGAATTACAATAATATAGCCCAAAATATGTTTCCGTCAGAATTACAAATTAATGTTCTAGTCCAAGATTATTATTGACAGCACTTTGTATTTCCTGTAAACAATAATCTAAATAAATAATTCCACCCAATTGAAAATCTAAACACAACAATAAGACAGATTCTGCCTCATGATGTAAATGGAAGAACGAGTAATATTTCAAGTAAACAACATTATATAGAAAACAAAGACACAACAATAGTACTAGGGTGGTGGTCAAAAGTTCATTTCTAAAACACTAAATGGTGTCAATATGACAAGATCTATTGCTAAAATTATCGGAAAGAACATGGCGAACATCAGGTAGACCAGGTTTTCCATGGAGAAATACCAATGTAACTTATTCAGATTGAGATAAACATGTTTACTTCCATTGGTAATAATCCTAATACTTAATCGATACTCCGAGGAAAGTATTTACTATGTGTTATATTGCTTAGAAAATCAGTCGTTAATTACTAAATACAAAATACAAGTATACTTAACATATGATCATGTAGATAATAATGAGTGGCGAAGTCACAACTTAAATACTTGTTGGTGTCACAAGATGAAATATATTCGGCATTAACGTAGGAAAACTGAAAGACGCTTGAATTAGTCACATAAATGTAAAAAAGTTTGGTATAAATGAATTGAAACCAAAATGAACTAACATTTATAAATAAAAGTAATTAAACTTATTAAAACAATGTTATTTACAATATGTGATATCCAGACAGAAAGTCGTATATGTTTCATATAAAAAATTGCGTTCATTAAATTAATATAGAGAAAGATTAAGGACTCTTGGCCTGTAATTTTATCATATACTAACTGTCTGTTGTACATAAACATGTAATTCTTTGTCCATGAACAATTTCAATAAGATGCACGTTGCATACTTTAAAATGCTCATGACGGAAGTAAACCAACTACAAAGAGTACATCTCAAAGACAAAGAGTATAGCATTGGCGCTAGTTACATTTTTACTCTTCTTCGCTATCATTTTGGAACCAACTGATAACGCGGGCTCCATTCATTGATGGTTCACCCTCCACTGAAAATGTAAGGGTTGTTTAATTATGACATTAAAAGGAACAAATCAGTGATTGACATATTCAATGTTCTTTACAGATAACTAAGTCCTAAAATCAGTTAAGCAATCGGTGTGGTTATTACTGAGTATGAAAAAAAAAGCAAAACAAAACCATATAACATTCATTTGTCAGGGCAAAAAATAGATTTGCTAATACTAATTATCTTTCCAAATTGTCTTATGCAAGAGAAGGGATGCTATGAGAGGCAAGTTTATGATCTCTTTGTGCGTACCCATCCACATATCCATATATATATATATATATATATATATATATATATATATATATATATATATATATATATATATATATATATATATATATATATATATATATCTTTTTTCATACCCATCCACATACCCAAACAAATCTTACTTTTTCATACCCATCTACATATCCATATATATCTCTTTGTTCATACCCATCCACATACTCATACGTAACTCTGTTTTTCATAACCATCCAGATATCCATACATATATCTTCGTCCATACTTATCCACATACCCACACATATCTCTTTGTTCATACTCATCCACATATCAATACGTATCTCTATTTTTTCTTCATAACTACATATCTCTTTGTTCATACTCATCCACATACCGTTACATATCTCTTTGTTCATACTCATCCACATATCAATACGTATCTCTATTTTTTCTTCATGACCACATATCTCTTTGTTCATACTCATCCACATATCGTTTCATATCCCTTTGTTATACCCATCCATATGCCCATACATATCTCTTTATTCATACCCATCCACTTATCCACACATATCCCTTTGTTCATTCTGAGGCGTACATCTGACACCCGTAGTCGATTTTCGAACGAATTACTGTCCTTCATAACGATAACGTGAGAAGAGTGAACTGGTCCGCCCCCGCCTCTATGGCTCCCATGCCATAAAAGGGTTTAAGTCCTTTCCACATATTTTCACTTGCTCAGCTATGTGTCTGCCCCATGTTAGCGATTGTTTTGACGGGTGATAGTACGAAACCCCATCTATCGGCCTATCGACCAAGCGTATTAAGTCCCAAATGCAGTTCGCCCGCCACAACTTTAATGGATGATTTGATCGCTTTCCAGATTCCGCTGTCGTCGGCAAACTGTGATAGTCCAGACGGGACAGGTCTACTAATTGTTCCAGGTCGTTATTCATGATGCAAAACAGAATGGGCCCCAGTACGCTGCGCTGTGGAGTCCCATTTTCGTATTCGTGTACTTCTGAATCTGAGAATTGGTAACCAACTCTGGTTCATTTAAGAAATTTATTATCCAGTTATGTAAGCGGCCTGTTAATCCATAGTGGCTTAACTTCGCTTTGTGTCCTTTTATCCAGAGTAGATCATAGTCTTTTCAAGATCAAGGAAATCAGCGATTCGGTTTCGATTACATTTCCATTTTGCACTGAATGACAGTTTTATGCTTGATTCCAACCGTCCATGATTAACTAGAGTGGATCTTGCATTGCAGAATCCTCTGGTTTTGTGATGGAAATTTTTTACATTCTAGGGATACATCAGTCTGTTATTAATCATTGTCTCCATAATTGTTGGCAAGACTGGTTCTATTTACTTGGCGTGCGACTATTCGATCACTTGCAAAGGATAATGGATACAGCGTAGGCTAATTATTTTCTCATTGCTAGGTAGGCGAGCAAGCGCCGCCACCCGACACTTTAATGCAGACGAATCGTTCTAATCAATCAGCCCTCAGGTGGGAATGGAGCCACACACCTGACGACGCTCTGGTTCCTTGCAAGTAAGCACGTGGAGGTTTTGGTTAGCGCAACGAGTGGGAATAGGGCCACACACTCGTCTCTGTCTGTCCGCATTGCTTGCAACACAGGATGCATGTCTGGAAGTGGAAAAGGAGGAAAAGGCTGGTAGGAGTACACAAGTCGAGGTTGATAAATTTGAGATATAGAAGTGGTTGTTGTTGTTGTTATAGGTGGATAAGTCGTTGGAGGGGACTAAGTAGCAGCTGAGTCTGGGACTGTCGCTTCTGCCGTCGCATCTGCCTTCTCCCTCCACTTCTCTGCCATTTTGATGGGCTACTACTCTGTCGATTTTCATTATAGTTGGTTTCTTCCCAGATTAGCAGAACTGTTGTCCTTCTTGCCTGTGCCAGAAGGATTCGCCTTGATCAATAACAAGATCGAGGTCTTTAACTGCATTCAACGCCCGATGGAGAATCATCCCTTTCATTGACAGCGTCATGCTATGATACGTGTTGCTCATTCCTATCATCGCTACAGACTGTGCAAGATTGGTAAAAGCCATTTTCAAGACACTGATGATATTCTCCGTCTTCTTTATCAGACGCTGCATGACCATATGCATGTGTACCAGGGCATAATGCAGTCTTGCAATCTTAGATTGTGGCATGATGGCAAATGACTTGTCAACGATCAATGGTAAGGCTCGTTGTATTGGAGAAGTAAGTGTGTGAAATAATCCATTATTTCGGTTCGGTATGAGGATGTGAAATAAATTATATTTGTTATGCAAACATCGACGCGGAGAAAGAGAAACAAAACCCAAACAAACAAACAAGACAACACCCATTTTTTTCCCAACACGTTTAGCAAGAAGAAGCGTCTATATCTCAGAACAGAATTACAAACTAAAAAAGGTTATACAAGAACGGGGCTGACAATGTTGTGTAGTCAAAGTCGATTTCCAGTGATGTAAGACACTGTAATTTCGCCATCGATGCACACTACGTTTTGGTACTAAATAAAAGAGGTCATAATAATGTTCACAAAACCATTTATCTATTTTATAATCATTACAAGAGTAGTTACGATCAACACAAGTCATGAAATGTTCTTAAGGAAATTCAAGACTGAATCGATGAAGACTATGTAACAATATTGTCCAATCAACACCATGGAATCTGAACCTTTTAATCTCACATCATTGAGCTGACTAGCCACAACATTTCTTCTCATAAAGTCTATAATGTCATCTTCAAGAGGAGGACATCCATAATAATTAAACTATTTCACACGGTGCTCGTGGTGAAAATGGACGGCAACCCAGTGGGTTTCTGGTCGATGACTGTCGTTGATGTCCTTTACCGCTGACGTGGTGTGGAGTGAAACCGAAAACCCACAAAGAATATCCTCCTGCATAACCCTCGCACGAAATATTGTGGCTGTTGTTGGTACCAAGCTGTCATGTTGCTTCAAACAGTGTCAAGTAAAGATACCAAGTAATATCATAAAAGGTAGATTCAAAAGATCTGCAACACAACGTTTGTTCGTCCCCAGGTGACGTATGTTAGACATATTGAAGTGTTGGGTCTCTTAGATTTTGATCGATGGATACTTCGAGGGTCATGTTGCTTACAATGCCAATGAGCAAATGTTCTGGTAACTTTATTTAGAAAATATGATATTCTACTTAGGATCGGAGTACAGAAGTAATGGTGAAAATTGTCACTTCCAGTCTTCGTAGAGGATACATGTTTATCATTGTGCTCAACATTGGAATTATGTCGTTTCCCGCTTTAGATAATATTTGCACATGGAACACATAAAGCATGGCATTTGAGATGTTCGTTTTATACTCGTTGCCATTACCTATCAAACATAACACGTTACTTCTTCGATTCAGTTTTAGGCGTAGATCCACTCCATTCTGCTGATACTTGTCTTGCAACCACATATCCAAATGTAAACGATCCACCATTTCTAATCTGCGTCTCCTGTTTGATTTTCTTTCTGCGATCGTTAAATCCAACGGTGTGATGATCTTCATCCTCTGTCAACTCTACGAAGATGCACTTGTCCACAAGCGTCAGGTTCCCATGCCAGTAAATACCAGAGATGTTCCTGGCAAGAGATCTTTCAGGTAATCTTGTTGAGAGTAAGTACCTATTTTTCTGCGAACTCGTTTTTATTCTTGGTGAATGTTGTGCTTATTTTATCTTTCATCGTAAGCAGTTATGGCTGTTTCAATTGTGAACGAAATTTTTCTCAGTAACGGGGTGGCTGTTTACCAACATGTTCTCAACGACATCCAAATACACAAACGTCAAATTAGTCCTTCGTTCAATTCGACAATGAAACAAAAATCCTTGCAGAATCGATCGCTGTTGTGAATATATTTCATAGGAATTAGAGAGGTGCATGATCAAAAATCATGGTAATGCTGTTGTTGTTACTGCCGAAAGTATTTTTCAACGATGGACTGTTTTAACGACATGGTGATCGCTTCTACTTCATTTTATAGTCGATGATTTTTGAAGCGCAATGCAAGAATCAAAATAAGATGGATATCCTTTTCAAAGAAAAGTTCACTTGCAATCGATGTTTGCCTACTTTACATTTATTTCAATCAAGAATAATTTCGACATCGTACACGTTGCCTTGTTTTGTGGTCACTCCCTGCAAATCAGACTAGTCAAACGTTCGATTTTACACTTTTATGCTTATTTCTTACAATTAATAACAACACAATCACGTCCACGCACTTGTCCACTTGCCCATTGATAAGAAACAATTTTGTTGACCAGTTAGGAAAATAGCCTTGGTCGAAAGTGTATTTGGTTTCTCCAATGCGAACCCCAAACCCAGTCTTTAACAATTCTTTCTATTTTCTGTTGCTTGAAATTCCGAACAGTCGATCAGGCACCGTCAGTTCCTTTTCAAAGGTCGCTTTCCCTGGTGCACATCCGATTCTATGATGGTACGACAAACTGTAAGTTTTGAGACGTAATAGCACATCAATGAAATTAAGAGTGCATTGATGTATTCAATATTTCCACATACGTTCCTCAAAGTGTTCTGAAAACATCTCACGACACTATGATTCGTTGAGGGTTTTCCTGGGTGAAAAAATGAATGTCATCTTTCAATTCTTTATGAAAAGACTAGTTCGGACATTTGGTGGCATTGTCGGTTTGTCTACGTAGTGAGTTACGTCCACTGTGTTTTTAATTTAATTTTAAAGTTGATACAAACTCCGAAACTGTTTAAAAGTCAAAGGAACTACCGAAACCGATTTTGAAAATATGCCAATGATACCACAGTTATATTTGTAACTACCATTGTTTGCCACCAAATGAGTGTAAATTTGCTTGCCATTGATGATCGATGCTAGCTACATTGGTTTGACTTGTGGAATGTTTCGTCCAATTGGTTTGTGCCTGATGTACGCAGAGTGTTCTTGTAACCACTTTTTGCAGATGTACCTTTTGAGTTTGATTTTAGCATCATGATACAATGTTTACATTTCTTTATAACCTGCAACTAAGGATTGTAGTAAATACTGGCTAAATGTGTATCCATGAGGTGGTTTTCTGTTTTATTGTTATTTCTCCTCAGCACATCACACACTGTTCAATACTGTTCTTATATATGTCGGTGTATAATGGTTTGGATTGCTATGAGGCTGTACGAGCAATAAGAGTGGGCGTTGTCACTGGCTGTTGAGTGACTGTTTTCTTGATTTCTTTTCTGGCTTTTTTTCCCTTCTTTCATTTCCTAATCTCCTGACGAAAGTGTCGACAGCATCTATTGACCCAAGTTTTCATTCATCTCCTCTGGAAGTGGGGAAGGTGTTAACAAGGAGGTCATCATACCAGATGTTTGACCAGCAGGAGTTTGAATCCCTTCTTGTGTTTCTTATTCTTCCATCCCCATGGCTGTGTATGTCATCATTCTCGTAGCTTCTTGTTTCTGTTGTCTTTAATTCCTGAAGTCTCTCATAACAGATTTCGATATCTCGTCTAAAACTTTCTGGTAAGAACATTACATCTTTTAGTCACTGTCGCGGATTTTCTGTTTCTGACAAATCCATCAACAATTGTAAATCAGTTTGTAACCGTTCTATCTTGGAAATATTAGGATTAAGGGGTGAATGAGCTATCCTTTGTTTGTACTAAAGATGACGTTCCATCCATCATTTATATGGAACTAAAATGAATTTCATCTTTCCTTAGGATCCAAAGATACAAGTGTGATGTCTTTCCATAAAGATGTGTTCATTTTATCTTTTTTTTCATATCTCGTCGTTCGAAATCTTGTGGTTGAAACCTCATGTCAATGTAACTTTCCGTTGTGGAGAAGGAACAAAAACTATATTGTCAAGATGGTTGCCATGGTAGTCATACTGGATATCAGAGATAACCAACCAATTACGAGAAGTAGCCAGAACAAGAATTACAAGGTGGGCATTGTGGCACCCATATTGGAATTCAGATCAGCAACATTTTAAGTACAACCAGGTAGACACCATAATAAGTCTTTAGGTGACAACCGCATGCTGCAAGGACAATTCATTCAGGAGTAAGGATAACAAGAGTTCCAACATCGTCACTAGCCATACTAGCTTTCTGAGCAGCACCATTTTCATCTAGGACCAATTAAGCAACGTAAGAAAACATTTAAGTCACATACTTAAAGAACCATCCTTTCAGGGGGAATAGCGATACTTTGATTATTAAGCTGCTCACCTTTGCTGGCCATATTGGATGTGCGAGCATCACTCATCTCATTTTAGGACCAGCTAAAGATTATACAAATTTTTCTGGTGAAACTACTATGGCAATATTACTTTTCATTCAGGAGAAGTGGAAGTTTTTCAAGATGACCTTATTGAATATCAGATCGGCATCATTTTCATCAACTAGACATCATAAGAAGTCCTTTAGTAAAAACCCCATGCTGATAAAGCCATCCATTCTAGAGGAATAACAATAATAATATATTGAAGATGACGATCAAATTGGAGATCAGATCAGCACCATTCTCCTTTAGGACCTCACATATACCATAAGACCTCTTCTGGTGAAAATCTAGTGTCAATTTATTGTTCAGTTCCGGAGAAATTGGATGACAGATAAGCACCATTTTCTTTTAGAAACCTTCTGGTAAAATCCAATGTCAGCTTGATTTTCCGTACGGGACATGTAATGATAACTGAATTCAAAATATAGTAGCCATACTGGATATAAGATTGACACCGATTGCACTGAGTACAACTTGACATTGTACGAAGATTTATGAAATCATTGTGTCAGTCTGACTTTCTGTTCAAGAGATATAATGATAACAAGATTTTCAAAATCACTGCTATATATCATTAGAAGTCGTTTAGTGAAAACCTGTTTTAATATAACGAGGCACTGAGGCAGCGCAGCAATGGCTGCTGCAGTACGGTCCGTTAGTCTTTAAATTCGAAGTTTTTAGAAGAAGAAGAAGAAAAAAAAGAGAAATTTTAAACAATGCTGTTTTTCGTTATTTACAAATCTATTATTTGAATGAATAAAATTAAACATTTTTCCCCTTTATTTTGGTGTATTGTTGCTAAATTAGTCAGTTTTAAATACCAAAGGGAGACTATTCTACAGCATATGCCATGTAGCCTTGACTTTGGAAAGTGTGTCGCACTGACTTCTCTGATATTCGAGTCACAATGATTTCTTTTGGATTACTTTGGAACTATCAAACGTACGGTGATGCCACGGATGATTAGCATAAGATCTGCTAGTCAGTGTATGATTGGTAAAAATATTATGAATGGCATCGAAAAACATTGACGAATATTTATATTGCACCACATAGCAACAACGTTACCAACCATGCCTATATTTTTTTTTTTTTTTTTTTTTTTTTTTTTTAACGTTCTGACATATCTTACTATAGTGATACAATTTCAGTGGCCTGTGATGCTTCCATTATTTGTGTCATTCAAGTAGCTTCGAATACTTTATAAAGATAAATATGGTAAACTGGTCAATACTATTGTAACCGAAGGCGCAAGTTACAGTAGATAAGTCGTTAGATATTTAAGTCCAGGATAAAATTTAATTTATCTATCGTTATGCACTGGGTAGTACATGTACATGAGTCAACATTGCAGAGCCTACGCTAATGTCATTGATATATATGGGTAAATGTAAAGAGCTCACCTTTTATTTTTTTTTAGTTATTAAACCTACAGTCATTCAGTACTGTTCCGTTTGCTTCATGTCATCATGATTAATCTTGAATAACAAAGTTTGTTTGATTGCTTCGACAACGGCATGTCGACACACCTGTCCTTAGCATCCGATCTCTTTCAGGCTTATACCTTACTCAATAGTATGTTGCAATCTGTTGTGCGTGTAAAAACCGCGCACCTTCTATTTTCCGTCAGATGTGTGTAAGACCGAGACGAATCTGTGCATGTTTTGGAAATTCGAAATTTGCGTAGTTTGTTTCAGACGTGACACAAAGAGCTAACTTAAAACAGAGTTGATAGTAAGTTGATAGAAAACAGAGAAATAAGTTGAAACAGGTTATACAGTATGTATAAAGAGGAAAATGTAAGACAAATTATTGTGCTAAAATTAAGGAACATATATGACACAAGAAAATTGATTTGTCAAAAAATGAAAAATAAGATTTACAAAAACAAAGAAATATATATGCAGAAGTTTATTTTATTGAACATTTCACTGTAATATGAAATGAGAAACAAGCACATTCGTTTACATCTGAATTGATAAAACTTTTTTTTTTTTTAATCCAAGCAAAGTGTAGTCTGCTTTTGTGAAGGTAAACTCCGGTCACAAGATCAAACTGTATTTATAGAAGGAATTATGTGCCAGTTCAGTGATTCATAAATCAAATCGTCATGAAACCAACATCTGAGAGGAGCATGCTGTACTTGTTCACTTTATGTTGACCACAACGATTGTTTGTAAAATTAATGTGAAGATTAGATCTTTATTTATTTCAGCCGTTTAGGAAAACCGTCTGTATTGAATGGATGTATCTGTAACGAACATTCACGTTAGACCACATAATAATCGATTTACTGATAATTATAATTCTATAAGTTACAGTTATTAGTAGATTTTCAAAATGATATACTACAAACAATTACATACAAGATTTTTTAAAAAAATAGCAAAGTTAAACAAAAGAAAATAATCACTACAGTCTACACTTTACCAGCTAATGTACACTATTGATATAAGTAGCAGGGAACCTTTGAGTGGAATGTCATCATTCGGGTAAGGTATTTATCAGATAGAACCAGTAAACACAGAACATACTTATCAAACGGGAAAATATTTAGTGAGAAATTCCTAAAATTCAAACATATATTATTTGCTCTACTGAAAATCTTAGGATGATTTGCAGTCTTACGAGGAATACGTTTTTCTTAACACGTTAACATACGCTTGTAAACAGCTACAAAAATGACATCTCTTTTAATCCGATTTTTCCCCAGAAGTTGAATTTGCCCAAATTTCTCTCGCAATATGCCATTTGGTCACCATGTGACACGTGTCAATCACGTGATTAATGGATAATAAATATAACTTCATTTGTAATATTCCAAATTAATTTTGACAAATGCAAACGTTTTTGCAAAATTATTAACATTTTTGGAAACTTTGTTGTCATAAAACATGAAAACATGCTGTCACCGTCATTACATTCTAAACAAGATTACTCTGGAATTTTCGCACATTACTTACTGACGGAAACAACCGAAGTAACCGGAATGGTGAAAAGTACCGTGGTACGTACCACCATGAAAAATACCTCGGTAAACCATTATACTGGTAATACCGCATACCTGTAGTAATTGCATATCATTAAGTGGGAGTCGAAGACAAAACAAATAATTTATTAATAACTTTCAATTAGGTGTTAAAAATGATATGCATTGCGGGCGTTGTCCTTTAATATTGTGATAAACATAAAAGTTGCTATCGACTCACGTTCATGGGCATATGCAAAGAGACATGCAAACATACAGACAAGTGTCCATATATTCCTACATTCGAAGGAACAATTCTCATCAGAGTCAGCAAGAAATCTGGTCTGAAAATATATATAGATAGATGGATAGATACAAAACAGAATGGACGAGTGGATAGATGGATTAATGTACGGATCGATGAATTGATGGATAGTTAGATATTCAGATGTCAGAAATTAAAATGAACTCTTTACGTAGATCTCAAACTTTGTCATACAACATTTTTGAAAATAAATAAATACTCGCATTTTTTGAAAGTTTAACAGACACAAATCTCAAAATTTGCCAAAATTTCCAAATTTTCATCCATAAAATAGACATGCGCATTCTTATAAAAAAATACATGCCTAATTCATTCATCCATCCATCAATCAATCCATCCAATGATATTTCATATAAGTATATTACGTTAGTGGAAGAAGCTTGAGATCATTGTCTAGGATATATATATATATATATATATATATATATATATATATATATATATATATATATATATACTTGCAGTATCAAATGATGTCAAAAAGAAATATATTTAGCCTGCGGCACCATACCTCGATAATAGAGCTTCTTAAAAAATATCAACTTGTCGATTTAGTGTTTTAGAAAAGAAATAGATTACATACATACATACATGCATATATATATATATATATATATATATATATATATATATATATATATATATATATATATATATATATATGTATGCATGTATGTATGTATGTAATCTATTTCTTTTCTAAAACACTAAATCGACAAGTTGATATTTTTTAAGAAGCTCTATTATCGAGGTATGGTGCCGCAGGCTAAATATATTTCTTTTTGACATCATTTGATACTGCAAGTATAGCAAAAAAAGTTTTTGCCTGAACAATGTACATTGTAATCATGTCTTTCAATTGGATAATTTCCAATTATAATTTAGCAGTAATTGATACAATTTCATTGCAGTAATGCTATAACTGCTTGTGTTGATTTTAACGCTTCACTGAAGCTGGTTATTCCTAGATAAAGTGATCATCTTCAATTCAAGACGAGTTATAGTTTGAGCTTTATGTCATCAAGAAGTCACCATATGTAAATCATGAAATACACTTTCAAATGAAACTTCGGCCATTAAAATTAAAATTAATTTTTGATGGTTTACTTCTAGAATCATATGCATATATAGACTTGGCATGATCTCCAGTGTCTTTCAGGAAATATGTTTGTGCACAAAGTAGAGAAGTTTCCTACTCATGTCCTTTCCGTTAGTGACAAAGAAATTTTCTCTGCTCTGATTAAAGGAAATTGCTCTTGGATTTAGAAGAGCTCTGGAAGTAATGACCTGGAGGTCAACGCCATCGGGTGACACTTTATGAATGTTATTAGAGGCCTCTCCCAAAACATAGACATTGTCTTCTCTGTCCACTGCTACACCCTTTGGAGATTTCAGTTCAGTGGATCTGTAGACGAAGTACTTTATTCCATCTCTCAGACCAAAACAATATACTGCACTGTCGCCGCCAACAGATAAGTTGACACGTGACTTGGACGTATCTAGAGCAGCACAAACACAATCTGTAGGAAGCATTGTATAAAAATGATGGTGCAGTTTCACATCTCCTGTGCTAGTGAGAAGGCTCCAGTAACATTTGCTACTTCCCCATCCAGCAACACAGTGGCCAGATACAAGGATCTCCTCCATGCTGACAGCATCAGCACCAAGGCATGTATATCTGGTTTCAACCGTATGTGAGTCTATGATGCAGAGATCCCTGATGGACAGAAACTGAACAGTTTTCATCACGGTTATTGTTATAGCAACTTGATTGTTTCCTCTCAGGCACATGCCATATGGTTGTCCATTCAATGTGTGACTTGTGATAGAGTTGTATGATGAATCATACATGCAGCATGTCTTGTTATTGTAGTCTGCCAGCAGCAGGCATCCATGAGATAAATGGACCATACCTACGTACACAGGTATCCATGAGATAAATGGACCATACCTACGTACACAGGTATCCATGAGATAAATGGACCATACCTACGTACACAGGTATCCATGAGATAAATGGACCATACCCACGTACACAGGTATCCATGAGATAAATGGACCATACCCACGTACACAGGTATCCATGAGATAAATGGACCATACCCACGTACACAGGTATCCATGAGATAAATGGACCATACCCACGTACACAGGTATCCATGAGATAAATGGACCATACCCACGTACACAGGTATCCATGAGATAAATGGACCATACCCACGTACACAGGTATCCATGAGATAAATGGACCATACCCACGTACACAGGTATCCATGAGATAAATGGACCATACCCACGTACACAGGTATCCATGAGATAAATGGACCATACCTACGTACACAGGTATCCATGAGATAAATGGACCATACCTATGTACACAGGTATCCATGAGATAAATTGACCATACCTACGTACACAGGTTTCTCTTCACCTGGACATTGAAGGTCAATATCTCTAGAGTAGACCACAGTTCGTTTCTGAAGAGGTATCGTACATTGCAAATCCCTAACCTCCTCTTGACATTCTATTTTCATCAAATCTACAACATCTTTAGAAAGTACCGCTTTAATGTTGCTGTCGAGTTCAAGTTTTATTCTGATGTTATCCAATCTTTCAAATTTCTCTCGAACCTGATCGGTGTACCAATGTAGCAGCTTCATAGTTTTGCTGGTCACCAGAAATGTTTGCGTATCTGACCCATACTGGCTGATTGTATTTAAAAGCGTTTGAGAGTTTCCGATGGCACTGGCCAAGGATCGACATTGGTGATTTTGTTCTTGTTTTCTAATCAACCACTCCTCGTAAATTCGATTTCCTTCAAGCTTAGCCATCTTCTCAATTTTATCCACCACATCATTCAATTTTATCCTGAGGTCTCTTATCTTTGTAGGAATATTGTTAACCTGTGATCGAAAAATAGCTATGATTTCGTTACTAATCTCCACAAACTTCTTCAACTGACCTTTTAATTTATCCATTTGCTTCGTTATTTTCTGTGCGTTCATCTTTTTTTAGTAGACCTGAAATATCGTGTTGCAGTTCAATCACATCTTGACATGCTTTATGGTGAAGAAAAGAACACGTAACGCAACAGGCAATCTCGTGGCTTCTGCAGTAAAACTTGATGATGTCATTGTCATGTTCAAGGCACCCAAATCCCTCGCTCAATCGTTTTCTTTTAATGCGGTTTTCTGGATCGTTGTCAAATTCCTCTTTGGTAATAATTTGATGGCTTTTACTGATCTTCATATTTTGATGACAGACGGAACAGACATCACACAACCACTCTTCACATACAACACAAAATTTCTTTGCAAGTTTGTCAGATTTGCCTGTAGAATTTAAGCATGCTTCGCAAAACCGGTCAACTTTCCACACCACAAATGGATTGTTAGGAAATAAAGAAGCCCATTCTCCTACAGGTCTTTCTGTATTTGCAGGCCTGGTTACTTCACTACATACAGGACACGTAAAGTCATGAGATGCTTTTTCGGTGCTTCTAGCTATTCCTGTTATATAGTCCCGAAGGCAGTGTTCACAAAAGGAATGTAAGCATGGCAGCTGACGGGGCGAGGTGAACGTGTTTAGACACAACGGGCAATACTGTCCATCTTGAAAGGAAGAATCAGTGATTTGAGTAGCCATTTAAACATACACATACAAGAAATGTTGTCTCAAAGACATTACGTCACTAGTTAGTAGTTCATTGTACGCTGTTAACCATATTTTATACCAGAATCTGCACTTATCTGTCTCTAACATGTATCATATATAGCACGTTTAGTCGTCATCCGAGCCGATATGTGTGTGTTGTCGAACCGGAATGTGGCGTTTAAACAAAGCTAATACGTCACAATAGTGATATTTTATCTCAGTGTTTCAATTTATCTGCCTTTAACATGTAGCGTATGCTGCACTTTCGGTCACCTTTCGGGCTGATAGGAGTGTACTATGGAACCTAAACGAAACGTTTAAATTGTACCAGCCAGTTTTTTACATCTGTAACGACTTACTAGTAATACATACAAAATATTATGGGACACACACACACACACACACACACACACACACACACACACGCACAACCGCACGCACGCATGCACACATACACTTACCAGATCCACCGAGTAAATACTTCCATTGCGTCTACAACACCAACATTATTATTCCGTGTCCTTGTTGAAAATGGAATAATGTCAAAAATTCGTGTCCTCATTATCAATGTTCAAGGCAGCTAACTCCCACATTAATCGGAATAGTAGGCTAAAGATTTGCTATTCCGCTTAGTGTGCCTTACTGAAAAATTCTTACCGCACGCGTCATAGTGACTAAAACAGGTTGCAACAAACTATATATTGTTACGATAATATGGTTTTAAACGGTTTAAAAAAAAAAAACAGAAGCCAATTCTATAAGTTTTGTAAAATTAACAAATTATTTATTTCCCCGGAATAAAGAGTGAAAATTTGAAAGGAACTTACAGTATTGTGAATTAAATCCCAAGTAATCCCCTAAGAGTTCTATCACATGTCCAAACGTACAGAGTTCTTAATGAATTTCAGTATTGAAGGTGCGGATGTACTAAGAGTATTGATGAGTTTAATGTACCAACATTCTAATGTATCACAACGATATAATCCAGAATTTCTTCGAATGAATTTACAAACAATGATTAGTCAAACAGTCAATCAGTACTTTGTAATTCCAATAACTAATTTAAATAAATGATTCATCTCAAATTTTATGTAAACACAGCTAAAGGTGGTTCCACTAGACAGATATTTACAGACTGTCATCTGAACTATGACATAAAAAAATGTAAACAAATTCGTTTCCAGATAATACAACAATGGTACACAAGGTAGGGCTTCAAGTAAACATCATGATGAAATGTCAAGGTAGACAATAGAATGTCCCGGGGAAAAACTCGAGTCCTGAATTCAAATCCAAGTAAACATGTTGTTTGCAAATCATCATTATCTTAAAGTATAATCTACAGTCATGGACAAAAGTTTGCAATCTATAATCATAGGCAAATGTTAAACACACAACAATAATACACACAGCGCCTCCCTTCATAAAGAAAAAGAATGATTTACACAATAAATTTTTCTTTTACATACTTGTCAAATACACATATGATACAATAATAATTAAAATAACATAGCAAAATGTCTCATGAATGGTATAAGATATACACAAAGCAATTTAGTACTTCTATAAACGTGAAAGTGTATCTGCAGTCAGGTTATCTTTTTCTTTGATGTGTTTCTGAGTTATCTTTTTTATTTTGTTAATGAAAGCAAGGAGGTTGTCATCGCTGAATATAATAATCAGAGAAGCAGATGAACTAATACACAACTCCAAGTGTTGCTAAACCAACTTCAAAGTTATTCGTTCCTTCTTGATTGTGGAATAATTTTTCAGAGACTTATTTAATTTGTTTTGGATAAATAGCTCGCTAGATGACCCATTCCATTGTTTCTTCTTCAATCAATACTCCACCAACCCCTACATCACTTACATCAATGGACATTTCAAATAAGTGACCGAAGGTTGGAGCTGACCAGTTCACTCCTTAGCATGGGTTTAATTTATCAAGCTGACCAGTTCACTCCTTAGCATGGGTTTTAATTTATCAAAAGCCTCGTGAGATATTTCAGACCAATGAAACTTGCATTTCTTTCTCAACAGATTGTTCATTGGTTGAGCAATTGTAAAATAAATTGAGACAAATTTCCGAATACTAGTAAGTCATACCCATAAATTGGCATCAGTTACGTCTTACTGATAGGCACTGGGAATTAAAAGATAACCTTCACGTTACCTCCACATATTTGACTTGACCGCCTCCCACAATATGTCCGAAAAATGTAACAAAAGTAAGGAAAAACTTATGTTATTTGTCCGTATTTCTGAATGTCAGTCATGACCGTCGATCCCTCCCTGTCTTTTGCTTGAAATGTAAACGTTTTGGGACCAAGCTATTTTCTTTTACACGTCTATGTATCTATGTCACGCATTCCCAGACCCAAGCTAATTACGAAGCTAACGGGAACATAGTCGGAGATGAGAAGGCAGGGACACTAACACTGGGGTCAGTAGAGTTGGAGGAGAGCATTGGTTAAGATCAGATTGAATATAGAAGATAGAAGTGTGCTTGTTAATTGTCATTTACAAAGTAACTGTTAACAACGGAATAAGACGAATATACTCACTGAGTTACCAATGCCACGGGGAATAACGTACGTAAACAATAAGTGCTCTTTGCCGTTAGTGACCATGCCTTCTCATCTTCGATCATGCCTATATTAGCTTCATAATTATATGAGGTCTGGCGTACCGTGACAACGAAACGAAACTGAAAGAGATTCATTATTATCTCTGATTGCAGTAACTGACGAAACATCAGTACTATGTAAGCAACCAAACAGAAAGAAAAAAACACCCCAACCCCACACACCCACCCACCTCAAAACCAGTCAGCAGAATGGCGCATCCGTGATCACCAAATCGTGCCAAAAGTAATGTCGCAAGAAGGAGTTCTAAATACAATTATATTTTCGTACGATATGACAATCCATTAGTTTGGTAGCATTACATGGTGGGTTGATAGGTAATCAGACTCGTATGATCCTAGGTCACATAATCTTTAAGCACTTTTAGTATTTAATAGTATGCGCGTATCAAACAGAAATGGAAAAAATCCCACAGAAAATTTGACCATACTTGACAGAGAGAGTTCTGTATTTATATTTCATTCAGCCATGTCCGAAGTTATTTATAAGAAACGTGCTGATCATTGATACATTCAAATTACAATTTCCACAATTTTCCCTTTTTACAAATTTATTTATTTTCTCTTTACGTCAGATATTTCGAGGATTTATTCTAAACGTAGACTCAGCAGTATATTAGCTGACACTGGAGGTTTCCAATAACTGTAATTGAACAGAATAACGTACTTTGCAAATACCGTCAGCGGCCGAACGAACCTTTTCAAAAGGCAAGTGCTCCAGCTCAGCTCTTGAAGCTGCTGTTTGAGACAGTTGTTGTGAGGTCTCCATGAAACAATCAACATCAATTATCTGAAGAACTACAATTAGACATAATAACAGCTTAGTAGTTTATACATCGATAATGTAATTAATTTCGACAAGGACATGTATCTTGAAAAACATTGCAATAGGCTTTTCTTAGCTTTTTCGATGGCTGCACTGTGACAAATGGAATTTTATCCGGAATACGACTAAAACGGAGGGTGGAAGGGGGGGGGGGCGGTCTCTACTTTATAACATTTCATTTTATTGGTGTCATCGCAGTTTGCGCGTCCGGCGTTGTTGTTTACTACAACCGTATTTTTGTTAATAAACTTCCTGCTTTTCAATGATTCAGGAGATGGACAGTTTTCTTGCTTGCTGTTTTCTAGTTCTATACCTATTCTAAATTATGAGTGATTGCTCTGTTTTAAATTAAAAGTTAAAATATCTGAACGTTGGCAAAATGGTGTATTGGCACCTGGGAAGGGGTGTGTGTGAGAGAGAGAGAGAGAGAGAGAGAGACAGAGACAGAGAGAGACAGAGAGAGAGGTGGGTGGGGAATAAATAACTTACATTTCTGGCAATTATATTTAAACATATTTACTACTTCCGAATTAGCCTACACGTAGGATGAACGTAAGGAAGTAGCATTTAAAATATTTCAAAAACAAAACATGAAAGAAGAGAGAAGATTTTGATGCTGATGACGATGTTGTTGAATGTGTCGTTATTTATTTCCTTTTATTCGTCTTTTTTTTTGCCTCCTCCTCTTCTCCTTCTTCTTCTTGTTTCTGTTCGTATTGTTGTTATTGTAACAATGCGCATGAATGATAATAAAAGAAAACTATTTATTCTAAAATTTAAATCATTAAAACTACTACTTTATTAAAATCAGGGGACAAAAATGTTTAACATAGAAGTTAATTCTGACTTTGCTGTTGAAAATAAATTTGCTTTCCCGAAATTCATATAAAGCCCATAATTATAAAAAGCCCCTATGCACAATTAATTCTAGAACAAAATATCGATCTACATAGCAGGTCACGTGCACCTTGAGTGGTAATTTGATTGGAAGGTCAATATTTATGTCGAACAGGTTAATCTAAATAGTTTTCTATTTTGCAGCAATCTTCACTCACCTTTATTTTAGTTTCTTTCTTTACAAGGGTTTTGCTTCTCGCATTTTAATGCAATACGTTTTCCACGGTATCTCTTACAGTGGGAAGAAATAAAATATACCATTTGATATAGACGAATGTATTTTTTGCTTCGTGACCAGAATATCATTTCCTATTTATTCTGAATTAGTTCTTTAAGGGCACATATACTGCGTGGTATATTTTGTTTTATTCCTTGTTTTAATTTAATCATAGTGATTAAACTTTACATATACGGTAGAGGAATGTCAGGTGTTAACTGGCCGAGTTTCTTTGGCGGAAATGGAGATGCGATTTTGTTTGCAGAGAAAATTCACAGTGATCATTCGTTTAAGTTAATTGGTGACAATTTTTTTAATTTTTTTTTTTCTATAGTACTGTTGTGGTTGTTTAAAAACATCTGAAATTTACTTGAATAATGTTTAATCTTCACGTTCTATTTACTGAAGAAAAACAAAACTGTTTTGTGATGTTAATTATTTCGTCCAGTGCCGGATTTAGACATGTGTGCGTGTGATTTGAATTTTTAACGTAGCTTTAACAATTTTTCAGTCATATCGCTACGGTGTCTGCAGTGTGACAGTTTAGACTGGATTCCATACATTATATCTATTTATAAATGGTTTGGGGTTGGGCTTTTTTCTTCTGCAAATGAAAAATTGACAGACATAATGTAATAATCGGGACTTCGCTGAGAAAAATTAATGAGATAATACGAGATTGGGAGGTAGATGAGGAAATACCCCCAAAATCGGGAGGTATTTCTCCCTGCTTGAGAGTTGACAGGTATGAACTGTCCGGGCTTGTGGAATTTCAGTTGGGGCTTGAGTTTATTTAAGTCACCAGCCCGGTGCATGTGCCTAATAAAATTCGTTTAGCACTGACCAGTACAGTACATAAACTATTACATCAGACAGCGGATTCAACTTTTGAATGTGCAACCCAAATGTGGTCTCCTCCTGTCTGCCTCGCTCGCCATGTTTATGTTTGTATTCGAGGACTGGCTAGTATTGCGTCACGGGACCACGTGATCTGTGGTCTCGTCAAAACTCGGCAATTTACGGAATGGTGGTATCTTCCACGCAATATAATCACTACCCGCTTACGATATTTAATTTATAAACATGACAGTCGTATTAAAATCTCTAGAGAATTACATACGTGAAAGGAAAATTTTGATTTCTCTGTCTGTCTCTCTCTCTTAGTAAAGTGCATACTGATTTTGTGAAGTTTCTTATTACGTCTGGCTAAAAATTAATTAGTACCTGTCTTGACCTTGGAACATTTTTGCGATCTTTAATTTCTTGTTGAATAATGGTAGACATAAGCGAAGTGTACTATTAGCTCACCTACTTGTAAGACCTATTGAGTTTTTCAGGCAATTATATATATATATATATATATATATATATATATATATATATATATATATATATATATATATATATATATATATATATATATATATATATATAATGTATAGATCTGTGCTTTAGATAGTAAGGCCAAACTACTGGAAATGAGAAAGCCCGTTATCAGTGATCCCGTACACATTCCTTGGGCTGTTTCACCGATCTTTGTACTACCTGTCAATGATCTGAAAGTTACTAAATGATAGAGTCTAATCTTGCTAAATGTT
Source organism: Sinohyriopsis cumingii (assembly GCA_028554795.2). Classification (NCBI taxonomy): domain Eukaryota; kingdom Metazoa; phylum Mollusca; class Bivalvia; order Unionida; family Unionidae; genus Sinohyriopsis; species Sinohyriopsis cumingii. The sequence goes on along the minus strand of CM068837.1, from coordinate 813,345 downwards.
ACTTACTACATACCAATAAATGCTACGTTTTGCAGCTAAATATTATTCACTAAATGTTACTTACTACAGACCAATAAATGCTACGTTTTGCAGCTAAATATTATTCACTAAATGTTACTTACTAAATACCAATAAATGCTACGTTTTGCAGCTAAATATTATTCACTAAATGTTACTTACTACATACCAATAAATGCTACGTTTTGCAGCTAAATATTATTCACTAAATGTTACTTACTACATACCAATAAATGCTATGTATTGTAATTATCGTCAAAGGCTTAATGTTACTAAATGTCACAGACCAAATCATAATAATATTTATATTTTGTAGGTCCATGTTGCCACAAAATTACTTTGAACTTCTTCACATAGAGTTACGGTTGGAATCAAAGCCAAAATAAGACGCGACCGCAAAGCAGAAGGACAAATGAAAAGAGTTACCTTAAAATAATACATATTTCCTGAAATGTTTTAATCGGGCAGAGAACAATGTGTTTCATGTCTTTTCAATAATTTTAAACAAAATTCTACATCCTTTCTGGCAGAATTCACATATTTAAACATCTTGCATAAATTCTATAATTCATGTTACATTTTACCAAACAAAGAATATTGCTCTAAGGGTTTAGATTGCGAAGGATGTTGCCATGGTACGTGCAGAAAGGATGCTAATTTTATCTGCATTAGTGTAAAATAACAATAAAGTCTTGTGCAACCTGTTGGCTACGGTCATTAAACGTTAATCCAAATAGTGATGGAGTGGGCAGCAATACCTACTCTACAAACGTTTAAAATATATACATAACTAGTACCTGTGGATACCGGAAATTCCAAAAGGTGATGTTCATGCATGTGCATTATTGTCAAGATTTTTCAAAACAAGCCCACTTAATCCAAACTCCGAGTCACTTAATGAGGTATGCATGTGTAAAAGGCAGTATATATATATGGACCTACCTTACTTAAATATCCGTTTGTCTGACAATAAAAATTTGCATTTCAGATACAAACGGCACCGTCAATTTATCATTTGCACACAATAATTCAATTCCATCAAATAGGTTAACTCATAGATACAAATAACGTCTTTCTCAGACAAAATCGGCTAATATAATTTCTTTGTTGTGTCAATGTCTACCCTTTTGACGAAAGGTTATTGACATAGACTGATTTTCTAATGTGAGCAGACTCTAAATGATAAAGAAGATTGGACCACGTGGGCAAAAACTCGAAAATTCATTGAGAAAGACAGTTCCAGGACCTCGTGCTCACTTCTGTAGTGTTCGTAATTTTTCATATTGACTAAGCAATTTTGTTTCGAAATGATTTGAATTTAGACAATAAAAAACATTAGGTCACTGAAGTTAGGTTACTAGATATAAATAGTACAAAAAGATTGCATTTAAAAATAACATACATACATACATACATACATACATACATACATACATACATACATACATGCATGCATGTATACATGCATGCATGCATGCATGCAGACACACACACACACACACACACACACACCTACATACATACATACATAGAGACATACATATAGATATACATACCTCTATCTGTCCCTGCCCTTTTTACTCTGTCTCTCTCTCTCTCTCTCTCTCTCTCTCTCTCTCTCTATATATATATATATATATATATATATATATATATATCTGTGTTTGTGTCTATGTGTGTATATATTACATTATTACATTGAATAGTTGCTCCATCTCAAATAAGAAACGGTAACATTATATATGCAATAAAGACATCACAACCATTTTGCTCTGGAATGTTATAATGCAACAGTGCCATAACATAATAGTGCTTCACATCTTGGCCATGCTCCATACCAAAGGAATATCAATATTTATATTAAACATTTATTTCTTAGTTTGTAAAGATAACATTTACCATCAATACAACATGAGGTGTCAACGATGAGAAAGAAAGGCAATGTTTTATACTGTTTTTCTAATTTCAAGAGTCCCTAATGATACTGTGGTGTACATTATATCACACTTGTTCAAAAGCCGAATACGGCAGATGTCAAAATTGACAACAGTTCATTAATCCAAATATTTGCGATGCGGCAAATGAAGTACTTTATATGAAGAAAGAAAAATCGTGTGTAAAGTATAAATAAGTGAGAGCAGAGAGAAAATAAAGATATTAATAGAAAGAGAATTCAAAAGAAGAAATATCTCAAATAACTACTTTTCCCTTTTAACGAATTTAATCATATGTCTATCGGATTTCCAGAAAAAACAAAAACAGAAAACAACCGTTAAAGGTCCAAATTAAGTCAAATAATGTAAGGCAGGCATCGCTCATTTCCCCGGTCTGTAACTGCCATCTCCGACATATTTGCACACCTTCCCGCAGCCATGTGGGCAACACCGCTGACCCTGCTGGCATTCGATGTCCGATCCACAGAAGTGGTCGCCGGGCAATACCACACATGCGGTTGCAATGTCCACCACGGGACACGAACCTGTGGAAACATATGTTATTTCTCCTGTAGATACTATGAAGAAAATAATGAAAACATTTCCTTATTATGATATATTTTGTCGTAAGCAGTATGCTTAATTTTCCTCCCACATATTTGATCTCATCGCTTTGTTTGATCGATGAAAAATTGATATGAGAATTAAAGCTAGTAAGCGGCAGTCTAGGGGTTTAGGTGATGTATATGATAATTGTTCTGATAATTAAAGCTGTTTTATAATGTTTATCTATCAAACGTATGATAGCTTGGAATACTAAGTTGGTTATGACAAAGGAGAGAGAGAGAGAGAGAGAATTACCAAGTGATGGTTGAACATTTCCAGTTGGACAACAGACACCTGTTCTGTCGCCAGGTACATCTTGGCAGAAGAAGCCTGCAGCACACTGATTAATGAGAGAGTGTATACAGCGCCCATTTGGTATCCCTCCATTTTGGCAAGTGGCTTGAGCGCTGTTGGGGCAACACAGACCTAAGCCTTGTTTTGGGTTGTAGCAGTGATACCCTCTCGGGCAGGTACTTGGAACCGTGTGCGGACTACAGTCCTTGCCCACCGGTGTTCCCACTGGACACCTCCGAATGTCCAATTGGTGGGTGTGCAATGGAGGCGCCCCTCCATTGATGCCTGAAAGGTGCAAATAACCAAGATCATGGCGTAGGAAAATGATGAAAAAAAATAATAACGAGCTTTTAATATCCAAAATAAATTTTTTTAAATAGAATGTTAATTTTGGGAAAATGAAAACATTTTGTGTTCACATATTACAAAGTAACAGACTTCGATTTGTTTACCGTTCCTGTCATCCAGATATATTCAATAGATAATTCATTCTGCACAGGTGTAAACTGTCCAGATCATTAGAGCGTTTATAAAGTACAGAACGTATTTCCAATTATAACCTCTTGAAGCCTATTTGACAAGTTCTCTTTCTTAAAAGTTATGAAAAGACCACTCATTTAAATATAACTGTTACGATATTGATTACTCTATTAGAAAATCTGTTTTTATTTTCCACACTATTAGATTACGAGGTCAAACGATGAGTTTTCCCCCATTTCTCTACACACATCCCACTCCACCCCCAGTCCTCTCCCCACCGGGTTCTTACACGCCTCCGTCAACGAATATATTTTTCGGGAAAGGAAACAATCAACAGTCTAGAAGAAAGTCATATCGGAACTAATAAGTTAACCAAGAACAAGAAATGAAACGGCAAAAATAGTCTTCTCAATCAAAAATATCTTCTATGAAAGCAAGAATATATTGGACTGGCCCCATGTCGATACTGATTTTAACACAAGGATAAGACACGGTATTTAAAAATATATCACAATATAAGCTAAAAACTTACGTGAACTAGATTAATTATTAATATAAAAATCTGTATAAATTGAAAGCTTTTCTTAATGCGGATAAACCTTTCACTCTGAAAAGTTTATCTATGAAATGTTATACAACGTCAACAAATTTAGAATATTTTCTTACCAAAATCCAACAGCGATAGTAAAGCCAACACAAGTGGAAATGTTCGTTCAAGCATCTTACTATGTCGTCCAGGTTAAGCAATTGCTAACTGGAGTTAATTGGAGAGAATTTATACTGTTCGCGTGGATTTCCTAGAAGAAGGTTTTCTAGAAAAACTAAGGTGACATATTGCATTATTTTTTTCACACAAAAAAAAGCCGCATTGTTTGACCTAAAATATGGCGTCAAGAACACACCTAAGAAATTAGTAAACACCGAATCGTTAAGTGAAATGAAAGCCGTAAACCCCCTGTCAAACGTCATTACGTATGTACAAAGGTAAGCGTGATAATCCCTCTTAAGAAAGCGAAGATGTACATCGAAGTAGAACAGAACGGTACAACTGAACGTAATTAATTCAAGGATGCGTTTCCTTTAAGCGAAAACAATTTAACGTTAAAATAATGAATTTGTGGTCTAATCTGAGGTACGATGACGTTTTGTTTTTATTACCACATACTTAAAGTAAATTTGTTGATATTGTGAAGAGTTTGAGAAAAGGTTTTTGGCCTAAACCAGGATTTTGTTAAAAATTACATTCATCCAAACCTTCATTTTGTCTTGGTAAACAGTTTTTATTTTCTGTTTTGCAGGGTATGATGACATGAATGCAAGAATCAAAATCATCAACAAAAGATTTTTAAGTGAAAAATCACAAGCTGCGTATCGTTTATACGAGGACCTTTTTCACGTATGTTTGCAGCCAACCGAATCACAAAACAAAGTACCATAATGATGTGGCCCCGGTTTCACTAAACATCTTAAGTTTGAGGAAATTCTATACCTCTGGCCCCGATTTCACTAAACATCTTAAGTTTGAGGAAATTCTATACCTCTGGCCCCGATTTCACTAAACATCTTAAGTTTGAGGAAATTCTATACATCTGGCCCCGATTTCACTAAACATCTTAAGTTTGAGGAAATTCTATACATCTGGCCCCGATTTCACTAAACATCTTAAGTTTGAGGAAATTCTATACCTCTGGCCCCGATTTCACTAAACATCTTAAGTTTGAGGAAATTCTATACCTCTGGCCCCGATTTCACTAAACATCTTAAGTTTGAGGAAATTCTATACATCTGGCCCCGATTTCACTAAACATCTTAAGTTTGAGGAAATTCTATACATCTGGCCCCGATTTCACTAAACATCTTAAGTTTGAGGAAATTCTATACCTCTGGCCCCGATTTCACTAAACATCTTAAGTTTGAGGAAATTCTATACCTCTGGCCCCGATTTCACTAAACATCTTAAGTTTGAGGAAATTCTATACCTCTGGCCCCGATTTCACTAAACATCTTAAGTTTGAGGAAATTCTATACATCTGGCCCCGATTTCACTAAACATCTTAAGTTTGAGGAAATTCTATACCTCTGGCCCCGATTTCACTAAACATCTTAAGTTTGAGGAAATTCTATACCTCTGGCCCCGATTTCACTAAACATCTTAAGTTTGAGGAAATTCTATACCTCTGGCCCCGATTTCACTAAACATCTTAAGTTTGAGGAAATTCTATACCTCTGGCCCCGATTTCACTAAACATCTTAAGTTTGAGGAAATCTATACCTCTGGCCCCGATTTCACTAAACATCTTAAGTTTGAGGAAATTCTATACCTCTGGCCCCGATTTCACTAAACATCTTAAGTTTGAGGAAATTCTATACCTCTGGCCCCGATTTCACTAAACATCTTAAGTTTGAGGAAATCTATACCTCTGGCCCCGATTTCACTAAACATCTTAAGTTTGAGGAAATTCTATACCTCTGGCCCCGATTTCACTAAACATCTTAAGTTTGAGGAAATTCTATACCTCTGGCCCCGATTTCACTAAACATCTTAAGTTTGAGGAAAATCTATACCTCTGGCCCCGATTTCACTAAACATCTTAAGTTTGAGGAAATTCTATACCTCAGATCTGTTGAGTTTTTGCCGAGCTGAGATTTTTCTCAGGTACCGTTTCACTATGCTTCCTCATATCAATACTTGAGGATCCTCTACTAAGGACAAAGTTTGTCATAATAATGATTATAGTGACGTCGACAACAAATAATACATGTAATAATGATTATAGTGACGTCGACAACAAATAATACATGTAATAATGATTGTAGTGACGTCGACAAAAAATAATACATGTAATGATGATTATAGTGACGTCGACAACAAAAGTGACGTGGACAACAAATAATAAATGTAATAATGATCATAGTGACGTTGACAACACATAATACATGTAATGATGATTATAGTGACGTCGACAACAAATGATACATGTAATAATGATCATTGTGACGTAGACAACAAATAATACATGTAATGATGATGACGATGATTGGGATATTTAATCAGTCATTATCGCAAGATATCATGTTCAGGAAATATGTATATTTCTGGAATGGGCACAACCATCCCGACACTTAACACTACGAAAGCCAATGGAATGGGCACATCCATTCGGACACTTAACACTACGAAATCCAATGGAATGGGCACATCCATTCCAACACTTTACACTACGAAATCCATTGGAATGGGCACATCCATTCCAACACTTAACACTACGAAATCCAATGGAATGGGCACATTCATTCCGACACTTAACACTACGAAATCCAACGTTAACCAATGGACGTAATACTAATATTCTGTCAGAGAAAGAAACATATTTGGTTATTGCTATTGTTGTTGTTGATAATGATGATGATGAATTTTGTCGTTATTATTATTATTAGAATACTACATTTGGTTCTGAATCAATCAACCAATATTACCTGTAGTCTTCAATACAATTTTTTTTAAAACTATCAATGCAACGTATACGTATAAATATAACTATACTTACTACAGTGCCTGACACGTGTAATCATAAAATAAACATACATGCACGCTTACATTGGATTAAAAACCATCTGTACATGTAGATTTGAGAAAAAGGAATTTCAAGTTAGGTATCTCAATTTTATTAAGATTTGGCATAGTCAGAAAGAAAACATTTGTGAAGCGCTCTCCTAAAACAACAGAGTGTTGGTGATGATATTCTATAAGCGCTCCCCTAAAACAACAGAGTGTTGGTGATGATATTCTATAAGCGCTCTCCTAAAACAACAGAGTGTTGGTGATGATAGTCTATAAGCGCTCTCCTAAAAGAACAGAGTGTTGGTGATGATATTCTATAAGCGCTCTCCTAACAGAACAGAGTGTTGGTGATGATATTCTATAAGCGCTCTCTTAAAACAACAGAGTCTTGGTGATGATATTCTATAAGCGCTCTCTTAAAACAACAGAGTGTTGGTGATGATATTCTATAAGCGCTCTCCTAAAAGAACAGAGTGTTGGTGATGATATTCTATAAGCGCTCTCTTAAAACAGCAGAGTGTTGGTGATGATATTCTATAAGCGCTCTCCTAAAACAACAGAGTGTTGGTGATGATATTCTATAAGCGCTCTCCTAAAACAACAGAGTGTTGGTGATGATATTCTATAAGCGCTCTCCTAAAACAACAGAGTGTTGGTGATGATATTCTATAAGCGCTCTCCTAAAACAACAGAGTGTTGGTGATGATATTCTATAAGCGCTCTCCTAAAACAACAGAGTGTTGGTGATGATATTCTATAAGCGCTCTCCTAAAACAACAGAGTGTTGGTGATGATATTCTATAAGCGCTCTCCTCAAACAACAGAGTGTTGGTGATGATATTCTATATCACTGCTACATCAAATGTAAAAGATGTTGGTTCGGTGTCGTTTTGAATTTAGGCAAACGAAGTACGAAATTTACATCAGTTTGTGTGAATATACATTGGAAGCCGGAGTTTAGTGTTTTGTTTTTGTTTTTGTTTTTTTGTGGAGCCATGCTATGAAACGATTTATATATCAAAATAGCTTTAAAGTACTTTACTCTATTACTAAAAGGAAAAACAATGTAAATTAATTGTAATATTTCAAGGTCTTCGTTTAGGACTTTAATTATCGGATTAAGTCTATTAGGATTGCAATTACCTAATATGTCAACCTTGTTCAAAGAAAATGTAATACAGATATAAAACAGTTTTAGTATAGATTCTGGTACGTTCCAAGGCAGCCCGATTATTAGGGCTATTCCGGAGGACACTGCACATTACGGATCTTTATTTGATTTTCTCACGATAAATGTCTGACAATAAAAACCTGTTCTAAACGTTTTTGATTTTCAACGTTATTTAATTTAGTTCCCAGAGCAAATATACTGATATATACTAATTTAGGTCATTTTTACATCGAACCGTTTCTCATACAGTAAGTGTTTGTGTTTAATTGCAAATTGTTGGCTTTTCACACAGTAAAACCGCATCAACGTCCTGTTGTAAATTTTGCTCAAAGGAAGTGATTGTAATTTGAATTAGATATAATCTTGGAGATTTGTCCAAGGGAGAGTTGTAATTGAATGTCGCTAGTATATTTAAAGGAGTTTAGACGTTCTATAACATGTACCATTAAGTCGGTAAGTGTAAATAATGGAAGATTTTGTTTATATTACGTACCACTCACGATTGGTAAAATACTGTTCTAAGCTGGTTTTGGATTCAATTCTGTATCTTAACTTCTTTTAATTATCTAAAATTGAGAACAGCACAGACTAAAAGCAAAAGTAACCAAGAAAAACCCGAAAGGGGCCTAACAATAGACAAGTGTTATTTTCAAATGAATTAATATATGCATGGATGGATGCAAGCATTTATATATGCCTTCGATCATATAAAATATCCTTAATTTTGTTTACCTTTGTTTCAATTATATTTTCCATTCATAAAGATAGAAACATTAAACGTGTGTGTGTGTACATGCGTGTGTTTCAGCAACATTTTTGAAAGTACACATTTGTCCAACATTGTAACAGAATACGGCAAGAAATAACTTGGATTCGTCTTAGAACGATTTTATCATTTTCGTCGTACATGCGTACAACGTTACCTAGGGTGGATAATTGTTTTTCTGGTTAAGCGATCGAACTATCATGTATCTCGTCGTAGATCGCTTGCGGAGAGAGACACAAAAAAAAATCACGTTATGCACGGGTATTTTACCCATGCTAATACTCATTCTCCTGTAGAGTTTAGGTAAGTTTCTTCTTTAATTGACACATTGGTCTTTTTTGATCTAGTCAAGGAGTGTGCGTTCTCCATTTTTATTCTACATCCATAGGGGTAAGTGTTACATTTTTATTTGATTTGATATGTGAAGCATATTCAGTTTTTAATGTCGTAGCGTGAAATGTTGCCTTTACTACTACACGGATTTGAAACGTTGTGAACTATTGAATTGTTCCAAGTTGCTATTAAGAGTTTAATTTAGTAGCATGTATCTATAGATTTTAATTCCGTTACTGTCATTGTGACCAGTTTGGTTTTATTTTAGCTGTGCGTATTTTTGTGAGGGTATATCAGGATGTCGGTTTGGCCGTAGTTATGTCTGTATGGGGATGGAAGCAGATGTGATCATCAAGGCATACATTGACGGAACTGCAGATTTGTAAACTTGTACGAATGGTGGATCCATGAAGGGTGTGTGTGGCCAATACAAGTGTGGACCAGCCCAAGAATTCAGGAGAACTGTGTTGTTTGACAATGGACACGTGAACCAGGTCAAAATAATTCGTTTGCAAGTTTTTACAAGTATTTATGAGTCATACGTGGTTGTGAATCATACGGGCTGTACAAATGACCGATTCATGAGTCATATGTTTGTACAATTGCCATGTTGATTACAATTGAACATATTTGTTTCAATTGACGATGATGTTTTAATTGAGTACAATAGAGTTACTTTCATTACAAGAGATTATTTGAATCTTACCTTCATTTTTGAATATATGAATCACAATTTTGTTTTGCCATTTGTGAATGTTTGTGAAACGTAATTGAATGAGTCGTATGTTTAGAGCGTGAAAAAATCGCACTGTATTTGTAGAGCATATACATATTTTTATTAATTCGTTTAATAAATTTCCATCTTTCACCACATTGTGTTCTGTTGTCATTTAATCCAAGCATCTATTCAGGTCAAATCCTGTTACAAATATTATGTTCTGAAAACAAGAACGAAAAAAGAAATACCTTTGTCAATTCAACAGGATATGTTCCTACTTTGAATAAAGTCAGAACATAACGTATATACTGTTGACTTTACACATTTTTCTATTCATGAAAATATTCACATTTTCACACACACACACACACACACACACACACACACACACACACACACACATACATACATATATATATATATATATATATATATATATATATATATATATATATATATATATATATATATATATATATATATATATATATATATATATATATATATATATATACATACATACATACATACATACATACATATATATATATATATATATATATATATATATATATATATATATATATATATATATATATATATATATATATGTATGTATGTATGTATGTATGTATGTATGTATGTACAGCACAGTCACTTATCGATCTCTAAAACAGTTGTTGTTGTTGTTTTTGTTGATGTAGGGTTTAACGCCATTTTTCAGCACACGATAGAATATACATGGCGGCCAGGATTTGTCACATACCCACACTGGCCGAACCCGAGACTCGAATCCACGCCACTCGGGGCCCTCTCTAAAACAGACACTTACACACACACACACACACACACACACACATATATATATATATATATATATATATATATATATATATATATATATATATATATATATATATATATATATATATATATATATATATATATATATATATATATATATATATATATATATATATATATATATATATATATATATATATATATATATATATATATATATATATATATATATATATATATATAATACATATACAAGGCCCTAATGATATGTGGTTTCTCCATGCAAACAACAAACCGGATAACTTAAGATATATAGTTGCCCATTGCGACGTAATCATCCTAGCCACACTTTATGTGCCTGTCATTTGGTTTTACTGATATAAACATTCGTTAACATACTGAGCTAAATAAGTTTTCATCACCATCATCATCATCAGCAGCAGCAGCAGCAGCAGCAGCAGCATCTTCACCATCATTATCATCTACATACCGGTTATGCACTTTGCTGTAACATTTTGCTTATTTTGCTTTTGATGGTATGCTTGGCCCGGTTATTTTCAAGAGTATATGTCGTTATTCAAGCCCTATCCTACATGGGCAACTACACCCAGCATTTTACATTTTACTGAAACACAGTGGATAATTATATTTGATATTAAGAGGTGGAGTGAGGTTGGCGGTGCGTAGGGACAGCGATAGGTGTTACGAATCTATGGCCATGTTTTGTTTACACTCCAGCCTCTCCAAACAGCTCTTGAATAACCTATAACAAGTGTCCATCTTTGAAGATACTTTATATTAGCACGTGTTTTTGTTAGAATTTGGCGGCAGTGGAATGGTCAGTACGGTCAAAGTAATCTAGGGAATCTATAGGGAAAATAATAGCAACCATATGGGCAACATCGCTAACACTGTCAGCACTCATGGTCTGACTAGTTTATATCCATACAGGGATTTGTCCGAGCGAGTGATATAAAATGGCACGTTTCATACATAATATCCATAAGTTTATTTTAAATGTAAAGTTTGTAATCTGTCCATATGAGCGATGTAACACTCCAGTTGCCACACTCCTGGCATCAGTATATGTATTTTGAATTAGATATAAGGTTTGTGGATTTGTCAATGTGAACCATGTAGCAGAATCAATCAATCAATCAATCTCTCTCTCTCTCTCTCACACACACACACACACACACACACACACACACACACACACACACACACACACACACACACACGATCCCAGAACGTGACAGGCACGTCCGTCCACAGAGGCTGCAGGAGAATGTCTGGGTTGTGATGGGTGCTGCCGATGGTTCTCGTGTTTTTCTTTGCCATCATTTAACATCCAAGCTGGCCCGTCTGTTTTGTTCAAAAGTGTTAGTGGCCCGGTGAACTGTACGTCGCTAGATTTCTTGGTCGGCAGCTTGTGATGTCAATTAGCGGTGGTCGATGCCTAAGGTGGTGAGGGTTTTTTCCAAGGAGTCTTTATATCTCTTTCTAGGTGCCCCTCTATCACAGTGGCCAGTGGACAACTCACCATACAGTACAATCTTTGGCAGGCGATGATCCTCCGTCCTGGACACGTGCCCTGTCCAGAGTAGCTGTATCTTCATGAGCGTGGCCTCAACGCTGGTGAATCCTGCTTGTTTGAGGACGTCAGTGTTGGTGATGAAGTCACTCCAGTGGATGTTGAGGATGGCGGGGAGGCGGCGCTGATGGAAGCGTTCAAGGAGGCGGATGTGGCATCTTTAGTTGACTCACGATTCGGCGCCATATAGGAGGGTGATCAGTAGGACAGCTCTGTAGACGCTGACCTTTGTACCTCTCTTGAGACTGGCGTTGTACCACACTCGTTTATATAGCCTCCCGAAGGCGCTGTTTGCCTTGGTCATTTGTCGAACTTGGCATCAGAGGATTGCACACAGACCAGGTAAGTGAACTGGTGAACTACATTCATCTCTCTCTGGTCAATGAAGATGTTTGGTGGCCGGTACTCTTCCTTGGGAGCATGCTGGTGAAGTACCTCCATTTTGTTTTGAAATAATATTTTCTGTGTTTATACAAGAGACTGTTGACACTGCAGCACGTCGCTGACTATTAATGACGTCATCGTCTTCCATTTTGGATTTCATCGGGATATTAACTCAGTTTCATTCAGGACTTTTTAATACTAGGACTTCTATTCTTGGATTATTTTTGGATTTGATTCGTAAAACCGTAAGTTCTTTTTTCTCATTTTCCTCATGATATTCTGGGGAAATAAATTTTGTTAAATTTTACAAAGCTTGTTGTCTTCACTCTTTTCTGATACTTTTTTGTAAGAGCTTAGACTAGCAAATATATATATTGCATTTGCCATTCAGTTGTGTGATTAATGAGATACATATATAGTCATATACAGGACGTCCACGAAATAAATGCAAATGTAATTTATTATTCCAATTTCGGTGTTAATCAAGGATGGAACTATCATACACGGATGTAAGTAAGGACGACATACTGTCTGACTGGTTGTGTTAGCTATAAAGCCCATGCCAACCTAAAATCCTTTAGAATTCCCAGATCGCTCAGATCTGGAATATTACGATACGGTTAAATCGGTAAAATTAACCACTTTACTATGAAGCTTCAGTCATGCCCATTTTTCATGTTTCAGCCCGTCCGTTGTTACACAACGAAGTACTTTGAAAATTTGGCTTTAGTATGTCGTGTACCAGTCAAAGTAAAACAGACTGAGGCGTGTGAGAAGGTGTGTGTAAAACTGCTTGAGATGTACGAGTCTGTGTGTGCGTGTGTTTAAAACTGGCTGAGGTGTGTGAGTAGGTATGTTTAAACTGGTTGAGGTGTGTGAGAAGGTGTGTTTAAACTGGTTGAGGTGTGTGAGAAGGTGTGTGTAAAACTGGTTGAGGTGTGTGAGAAGGTGTGTGTAAAACTGGTTGAGGTGTGTGAGTCTGTGTGTGTTTAACACTGATTGATGTGTGTCTGTCTGTGTGTGTAAAACTGGTTGGGGTTTGTGAGTCTATGTGTGTGTGTGTGTGTTTAAAACTGGCTGAGGTGTGCGAATTTGTGTGTGTAAAACTTTTGGGGTGTGCGGGTGTGTTTGTAAAAGTGGTTGAGGTGTGTGAGTCGGTGTGTATAAAACTGGTTTAGGTGTGTGTGTGTGTTTGTAAAACTGATTGATGTGTGTAACTGTGATTCTAAATCTGACTGAGGTGTGTGAGTGTGTTTTGCAAAACTGGTTGAGAAGTGTGAGTATGTTTGTAAAACTGGTGTTGGGGCAATAGGTGTTGTGCTTGTTTATGAAATATGTTTGTGTTGGGGCAAGAGGTGTTGTGCTTGTTTATGAAATAGGTTTGTGTTGGGGCAAGAGGTGTTGTGTTTGTTTATGAAATAGGTTTGTTGGTATAGATATCATGGTACATAGGATTCAGTTTTGTGTTTGTAAAACTGGTGTTAGGGCGAGAGGTGTTGTGCTTGTTTATGAAATATGTTTGTTGGTATAGATATCATGGTACATAGGATTCAGTTTTGTGTTTGTAAAACTGGTGTTAGGGCAAGAGGTGTTGTGCTTGTTTATGAAATATGTTTGTTGGTATAGATATCATGGTACATAGGATTCAGTTTTGTGTTTGTAAAACTGGTGTTGGGGCAAGAGGTGTTGTGCTTGTTTATGAAATATGTTTGTTGGTATAGATATCATGATACATAGGATTCAGTTTTGTGTTTATTTGTGCATTTTTATTAAATAATATCTCGTGTATAGACCCTGGTCTGCCGTTGATACCGAATGCGCTTGCCAATGAAGTCATATCTGAAACGAGCTATATAGGGTACATTTATCATTGCAGGCCTAAATGTAGTACAATTGTATTTAAGTCAATCCCTTAAATAAGTGTAGACAGTTTTGCATCGACTTTCAGATTTGTTGTCAGATCAGATAAACTCCAAATGTCATAAATTAAATTGTCATTACAATTTCAAGTACATATTTTAAATCAGAATAGTTGAGTTCAACCATAGTATTTATTTTAATGTAAACAAATATTGTTTGAGTACTGAAAGACATTTAAGAGTACTTTCAGTGTCATCGTACTTGATAGTGTTATCTAATTAGCAGGTTAGAGAGTCATCATATAATCATGACAGTACTCATATAGTAATCAGCCAGTAAGTATGTACTAATGTTGTACGGAAATAGTAATCATATAAAATTCTAGTGACCTAGCCGATAATAATCACGTAGTAATAAGGTAATAATCATGTAAACATTAGTACACAGATAGTAATCATACATGCCTGTAGTAATCTGACATTAATCCTGATTAAAAATATTTTAACTGTAATGGATTAAATAGTTGCTGTACTTGTACCGCTGTCTTTAGTAGTCCGAATGTTTTCAAATAATCATGAAGCATTCATACAGTATTCCTGCTTTAGTCTGACAGTAATCATGTAATAATATAATACTGAAACAATAATCATAATCATGTCGTAGTCTGATAATACTCATATAAACATATAGTAACTAGACTGATAGTAATTAGGTAGTGATAGTTTAGTAATCGTGTGATCATTTAGTACACAAAACAGTAATCATACCAGCATGTACTAATCTGACATTAAAATTGATTCAAGGATATTTAACTGTAATGGATTAAATAGTCACCCTACTTGTATCTAATACATATTTGATTAACAATTATTTGTATTACATAATATTTTTCATATTCAGATACAGGTAATTACTATTGATTGATATTACTATTCCTGATTACTATTACCGCATGTTCGGTGATAACGCCGAAAACCACAGCATACAGTTCGGCATGTAACCTTTCACGTCGTCGTTTCCATGTAGCTTTATGCTGCTTTTTTTTCCCTTTTGACAATATCGTAAGATGTTCTCTAACATAAGTACCCTGCGATTATACAACTTAGAGCAAATTACTGTCATTTTGTATAGATTATCTTTCGGACAAGAGTGTTGCATGCTTTGTTGAACGATAATTTACCTCTAAAAGTGTCTCTGATGACACATGGAAATGAATTGGTTTCTTGGTTGGTGATATGACTTTAGGTGCAAGTGTGTGTGTGTGTGTGTGAAAGAGAGAGGGAGAGAGAGAGAGGGGTTCTTGAACACTATAATAAAGTTCTGGTTGTGACAATAATGAAGACATGAAAATCAAGTTGCTCTCGAACTTTAAATATGAAAAAAAATCGTGAATCAACTGCCATGAACACCTAGGATATTGGACATGCTCCACATCGAAATATTTGTATTTACTTTGCTTAAATATATGTATATATCAATTTATATATCTAACAATAACGATCAGCGGAAAATGGAGTATTAACGATGGGGTTGTCTTGAAGAGTTCTCCTCCTTTAAGGACACTGATGTATATTATATCATAATAGTACAATAGGTTGAAAGTTCAATATTGCAGATATCAATGTTCCAAATATGTTCACTAATCCAACTGTTTGCATTATGGCAAACAACATCCAAATCATTAAGAAAGAGAAATCAAGTGTAAAACATTTAAAACAGAGAACGAAAGAAAACTAAAGAAATTAATATACGACATGTATCGAGAATACTACTTTCCGGTGGAACTAATGACATTTTTCCCTAAAAAGAATTTCCAGAAATAAGCAGAACCTGACTGTTAAAGGTCGAGGTCAAGTCCAAGCCTGCACGTCCGCCATTCCGCTCATATCTCCGGGGTGCATAAAAATCAATCACTGAGATCTGACCCACAAATGTAACAAACCGCCGACATATTCGTTTGCACACCTTCCCGCACCCATCTTGGCAACAGTAATTGGCCAATATCACACAAGGGCCCACACGGTTCACCAAGGGGCACGATCCTGAGGAAGAGAAAGTTTTTAATCCTGTAAATATGAGGATACAATAGTGAAAACATTTCCAAATTATGATATTACTTGCAATTACCAGTTTCTTCAATAACTCTCTTATGTTTTAGAATATGAAACTAGTTGAAAAATCTGAGATAATGTGATGTTTTCCGTCTGTCTGTAACTTCAAGTCTCATTAAAGTGTACTGGTGAGTCCCAGCGGAAATGCTAAATTGGTTACGAGCAATGTACGAGAGAGAGAGAGAGAGGGGGGGGGGGGAGCAATTTACGGTTGAACGATTCTGGTTGGACAACCGGGTTCTTCTTCTAGGGACATCTTGGCAGAAGTAGCTTATAGTACACTGATTAGCGATGTTAGGTAAACATAACCCATTCAGTGTCACCCCATCTTGGCATTTTAGCGGCTTTTTTTTATTGCATATCGAGACGGTGGCACGTCAGTAACATACAGAAGTGTGATACTGGTCTGATCCCAAAGGGTTGCAATGACCTGCAGGATTGCCGCCTTTGGGACACGTGACTTTAGTGCTGTCGAGGCAACAAAGACCAGGGCCATTATTGATACTGCTGCAGTAATATCCACTAGTGCAGGTACTTTGAAACGTGAAAGAATTACAGGCCCTGCTCTCCGGCGTTCCACGTGGACACGTTAGGGTGCCTTCTTTTGTTGTTAAACCATACACGTCTGAAAGGTACGACAGTCTAAGATCAGGGTTGCCTGAGTCATGCTGTACCTGTTATAAAATTATGAAACAAATTGGTTTGGAAATTTATGCTAGTCCGAAGAAGGTCAGATATGACTTGGAAATACTAAATTGGTTAGGAGCAATGAGAGAGAGAGAGAGAGAGAGAGAGAGAGAGAGAGAGAGAGAGTTACTAGTTAATGTTTAAACGATCCTGGTTGTACAACAGAACCCTGTCATTGAGTCATGGACATCTTGCAAAAGAAGCCTATAGCACACTGATTAGTGACGTTGGGTAAACAGATCCCATTCGGTGTCACCCATCTTGTTATATTAGCGGCTTTTGTACTTGCATATCGAGTAGGCATCACGTTTCAAGAGTGCAAAGGTGACTAGAGGGACACTCGCTGGACCCAAATGGGCTGCAAGGACCTGCAGGATTATCGCCATTTGGGCACCTGACTTGAGCTATATCGAGGCAAGAAACGCCAGGGCCGTCACTGAGACCGTAACAGCTATATCCACTGGGGCATGTATATGGAAACCTAATGGATTACAGACCCCGCTCACCGGCGTTCAAGGAACTTGTGCGTTTCCGTGTATCTTCTTTTGATGTTAAGCCATACATGTCTGAAAGGTACGAAGATATCAGATTTGAGTTGTCTGAGCGATGGTTATGGAAGATGAGATAAAATTCAAAATGTGTTTTCAAGAAACAAAATAAATCATCTTATGCATTGATATATTGGATTGGGTAGAAATAAAAACATACTCTTAGTTTACTTGTTACACGTTCTATTAGTCAACAGACTTTAAGGTGGTGACCTGTCCTGTCAGCCTGGTGTATTCAGGTCATGACTCATTAGACAGAGATGAAAACTGTCCAGATCGCTAGACCGTTAGCAAAGTTCGGAACCTATCTCCAATTATAAGTTGAAAAAGTCCTATTTGACAAGTTCTCTTTCCTAAAAATTAATTTTCTAATTTAAATGTAATTGTGATTATACTGATTACTCTGTAAGATAATTCGTTTACATTTCCAAAGTTATTGGAAGTACAAAAACAGGAGATGAGCGTTTCCTGTATAACTCCCCTCTCCGCCACACATGGTCCCTTTCCCACCAAAACCCCACTAGCTCCCGCCACCGAATATGGTATTTCTGGTGGAGGAGGAAACGGTGATGATTGTAGAATTACGTCATCTCGGACATACAAAATGAATGTGTAAAATAAATTATCTTCTTTGAAAGCAAGATTGTATTGCACTGACCCCACTTTTATATTGATTTTAACATAAGCACAAGAAAATGTAATAACGAATATATCGCAATTCTATAGAATATAAAATAAAACTTTCGGTAAATTAGATTAATTATTAATATAAAAATCTGTATCATTTAAAAGGCTTTCACAAGGCTAAACATGTTTCACCTCGAAAAGTGTATCAGTGACATGTTATCTACCTGAACACAATTTGATTATTTGTATTACCCATAACCAACAACGATAGGATGGACATAACAAGCGGATATCTCCGTCCTAGCATCTTACTATGTCGTTTACACACACAGCTGATTAAGCAGTTGCTAATTGGAGAAAATATTTACTGTGCTTGTGGTGTCTCCTAAAGGAAGGTTTTCTGTAAAAGAAAATGTGACAACATAAATAACAGATTAATTATACAAAAAGCCGCTTTGCACAATCCAAGCAACTGTGTCAAAACCCCCAATAAAAATAAAATTAAGTAAACACAGTCATTAAGTTGAATACTTTTTTTTCCATTCACCCCCCATAGAATTTCATCACGCGTGCAAAACAGCACATAACTGTGTTGATTTGACGTATGCAAAAAAGCACATGGTCAGTATAATACATACTTCATATACAATGCAGTGCTGCATCAATGAATAAATAAATGAATAATGGTGATTAAAACCCGTGTTCACATACATCTTAGGAGACAGATAGACGGAGAGACTTAGACATCGAGAGAATATACTCTAAGTTGGAATGAGTTATATAAATATTTACCAAGGTATTTTATAGTTGTTAAATCTTCGTTTGTGAACCATATGCATCGTCCTCCACCACATCAAAGCGAGTATCTTCTTTTAAGCGGAACAGTACGGCATACCTCATTGTAAGCCAATTAACATATGCATTTGTTTAGGACAAATAAAATGTTGTCAACATGGTGACTCTGTGGTCTATTTTTATATACCATCAGTTGTTTTTGTTCATTTCCATAGTCTTAAAGCACGTGTTTAAAGTTGATACTTTGATTAGTAGAATGTTTTACGAAAAAGACCCTAGAACGATCCGGATATATTTTGTTATATTCAACCAAAACTCTAACTTGCAAAAGCAAACTATTGATATTTTCAGTCGTGCAGGATGTGATAAACTGAATGTACGAAAGAAAAGCATTGACATTATATTTTGCACGAGAAATCGGCAAGGTTACACAGCACTACACTCGGCAGCACAACACTCGGCAGCACTACACTCGACTATGACCATTACCTTTGTCTCACTTCTATTTCCTTCCAACGGAATCGGAGACGAAGACATGCCATAATGTTGACCATGGTAATGATGACGACAAATATTAATACAGACGACGATGACGATGATGATGGAAATGACTGATATTAAATCATAGTCATTATCGTCAGACATCAGAATGATGTAATGTATATATTTCTGGCACAGACACATGCAATCCTATATTCACATTAAGAAAATACTAAAAATTAGAATGTTAAACAAAGGAAGTAATGCTGGAGATCTGAACATTTTGAAAGATATTGTTTATTTGTTGATGGCGATGATGATGATGATGATGATGATGATCATGATGATGATGATGATTTTATTATTATTATTATTATTATTATTATTGCTATTGTTACGAATCTATGGTCTCAAATGAGCTAACAGAAAGCAGCGAAAACAAACAAGTATTTTTCAAGTCAACGAGTAAATTAATTCCCTAGAGAAGAAATTGAAAATTTAAAAGTAACTCACAGTATGAACTAAGTTATAAATAGCCATAAATGTTCTATCACAAGTCCAAAATTATAGAATATTCCGAACAAACTCCAGTGGTGTTCTGAATTAATTCTGATATTGAATGTGCTGATGTACAAGTAGTCTGGAATAGTGTTTATGTGCTAACAGTGTTGACGTACCACAATGATATAATTCAAAATGTTCTTGAATGAATTCACAGTATTCCGAGACCTTGAATAATTGAGCTAAGTAAATCCTCTCAACTGAACATAATTAAAAGACTAATTCCTCTAGACAGATCTCTTAAGATCACAACCTGCATAAAAAGACACACTTACAGAACCAGGATGTGCGTCAAAAATTATTTTCCCCCATTCAGTTTAGTAACAATATCACATCTAGAAAATTCCTAATTTCTAAAATTAAATTAGATATTGAACTCAAAATCTGCAAACATGTTTACCTCCAAGTAATAATGATCTTAACATATAGACACAAAGACACAGTGATCACATTCAAGAGGGCTCTCAAAACTCACTTATTCCGACTGCAAGAACAAACTTAAAGACCCGATAATGTTTCCTACCTGAAATATTCTCAGCATGTTTTTTATATTTTAATGTTTTTTTTTGTTTTTTTTTTAATTTCATGGTGTTTGATTTTGTAATAGTATTATTATATGTTTTTTTTATCTTAAAGGTATTGTCTAATGTTGTAAAGCGCTTAGAGCTTCTAAAGATTAGGTGCTATACAAAGTCCTCATTATTATTGTTATTATTATTATTATTATAAACAAAAATCAGAGTAGAATAATCTATGTAATATGTTGTTTAAAAAAGAAATAAAAGACATTAGTCAATAATGCCTCTTCCTTCAATTATTGACAAAGGTCAAACACACAATACAGCTTAAATAGGTATATTTAACACTGTCTTCGTCATTGTCATGATGACGTTGATGATAAATAATAGTACATGCAGTGTCAATACTATTACAACTATTACCGATGATAATGATGATAAAACATGGCCGCTATCGTCAAAGAGCAATATGAGAAACAGTATATCTGAATGGCATATGTAGATCAATGCCGCCATCTAGCTTAACAGTATATATATATATGGCATACGTAGATCAACACCGCCATCTAGCTTACCAGCGAATATCGAATTCGAACGTTAAACGAAAGAAATACTCTCAACATTCAGAAAACTTGGAGATGCGTATGTTTGGTTGTTGTTTTGTTGTTGGTGATAAGGATGTTGATGATGATGATGATGATGATAACGATTATGAGATTTGTCATTATTCGTTGCATGATTTTATTATTATTATTATTATTATTATTATTATTATTATTAGTAGTAGTAGTAGTAGTAGTAGTAGTATTGTTGTTGTTGTTATTGTTCTCTAAGCTGAGGTTTAAGTCTCTCCTTATAACGTAGAAAGTCTAGTCCATATAAAATTGTCTCTTTATGAAATGTTAGTCCTAACAATGGCATGTGTTCGAATGCTTGGTATTTGATCGTGATACTAAACACTTGTTTCATATTATGCCAGTGAAGACTGACATTATTAAAATAAATAAAGTATTATGGCTGACAAATGTACGTATTTCATTGGTGTGGCAGACTAATGTACGTATTTCATTTTTGTGGCAGAGAAAAATACGTATTTCATGGCTGTGGCAAACAAATGTACGTATTTCATGGTTGTGGCAAACAAATGTACGTATTTCATGGTTGTGTCAGAGAAATATACGTATTTCATGGTTGTGGTAGACAAATGTACGTATTTCATGGCTGTGTCAGAAAAATACGTATTTCATGGCTGTGGCAAACAAATGTACGTATTTCATGGCTGTGGCAAACAAATGTACGTATTTCATGGTTGTGTCAGAGAAATATACGTATTTCATGGTTGTGGTAGACAAATGTACGTATTTCATGGCTGTGGTTGACAATGTACGTATTTCATGGCTGTGGCAAACAAATGTACGTATTTCATCGCTCTGGAGACAAATGGTTGTTTAATATTATTAACCATACTATTTACAGGCACAAAGTAGTATGATAGAAATATATAAATTAGTATCGCAGACAAATGTAAGTACTTCCGTATTGCTCTTTAAATAAAAATTAGTGGAACATGGTACTTGACATTCTTGTGCCGTCAATGACATAAGACAGTCACGTTAACGTTGCATAACAATATCAAGTGATCTTTGATCAGTTTGGTACGTGTACAGATCCAAGAACCATCAAAATGGCAGCCTTTAAGATGGCGTCCAAACTTCATACGTTCCACCAGTTTTTAAAACTGACCACTTCCATTGGGCCCGTTCTACAGTTTCATATTTTGAGCAGGGTTTAATTATGTCTATTAAAAAAGGAATTTTCCTATTTGGTTATTTTAAAGAGACCTTGTGTATGGTGGTTAGTGTTAAAAAAAATTAAAATTCCTATTATGTTTAGTATGTAGTTGATGGGTGTAATATGGGTTAGAGATTATACGTGACCTTACTTCAAATGGACAATTTCACAAAGTTTGGAAAATTTCACTTGCTGAATCTTTAAGGTGAATTAGGACACAAATGAACCGATACTATTTAAAATACATTTGTTTTATTTTATAATTCATTCCTCAAGATTTTAGAAGTTTGTATTCTATAATTTTAAAAATTTGTTTTCCCTATAGTTTTAACAATAATCAGTGTTTTCGTTGCATGGCAAAATGAATTATTTTACGCATTTAATGAATAATGACTTGCCGTAAACACAAAATGTGCGGTAAACAAACTGACATGTAGACAAAATAAATACATTTATTTTACAAAAGAATACTATTCTGATGTTTCTGTATTATGTTATATTTTATTATAATATAAAAATAGAGTTTTGGCAAAGCTTAAAACTTCAAGCAAAGTTCACAAGCCCTATTCTTAAAACTCAGACGCAAACTATAATTTATGTAAGCCACATTACTGTGATCTACTTTCAAAAAGATACAAAACAAACTGGTTTATAAGACTTTAAAAAAGAATCATATCCATTGAGCAGATTCAAAATCAACTGGAAGACAAGTAAACTTGTGCCGTTGACCACGCCTAAAAACGTCAGACACATTCTGTGTTCTAAGGAGACCAACTTAAAAATTCTTTACATCTACAGAGACAAATCAGCACTTCGTCTTCATTAGATCAAGAGCAGATTTTAAAGACTTTATTATGAAGTGACTATGTCGATATTATCAAGAGGTTTTTGAGATTCACAATCAGTCTGTAAGTTTCAATTATTTTAGAACGATAAACATGTATATAAATAAATTTTTCTGCTGTATAATCCGTTTCCTCAATCATTTCATTTTATAACAATTTTCCAAGTTCATAATTGATCGTGTTGGTTTAACGCGTTTTATAATTGAAACTTTCAAACCGGCAAAATTTGTAGGCAAAGTTTGAAAATCCTAGTTCAAAATGAGCATCGCAAGCTGAATTACTATTAACTACTTACAGACTCGACATATATTATTGCTGCGTTCTTTAATTGGTCGATGCCTTGTCCTGCCTCAAGGTGTTTGCGGGACGCCGAAATTGTAAACAATGTTTTCCTTTTCTATGTGTTTGTTCAGTTCTGGAATGATGTTGTGATGGGTTGTTAGGATGATGCAGACACAATGTGCTAGGACCATGCGAAAGCCAACTGTCGTTACCTTATTTGCATAGTGAGTAGTGTTAACTATTTAATTAATAAAGAAATGAAGGATGTGGCCAACTCATGCATAGTCTGTGCATATTGCTAAAAATCGAAAATTTATGATATGACCAAATTTGTTAAAGCTACGATAAACACACACACACACACACACACACACACACATGATATTGCTGCAGTTGTTGTTGGAAACGTTAAAATGCTCTTAGCGTCTATAAATGGCAGAGTGGAGACCAGTCAAGTCACGAATGAGGTGGCCGAAACCAATACAGTCCAGGTGGTGATCACATTTTCAGGTGGAATCATATCCGATATGTCCTCTACATTACTTGTAGTATTTGACAATGAAATGGGCAGTTTCACCCCTTTAAAAGCTTCTTTGATTTGGGATTCACATTTCACCCCTTTGGTAAGATGGGGACGGTGCCGTTTTACTTTTCGCGGATTGCATGTTCCCCTTGAGAAGATGGCTGAAGAGTTCGAATGTCTAATGAAACAGACTTTGATAGGTTCTCTTCGATAAATGAATCCTTGCTATGTGCATAAGTATGGCAATCGGCTAAAATAAGACAGGAGTAAGATATTTACACACATAGCTATTTGTACGCGCTGCTGTTCCTGAAACACAGTTCGACATACATATTCGATTTGGAGAACTTTATCTCGAATTGTTATGTGTGACTATATTTTTGCAGCTGATGGTAAACGATTTTTATCTAATTTTCACAATTATTATTAACGGTTGTAAATTGTACATATTGTCTTTAGTAAGATTTTGACAACGTGACAGAGTCTGTTAGGAGCATAAAAGTACATTGGATCTATAAATAGATGATTAGGTATGTGTTTATAATTAGTAATAATAATCTTAATTAGATCAATACAATTTAATGACAACATTGGGTTAAGTTCTCGTTGACTAATTGGATTTGGACGCTTCTAGAAGAATTCAGCAACTTCCCATTGGCTGGGCTAGGTCACATGAATAGTCAAGTTCGAGAAAAATCCGTCATATGGGGTATGTTTTTAAATATAGTTGTAATAGAAGGTGGATATAAGAAAATAGCTGGGCAAATCAGATTCATTCTTATTTGAGGAGTTTATCTCATTTCTTATGTTCATGTTGTGTAAGTCAGCAGGCGTGTTTTATGTTGTATTTAAATACGATTCGAAAGGAATAAAAAAAGAAAAACATTAGTTTTGGACTGTTCAGTGGAACTCGATAGTGCTCACTATTTAGACTATACTATTATTCTGGTACTATTGTGAATTATTCAAAGGAGTTTTGTACTACGCCGTCTTGACAATGTCGCGGTTTGGTAACACTGGACAACAAATTTTTACAAAAGTCATGTTACTGAAATAAAATTAGTCAATTCTTATCAATTTTTATGTGCTGAACACGAATATGACAGTCAAATTGCAAAATTGGCTCTAGTTTTTTTGTAATCTGCAAGAAATTAATGTTTACATAACGAAATGCATTCCAATAGTAAAAGGTCAACTGTAATAGCCTACCTATAAAAAATCAAGTCATTGACTACATCTTAGATTTCTTCGCCTGTCTCTTGTACAGCTGTTCGGGAGCATCTCTGAGGAGTGTCCAGCAGTAGTCAGCCAGCATTGTAGTGGACCATTTTCCCTGGTATCTTTGTTCCATTGTTGCGATATCTTGATGAAAACGTTCGCCGTGTTCATCACTAACAATACCACAGTTGCTAGGAAAGAAATCCAAATGGGAATGAAGGAAGTGAATCTTTAGAGACATATTGCAGCCAAGTTTCTTATACTTCATCAACATGTCTTCTACTAGTTCCTTATAGTTTTCTGCCCTTACATTTCCGAGGAAGTTTGTAGAAACTAGGCGAAAAGCATTCCATGCTTGTTTCGCGTCACCTTCCAGCAAGTTGTTGAACCGGTCATCTTTGAAAAGCTCTCGAATCTGAGGACCCACAAAAACTCCCTCTTTAATCTTTGCTTTGCTGAGTCGAGGGAATTTTTCATGCAGGTATCGGAATGCTGGCAAAGTCCGGTCAATGGCTTTCACGAAGTTCTTCATCAAACCTAGTTTGATGTGAAGGGGTGGTAGCAAGATTTTCTGAGCCTCAACCAGAGCTGGGTGTTGGATATTCTTCTCTCCAATGGCTACATTCTGCCTGTGAGTCCATTCCTTCCTCATGTAGTGCATTTCCCTTGCTCGGCTATCCCACTCGCTTTCGATATGCAGTAATTGTGACATCTTCTTCTAGAAGATTCCATTGTTGGAGTCTTGATCCTAGCAATTCTGCCTTGTTCTTTGATAAGTCCAAATCACGAATCAGGTCATTTAGTTCTTCCTGTGTTATTCTGTGTGGGGTTGATGATGCACCACAGTGAAAATCTGGATCACTGCATGCTGATGGACCAGGAGAAGAACAGGTCGACTCACCTTTGTCTTCGTCAGATGAATCAAGAGAATATTCTGCTGGAGGTTCTGGAATAGGAAGTCCCTCACCATGTGGAACTGGTCTCAATGCAGACGGAATGTTTGGGTAGACTATTCTCGACTTCTTTCGCTTCGTTATTCCGCCGGAAAGAGGAGGAACCAAGCAGAAGTAACAGTCATTTAGGTGGTTGCTTGGCTCTCTCCACACCATTGGGACTGCAAACGGCATTGATGACCTTTTGCAATTCAACCACTGTGAAAGCTGTGTTGTACATGTAGCACAGCATATATGCGGAGCCCAAGGCTTGTCTTGGTCACCAACCTTGCATCCGAAGTAAAGATGATATGCCTTCTTCACTTGAGAATTGATACTTTTCTTCTGGTTGGCAAATGTCACTTCCCCACAAATATAGCAAAAATTGTCCGCGGTATTAACACACTTTCGAGGCATTACTGTTCTTTATTGTACGTAAATGGATAAAATAATAAGTTTTATGTAACAGTAGCTTGAACTGTCTCGCACAACGTCTAAAATATTTTAAATGCTGAACCTATCTGATTGGGCTTTATATAGTACACTGCTTACGTCAGCTTCAGCAGCCGCCTGGCATTAGTATAATAGGCCTACACATGTATAGTACACTGCTGACGTCAGCTTACTTCAGCAGCCGCATGGCATTAGTATTGCATTGCATCAGAAAATGATGCAATCAGCTGTGGATGATGTGAGCATGATGGTATTATGCAATGTTACATCATTATTCCGGATGTTGCTGCAGTCCTACTGGAGAAATTTACACAGTGAAACATAGAAAATGAGGTATATGAATATCTTCAAAACGAGAGCCAATACAAATTTTTCACGGTTATATTCGTGTTCGGCACACCAAAATACTACAGATTAGGGCCTTTTCAAGTCAGTAATGATTTCACTGTTGACCAGTGTAATATATGCAGAACTTTTAAGTGTTTGGGACTCTCATGGAACTTTATCAGTATTATTTTGGAATTACTTTATAATATTGTAACATTCCTTTCACATTTTTCATTCATAACTTTGATAATTAAATTATTTGTAAAGTTTTAAATAACTTGTTGGTTTCGCTTCTTTCTGCTACTTAGTTTGTGACCATAGATCCGTAATAGAAATTAGATAGGTCATAGATGCATGTCCTTGTATATCAACGTCTAATTTCTATTCTTAATATTTAACGCAGAGGAATCAACTTGCTTGAATAGATTATACTGTACAATTTTATCTTGTGTTAAAATACACATTCGCAATTACTGGCCAATAAAAACCTAAAAAAAACCCACTCCGCTCACTCACCTTTACACCTACTTTTAGAATTACTGTTTAAAAATGCAATGCAGTGAAAATAAGTACTTGAATAGATTATAATCTTCTATCACATGCTGTTTTAAAATATGCATGCTTAATGTCCGGCCAAAAACACTATTAAGGTACAATTTTACGTGCATACAAAATGCAATTATACAAGAAGAAGAATTTAGGCAAGCCTATGACAAATCATATGAAAAAGGTGCAATTTTGGCATTCATAAATTGGAATCAGAGTTTGTGAATTGTGAATATTTTAAAGCCATAAATCATGGGCCCGTGTCCAACATATTTGGAAGAATAACAATAATAATAATAATAATAATAGTAATAATAATAATAATCTGGACTTAGTACAGGACCTCATATTTACACTGAAATATAACATATAAAGCACATACAACCACAATAATGCAAAAACAAACATCATGAAATTACAAAACAAACAACATCATGAAATTACAAAACAAACACACCTTGACAATGATTAAGGAAGTTGACATGATTGTCTTTATGTATGTTCCTGTAGTCAGTTGAAAGCAACTAATAACAGAGTTCAAAGTAAAACTTTGCTTGAGACAGCTCCAGGGCTGGTGACTTTAAAATATTCACAATTCACAAGCCCTCACTAAAATTTCCAAATGCCATTAATTGCCTCTTTTTAACATTATTTGTCACACAACGCTACAATTGCTACACTTTAAATATGAAATTCATCAAACTGACTTGTGTTTATTTGAATCTCAAACAATTTCACGTAAAGCAATGTTTTCTTTTTTCTTACTCAGTGGATCAACAGTCTTTATATACATTAGCACCTGAATTATGTCTTGATTTGTACACTTGTGCTTTGTTTGCACTGTTGATGTTCATATGAAGCATATCTTGATTTGTACAGTTATTATTTTGTACTGTTGATGTTCATATGAAGCATGTCTTGATTTGTACAGTTATTTTATACTGTTGATGTTCATATGAAGCATGTCTTGATTTGTACATTTGTTATTTTATACTTTTGATGTTCATATGAAGTATGTCTTGATTTGTACATTTGTTGTTTGTACTTTTGATGTTCATATGAAGCATGTCTTGATTTGTACATTTGCTATTTCATACTTTTGATGTTCATATGAAGTATGTCTTGATTTGTACATTTTTTTGTTTTTTTGTTTACACTTTTGATGTTCATATGAAGCATGTCTTGATTTGTACATTTGTTATTTTGTAATTTTGATGTTCATATGAAGCACGTCTTGATTTGTACAGTTGTTATTTTACACATTTTATGTTCATATGAAGCACGTTTTGATATGTGCCGTTCTTATTTTATACTTGTGATGTTCGTATGAAACACGTCTTGATTTGTACAGCTGTTATTTTACACTTTTGATGTTCATATGAAGCACGTCTTGATTTGTGCAGTTGTTATTTTATAATTTGATGTTCATATGAAGCATGTCTTGACTTGTACAGTTGTTATTGTATAATTTTGATGTTCATATGAAGCATGTATTGATTTGTACAGTTGTTATTTTATAATTTTGATGTTCATATGAAGCATGTCTTGATTTGTACATTTGTTATTTTATAATGTTGATGTTCATATGAAGCATGTCTTGCTTTGTACAGTTGTTATTTTACACTTTTGATATTCATATGAAGCACGTCTTGATTTGTACAGTTGTTATTTTATACTGTTGATGTTCATATGAAGTACGTGTTGATTTGTACTGTTGTTATATTACACTGTTGATGTTCATATGAAGCATGTCTTTATTTGTACAGTTGTTATTTTACACTTTTGATGTTCGTATGAAGCACGTCTTGATTTGTACAGTTGTTATTTTACTGTTGATGTTCATATGAAGCATGTCTTGCTTTGTACAGTTGTTATTTTGCACTTCTCATGTTCATATGAAGCATGTTTTTTCATTAAACTTCAAATTTAAATATCTTAACAACGCAGTAGAACTTAAAGAAGACCATTACCATAAACCGGAATACTTATTCAAGTGCTTTTACCGAAATTCTTTTTAGTTGGTCTTTCCCTTTAATCTCAGTTCTGCCAAAGGACGGTAGATTTTCAATAAAACACCCAAAAGCCAACATGACCTAATTAGATTCATTTACTGCTTATAATAACTCAAACCGATCCGCATTTGGTCTAAAGTCTCTAGACTACAACAAAAATGGAGTACAGCAGCAAAGTAGCCGATATATGGCTTGTGGTGTATACACCATAACCTTTATTCCATTACTTGGCTACGCATTATTGAGTCGGCTGCAACGATTGCTGAAAAGTTCCGTACCCACTAGTCTGTAATGGCTGGTTTCTGTACTGCACATACATATTTTAAACGGCATTTTCGAATCATGTGTATGTTAAAGCCATGTGAGCGCAAATTATATTAACCAATATGATCTGTTCGACATTAATAGGTCACATGCTTCGTTTTATACGAAAGGTTGCTGCTTGTGTTATAATTATAAATATTGTATCGAGACGATCTCAATAAGGGAAGGGGGCATACATGGGAAAAAATATTAATAATTTGCTAGTCTTTCATTATCTTGCAAATACATTTCTCATTTCGTCAGCTGGATCGAAGTTTTCTCACACAAACAAGATTTTGTTTTCGACAAGCTCACAAGGCAACTTATTAAGAATACATGATGGTCCGACTGAAATTAGAGGGGTTACGGACGTCGGGCCATATGAGTTTTGGAGCACTGAATAACACATTCAGGAAAACATCTGAGAACAAAGAGAAGGAATCAGAAGCGACGTTTATTTACAATAGATCATTAGAAGGTACACTAATGGACAAAAGTTAAACAAAAATATAGATAGACATAACAGTGGCCTAATGTTAATGTTCAGTTTGTGACTATCATCCTTTGCACAATTTAACATGGGGCCTCTTAAATCTAAACTCTCCCTCAACTATTTTCATCGCAGGCTATCTGGTTATTGCCTATGTCTTTAGCGATATTAAAAAAAACAAAGAGCCATTGAAGACATCTACATGCGTGACATGAATAATCTTGTCATTTAATTGGGAGATTATTGGGTTATGTGAGAAAACACTCAAGTGAACCAGGAAGGGTAGCTTTTTTAGCCTTGTAAACGTTTTCGGATTATTAGACGACCGCTCCGGTGGCCTAGTCGTTAGAGTGTCCGCCTCGGATGCGAGAGGTCGTGGGCTCTATCACGGGCCTAGTCTTACTAAAGACTTATAAAAATGGTACTAGCAGCTGGCTGCCTCGCTTTGCGTAAATGATTTCGAGGGGTCTTCTGAATGATGTCTAATCCACTGTACTGCTTGCCAGTAGCTGTGAATAATGTTGCTATGCTAAAAACCATGACAAATCACAATGGTATAATCCAAAATGTCTTTAAGTGAATTCATAGCAATTCCATAATACTTATTTATCCTACAGTCAAGAAGCACCTTTTAGTTGAATTAATAATTGATATAAAAAAATCCTCTCAAATAATTCAAAATGACCTATTCTTCTTCAGATATTTATATTGTTGTTGTTGTTGTTGTGGGGTTTAACGCCATTTTTCAGCACACGATAGGCTATACATGGCGGCCAGTATTAATCGTGGAGGAAGAACCCGGGAAAACCCCGGAAAGAACCACCGACCCACGAGAAGCTTCTGGCAAGCTTTCTCACATACCCACATTGGCTGAATCAGATATTTATATAAGAATAATCAATACTTTATATAACTCCCTTTAAAATACAAACTAAGACACATTTTCAAAACCAGGATGAAGTTTATAATGTTATTTCCAGAACTTCCCAAGTTGTAAAACAGGTTAAGGTCCTTTTACAGCCAACCGATCAGATTTCAGGACTATCCAAAGGGGAACCTAATGACCTGACCATAAGCAAACCAGAGACCATAGCGCCCATTACAAGCTGCCAAATCGTATTTCACAAATTCTCTTTCCTAACCGTTAGAACAAAACCACCCACATCAATCTAATTGTTACTATATTGATTTGTTACTATATTTATTACTGTGTTTATTTATCTGATTTCATTTTCAAAGTTATTGGAAGTACAAGGGCAAAAGATGATATTTTCCCCATTTCCATCCCTCCATTCTACAGCCACTCCTCGCCACACCTAAGCCGCAAGCACTCTCAACAACGAATTTCTTTATCGCAAAGGGAACAACGAAAGTCTAGAATTCAAGTATCATGGTAACTAAAACTTGAATGAAGAATAAAAAATTAAACGGCATAAATAATTTTCAAGATCAAATTATATTGGTCATGCCCCACTTTGATATTGATTTTAATACAAGTTTAGAACAAATTTATTAAAACTGTATCAAAATCATATAAAGAAAAAAATACTGGTAAATTAGATGTAATATTATAATAAAAATCTGTTAAAGTGAAAAGGTTTTCTTAACACAGAAAAATGTTTCACATCAAAAAGTGTATCTATGAAATGTTATCCAACCTTAACAAATTTGGAATTTTTTCTTACCTATAACTGACAGCGATAGCATAACTAACTCAAGTGGAATTGTTCGGCCGAGCATCTTGCTATGTCGTCCAAGTGAAGTAGTTTCTGATTGGAGGGAATTTTATACTGTGCGTGTGGAGTTGCAAAGCAGAAACTTTTCTTAACAAGAATGTAACATCATACATTATATTTTCACATTTAAAAAAATTCTCATTGCCTGACCTAAATTATGGTTTCGAGAAAAACAATTAAAAATTAAGTAAATATCAAATCAGTGAGTGAAATGTTGACCTTGTATCCTCGCCATAACATATGTACAACAGTAAGCATGACACTCCCTGTCAACAAAGCGAAGATCTACTTCGAAGTATAACAGAACTGTATGCCGGGACGAAACCAGTTCATAAAGGTATTTTTTTATATAGCGAATAAAATGTCGTATAGCGTCAAAATGATTAATATGTGGTCTAATTTGAGATTTATGTTTCCTATTACCACATTTTTACAGCATAAGGAAATATGCAGATGTAATGAAGGTTTCCAGGTCCATGAATAATTTGTTAGATTCAACTGAAACTCCACTTTGTCTAGAAAAACTGTTGAATGTGGTGACATTAAGGTAAGAAGAAAACTCATAAAAACCTAACAGTTACAAATTATTCATCAATGACCGGGGCCTTTATTCATTTATATTTCCTTCCAAACCGAATTAGACATCGCAAAACAAACTGCACCCACAATATTTATTTAATATCGTATTTATGATCACGGTGATGTCGGCGACAAATGATGATGATGGTGATGATTGGGATGATAAATTATAGTAGTTATCATCTGACATCAGATTCAGGCAATGTATATATTTCCCGCATAAGCACATCCACTTTGACATTTAGTTATAAAACATTGAATTCGAGAGACACGTTTGCCTGTTGCTCTTTTTGATGACGACAATGACGATTTATTATTATTATTATTATTATTATTATTATTATTATTGATATTATTGTTGTTGTTATTGTTATTGTTTTTTATTTTTTTAATATTATTATTATTATTATTGCTATTGTTATTGTTATTATTATTATTATTATTATTAGCATTGACATGGACACTTCGAAAACATATTGCATACAATAATAATAGTAATAATAATAATGATAATCATGTTTGTTATAGTTAAATAGCAGACTGGGGAAAAGCATATATTTGGCATGGGTACATTATATTCCATATCCATTTTAACAAAACACCTCAAATTCAAACCTTGGACAAAGACAGTAATGTTAAAACTCAGAAAACATACACACGCATACGTTTGGCTGCTGTTCTTGTTTATACGTTTGGCTGCTGTTCTTGTTTATACGTTTGGCTGCTGTTCTTGTTGATGATGACAAAGATGCAGTTTGTAGTTATTCGTCATCTTCATAATTATGATGCTGTTATTATTATTATTATTATTATTATTATTATTATTTCTGTTTTTGAATCAATCTGACGTTAAGATAGCTTCTTTTACGTAGAATATGATGTCCATGTCAAATGCTCGCCTAACTAGGTGCTTGTTCCAACGTTGTGGTAACAGCGTCCGCCTCGCATGCGGGAGGTGGTAGGTTCGAACCCCGGCCGAGTCATACCAGAGACATACAAAAATGGTACTAACAACGGCCTCGTTCAGCATTAAGAGATCAGCAGCTAAAATTAGGGCGACGATTAAGGATGATGAAGTTTTCAAACATTTTGTAAATACATATATCCGGAGATCATTCAACATTGTTAAAGAACGCAAGACCGATTGTTATCACCAAATGCATTTACTTCCTAGACACGGTCATACAATTTGATGGAGGCCCCGAGTGGCCGAGTGGTCTAAAGCGCTCTCCGTTACTGACCACTGCCATCTCACTTCTGTCTGCGTGGGTTCGAGTCTCGGATTCGGCCAATGTGGGTATGTGAGAAAGCTTGCCAGTAGCTTCTCGAGGGTCTGTGGTTCTTTCCAGGGCTTTTCCGGGTTCTTTCTCCACCTATAATACTGGCCGCCATGTATAGCCTATCGTGTGCTAAAAAATGACGTTAAACCCTACAAGAACAAGAACAAAAACAACAACAATCTGATGTGTGCTTTTACCTTTATCACGTATAATAACACACATTAAATGTAATATATAGTTCAAACGACCACCTGATTTTCGTGTTAGTCCGTCTATGCGAAGAGTTGCGATTATATACTGTACGGGCGAAGCGGGCGAGAAGTCATTCTGTATTTTTTTTTGTTTTTGTTGTGCATTTGTTAGTACGGACCTTCACGTTTGTATCTAATTATAAACGTGAATGAAAATACTGTTTTATTTGCATTGATTTCATAAATTGTAAACACAGCAAAACCTTTCTTTTATGCACTATTTCACACGCGTCATGTCTTGGAATCCTTCTGATGTACCAGTTTGTATTCCTGTTCTGTATAGTATCTTAGAATGGCAACTTACGGTGCAAGTATAGCATTCTGTATATTATCTTAGAATGGCAGATTATGGTACAAGTATAGCATTCTGTATATTATCTTAGAATGGCAGCTTACGGTACAAGTATAGCATTCTGTATATTATCTTAGAATGGCAGATTATGGTACAAGTATAGCATTCTGTAAATTATCTTAGAATGGCAGATTACGGTACAAGTATAGCATTGGACCGCGTCTGGGACAGATGTATTACAATTGTTTTAATTCAAATTTAAAGCAAATTTGATCGAAAAGGTTTGAAGCGCGATGTATTTTATTCACATTTTAAATTCTACATTTGCCCAGCTCACAACATCATTGCAAGCCACGACCGATAGTTCGCTACGCTCCATTTCCACCCGTAGCCGCCTGTGCAGAGATTTCCTCATTTCTCGGAAATATACAAACTCATGCTTAACCAATCACCTAGAGGGCGAGTAAACTGTTCTCGTCATTGTGATCCAACATGACCTATCATGCTGTTTAAATCAGCCGATCAATGGTTCTCTTCCAAGTACAATCGCTTATCAATATCGAAATTTTTCACTTTCATTGATATATGGAAGATATATGGATTTTGTTTTTATGTGTACTCCTGAAAAAGGGAAATCTCAGCACAGGCAGCCAGGGTTGATAAAGAAGCGCAGATGACAGTGAGCTTTCTACTAAGTACGCTTGGTGTAGCGAGGTAAGGTGGTGGTGGTGTCTGTTAACAGGCTGCCTAATTGAGTCATCGGTTACGGCTAATGCTCGACTAGTCGACTGTTATCCGAATATTCGTCTCAGTCCTACATTTAACAATAAGATTGCAAATGAAGATAATGTAAATATTGTATGATAATATCAATCTATATCACAGAAGGAATATAACAAAATACCACTACAGTCGAGACACATGTCGAAACAGGGTACAGCTCTTGTCAAAATATAACATCATATCTTTGTTTTTTAAATGAAAATTCCAAATTGACAACGAAGGTTCCATACGAAAGGAAAAGCAACCACAAGAATAAATGGCGCTAAATGGTTGAGGTAACAAGTATCATTACCAGGTTTGTAAAAATAGGAATTATAAGACACGTAATAACGGAGATGCAAAGAGAAGAGATAACTTATGTGTACCGGGTATGAAAAGCAGGTACAGTGTGAACCAATTATATCATCATTTTGTGCTTTGAGGATTTTGCTTTCGACGTCACTTTGACTAATACTCGTAAGAATCTGCCCCAAGAGTACGAAAATCTCAAAGAAACTTCATCAGGCTGATTTTAAGAAATAGGGAGCTCAGTATATGGCAGGTATAACAAAGCCAACAAAAATATCACCTCTTCAGTCAACTGTCCACCTGTAAAAAGACTTGAAGATCGATCTTTCTTTGATGGATTGTACATAGCAATATATTTGTATATATTTAAACTCCAAAGGAAATATTGACGAACTTTGGTGAGACGAATCCCTTAAATGGGAAGGTCTTCAATCTAGCAATATTAACCCGGTACATTGAATACGCGAAGCCCAACTGAGAGGAATTTGATTTCACCTCCTGTTTGATATTTCCGTGTAACGGATCTTCCAAGAGATTACGAAAATTTCGTTGAGCCGATCTCGAGAAATAGGGGCTAAATAAGGAAATAACTCTTCCCTATAATGTCCCCTTCTTATAGGATTTTGACACGGATAGTTAATTTATATATAGTGTGATGGGATATATTCAATCCCTAGTAGAAGCATTCACAAAATTCGTCGAGAAGAGTCAGGAGAAGATGAAATGAAGTAAACAATTAGTTTTACCAGATTATATTGTTTCCTATTCACGATTTCACATGAAAATATGTTATCAACTAAAATTCATGATTCAAAATGCAACTGGTTGCTGTTCTTGTTACCTATAGTAATACCTCAGATCTAGTAGTAGTTCTTATCACCGTCCTTACATCTTTTTGCCTATTAGATATAAAATAAATAACCAGTTACTTATTCCTGATTTAACAAATGCAACTGGTATCTCTATATCTATCTCTATCTATCTATCTATCTATCATGACCTTCAAGCACGCACTTCTCCACCTCGACTTCAAGCTGCTTTAAGAAAAGATGTCGTGACGTCATAACGCTACATCAGGTATCCACCAGACTTGTAAATCTACCATTAACATCAAAATCATCATCATCCGGAAATCATCATTTAACAATGCACAAACCATCATCATCATCATCATTCAATAAGTAATCATCACAGCCTAATGAGTAACCATGTGACTTTGTTACTGTAGTCATTATGGTCATCGTCATATCCAGCATCACCATAACGAAATTGCTGAAACAAAAATATAAAAACAAAACATTCTGACCCTCGAATTGCTTCAAAAATGCTCTTGCTCGGAGATGTAACAATCTAAAACCCGTCACATTTTGTTACAAAATATATCTTGAGATAAAGAAAAAAATTATCTTCATCCGAGCATTAAATAATTGGTTCCTAACTATGAGTACTTGGTTAAAATTGAGTTTATACGATTTCCTTTATGGAGGTTAACAATACATCGAAAAAATTAAATAGACAAGCATGAACATTATGTTATTTCGCAACTTACTAATGAGGCTCGTGGTTTAGAAAGGGTTGCTTGTAGATTTGTTTAGTTTTGGTCGTACGCTATCTGGTTGTTGAAAGTTTGTTGTCTTGAAGGGGATAAGCATTGAGGCAGGTGTTCGTGCGGATTCATTTTCTTTCCTTAAAAGAAGTTCGATACGGACAACAAATCTCAGAGATCAACTGAAATCTGGCTACACAGTTTCATTGCACATTTTCACTGGAATAATCGTCAGAAAATTTCTTTTATACATATTTTCAGAATATCTGTTGCAGCTGACGACATCGCGCAACTCATCCACAGACACAATTTGTCCGCGCGTAGATAAGATCTTCCTTTCCATGAATTTGTTTGGTCTCTTCGCCAGAGATACATTTAATATTAAAAAATTGTACACCCTTCCATCTACAGCATGTTTTGTTTGTCTGGACATACACCACTTGTCCAATTATTGGATTATTTTATTGTGATACAGCAAAAGACTGTTAGCACGTCATCACCCTCCAGACCCTTGGCAATTTAGCAAGTTCTAGACTACTGGTGCATCAACACATTCAATATTGGAACTTATTTGGAATCAGGTGTCGTAAAGGTATATACTTGTCCTACATAAACTTGAGAACCTTTATGATATAGTTATTTGTCCTTAGTTATATCGGTCTATATATGAATGGCTCGTCTGTCTGCGTCGGCATTGAAACTTCCATTCGGAATTAATTAAGGGGCTATTGGAAAAATTTGGATTGAGCAATGATGGTTATTTGGATGGATTTTATGTTTGTTCAAGACCGTTGCAAATTTCCCTCAAGAGTAATTTACCGTTGACGTTTTCGTTGATCACACATATGGACAATAGGGATCTGTGTTGGATTTGTGACGTGAAATGACTTTCAATGCCCCATGTATGAGAGAGACAGAGGTGGGGAGTCTTGGGTACTCTGTAAAAGTCATGATTGTGATTGAGAAATTTCCATAATATGGGGTGAAGAAGAAAGAAGAAAATACCAACCGAAACAAATTTAATTCGATAACAAAAAGATGATATTATAACTGAGAAAATGGAACTTTTCCAGTATAAACATATATTAACAACAAACATGTTTATTTCTTAAATTAGATGTATAACATTGTCAAATCAGTAGAAAAAAGCAATTAACGATGAGAACGAAATCAGAAGTTAAACACAGTATTTCTCCTTTAAATAGGCAGACAACTGTAAAATAGTGGTGTGGTAATGACTAGTATATTAAAGTACACAAGTCTGAGTATTGAATAATATACAATACATTTTAGAATAAGTTCACTAATAGAAACATTTGGGTATGTCAATAAATGTAGAAGAAAACACTGAAGTATGAAACTTCTCGGGTAAAGCATGAAAAACGGAGAAAAAGTAATAAATAGAAAGAAACTTATCGATAATAATACTTTCCCGTAAAACTAATAACAGTATATCTCCATATGGTTTCTAGAAAGTAAAAGAAACAAATGATCAATGGTCGAAACCAGGTCCAAGCAAGCATTATGCTCATTTATCTGGAGGTGAGAGGTAAATATCGCCCTCTGGGATCAGATTCCAAGATGTAAATGCCACCCACAATATTTACACACCTTTCTGCAGCCATCTGGACTCGGATCAGAATTAATACTTCTGGATCCGTATCCAAGAAGGTGGTTCCAGCCTATTGTTAAAGCATTTTTTCCGCTCTAGTTTTATGACAGTAATTGTGATCGGAATCCTGACAGTGTCTTGGTCTTAAACTTTAAATCAGAATGCCAATTTTATTATTAGACGTGGACACATTAATTTTTAACAGTTTATGTATAATGACACTATAAATTGAAGAATAAAATCAAAAATGTAAAAAGAAAATCTCTTCTTTCAAATTTAAACTTAAAGCTTAAAATAATTAAAACTTTGAAACGTTTGCAAAATATGCACATTTTTGGTGAGGCTGATGCTCATTATTATCTTTATATACGTCTATACATTTAAACTTCAAATGTTGGATACTTTTATAGTTCAAATGTTGGATACTTTTCAAACTCTGTCAGAAAACATATCTTTGAAATTCAGAATGAGACCGTGGTATCGCAACCAGACTGTTGGAGAGCTTCTAAGTTCGGCCAGCTCTTCTCTTCCAAATTGCTCCAAATAACAGGCCAGACCTGTATAGAAAAAACACAGGAACGAAAACCACGTTAAAATAGAAATCACTTAATTTTTGAGGTAGTGGACATCTATTCATCCCAAAACATATACAATCTTCAAATTTTTTTTATCACAGTATTTTCAAACATTTAAAGTCTAAACAACAGTAAATTAGACCCTCCTTGGATCTGTATTCTCCTCTTACATTACAGTCTTTTATGGTTAATGACCTTGAAACACATCACACTTTTTCCTATAAAACTAACTAATCGTCCTATCAAAATGGGAAATTTGAGTATGGCATTATTTATGCGAACAACTGGCTGAGTGCTTGACACATCATTATACATTTGAACAGGCATATTGCAGTCTGCCTAAAAATCAATGTGAGCCAACTTCCATAACTACATGTTACGTGTTTAGGATCTTTTAAATCGTAACAAGAAAAAGGTTAAGACAACAAGCCGTGTAAAATTTAACAAATAATTTATTTCCCTAGAAAAACAAGGTAGAAAGGAGAAAAGACCTAAGGTTTTACGAATCAAATCCAAAAAATAATCCAAGAATTAAAAAATAGAAGTCCTATTAATAAAATGTTCTGATGAAACTGAGTTTGAATTCTGATGAAATCGAAAATGGAATGCAATGACGTATGCTGTGGTCAGTGTCGTGCTGATGTGTCATCAGTGTTTTGTTGAATCATATAAAATGCTATTCCAATCTTTGAATTCTGTAAATTTCGATAATTGCCCAATAATTAGGTTAGAGCACAAATATTTCCAGGGGAAAATAATCTCTTAGAATCTAGATAATTTCAAAACAAATTAAAAATTCAACTCAAACTGGTCACAACATAAAAAAACACGTTGTCTTCTCAAGTGTTATGGCAGGAATGATAAATCTAGTTACGGCTCAAAACAGATGTCCGGATGTGGGTCAGTCCAATGGGAATCCATAATTTATACATGCTATTTGTCAGCTACGGCCTTAACTAAAACCAACAATTTTTTAATTTTTTTTTTTATTTTTGGAAAGAGTTAAAAATAATTAGGAAAAGGTTGTTTACACAAACCCTATATTAGTTTCTGAATCAAGGCCAGAAACTAGGTCAGCATTAGTTACAAAGTTTATATCATTAGATTTACGAAAATTAGAACTGAATTTCTGGAAAATGCCAAATCCAGTAAAACAAATAATTCCATTACCATAGCATGTAATGTACTAAAAAAAATTTATAACTAACACACAAACAATTAAATTAAATCAAATATAAATTAAATCAAATATAAATTAAATCAAATATAAATTAAATCAAATATACATAACATACTCATGGGCAAAATGTTTTCAGCTGAACAGTCACAAGATACCACTCAGTTCTCAATCCTGCTGTCTAAATAGAGCCAGTTTCAATTTTGTTTTAATTTTTTAACAATTTAATTTTACATTTCAATTTAATATTTTAAATTTACATTTTTACTGAACAGTCTTTCAGCATTAAATTTACCAAAGATTTTGTTTTCGAAATGTGTCTAAAAGATATAAATTATAGTTTATTATAATTATATGTCTACTGCATGGAAACATTCCTATAATTATGGAAGAAATATCCAATTTAGTTTTGGAGACTCAAAATCATTTGGTACAAAAAATGGTCTTTGCTGAACACCACAAATACATACTTTCTGACAGTTGTCACACATTTTGTTTGCCAGGAAAATCAATAAGACTTCGTGCATAAAGTCGAAATAGGTGTGGCATGCAAATGAGAGAGATTGACTAAAACTGATCATACATTAGTTGGTCACGATTATTACCTGCGCTTATGCACCCACAAACGTAGTCCTTGTCTGTTTAAAGAGAATAGTTTCCTTTCTCGGTTTTGTGGTGATTCTTTGCATAGATATAAACATTATTTGCATTGACTTAAATGAAATTTTTAATTTGTAAAGCATGATCATTATGGTTTAGCGGACGTCATAAAATCTTACCAAAAAATTCCCAAATCGCTCAAATCTGAACAATTTTGATACAGTAGAATCGGTAAACATAACACGAAATTTCAAAACAATGTTTTGCATCAATTGCTCAGCGCGTTCTTAATATTATATGAAATAAACTGAAGACTGGACCTTAGCATATATGATGTCAGTGAAGTTAAAAATGGTTGCAAAGAGGTGAGGACATTTTGTTTTCGAACTAGCTTTTCTTTGTATGATTATCATGGTAATATAATTGAATCTGGCATACGACTCAATGAAATGTTCAATTTGTGCAAGGTAAACATTTATGTTAAATGACACCTTTTGATAACATATGTATTCGTGTATACGCCGGATGCAAACAGATTAGACCCTGGTCTGTCATGGTACCCTACTATTGAAATGAGACATCAGTTAGGTTCAAGTGGGAACACCCTACTATTGAAATGAGACATCAGTTAGGTTCAAGTGGGAGCCTCCACCATAGCAGACTGGCTTAAATGTACTACAATGGTGGTTACGTCAACACCTGTATTACGTGCTTATGTGAATCATCTCCTACAGAGTTGGTCTCTTAACTTTCAGACCAGATTGCCTCCCAGTTTCATCAACTGTACTGTCATCACAATTACAAGTGCATACGTTTAAACGAATAATCAATTTCAGGTACATTGTATGTTTTAATGTAAACAAATGCTTCTTTTTATTACTGTCTGATATGTCCTTTTGTGTATTGGATACATTTAAAAGTACAGCCCGTGTCTTCGTTAAATGTAAGTTATTTTTACATAAATAAGAAGTAAGATGTTATAATTGGTAAAGCAGTAGATGAGCAAGTTAGTGTTTTAAAACAAACGATCCACATACTCTTAGGTTTATCTGCATCATTGTTTGTCACTCAGTTTTGAAAGAATTGAAATCAAATATTTTATGTGCCCTGCGTGTGTGTGTGCTAGTGTATGTGTGTGCGTGCGTGTGTGTGTATGTGTGTAAGTGAGAGAGAGAGAGAGATGTATATATTGGGTTAAAAAAAGTAAAATTATGGTTGTTATGTGGTCTTTTCTATATTTATGTTATAATTTATCAAATATTTGAAAATATTTTCAAGAAGGAAAGAAGCAATCAAAAAAAGAAAATAAATTAACGATGGAAACATTTCGTTTAACCATATCTAATTCGATCGTTAAAACAGCCAAGAGTAAACAAATAATGAAGGAAATAAAAATGTCTACAGAATAATAGAACGTTAATGAGTGGCGAAATAATAAATATAAATTATTCTGCAAAATATCTGAAAACAAATATTTTGAAGCTCCACACAGACAACAATGCTGCCCTGGAACTTTATACACATAATGAAATCATGATAACCACGTTGCTCTAGAACTTCATAATCTAATAAATTCATGACGACCATGATGCTCGGGAACATTATAATATAATAATGACATGACATAAACTGCCAGGACAGCCAAACATATTGGAGATCCTCCATATCGAGGGATTAGCGTTGTTTAGCCTAACCATATTATGTCTTAATTTGAACAGAAAACGGTTACAACATGATGTATCAACGACAATAACGGAAGCCAAAGTCTTATTGTTTAAACACAATGAAAACTTCAACGATAATGGCGGAGTAAATTGTTACATTTTACTACTACAAGAGTTGAATACTGCATATATCAAAGTTCATTAAGACATATTTTCGACATGGCATATAATGAATAAAACATAAAGAAAGAAAATTCATGCATAACGTAACAATACTAACTGATAGGATATTTATTCAGAATAACAAATCTCTCGTAAACGCATAGCATTATTTCGCTATCGGAGTACAAGATATGAGAAGTATCAAATGGTTCAAGGTCAAAATGAGGTCGAATACTGCATGGAAGTCATATACTCATTAACCTAATCTGTAGTTGCTGTCTCCGACACATTTACACACCTTCCCACAACACTGTTGACCTTGTTGGGACTCATTGTCCGGTATACATTGGCCCGGTTGTACTACACATGGGCGCACATCATTCACCACTGGTCTCGATCTTGGGGTACAGAGATAATTACCCCTGTAAATATGATGATAAAAATGAGGAAAACATTTTCTAATTCTGATATTTCTTGCCATGATCAGTCTGGTCAATATACCTCCAACTCCTTTTATCGTATCGCATCAATAAATCCGAGATATTGCAATACTGTCCGTCTGTTCGTAAGTCAATATCTCATTATCATTATAAACCTCCAGCTGGGGTCAGTGGTGAGATGAGGTATTTCACGAAACTTTGTACTTATATTGCCCCTGGTAAACATATGCGAGATGGGTATCATATCACACACACGCACACACACACTATATATATATATATATATATATATATATATATATATATATATATATATATATATATATATATATATATATATATATATATATATATATATATATATATATATATATATATATATATTTAAGTGTGGTACAGGTATATATATATATATATATATATATATATATATATATATATAATGATTTGCTAAGTAACCTTAATCTAGAAGACGCATTGAAATTCTGCAATATAATGTGGGTTTGGAGGGAAACAGTTAGGCTTTGTATGATAGGGTGGAACATGCGGTAGAAAGTGGCTGCATTTATATGATAATCCATTACAATGTCTCTATTTTAAAATGAAGTACATTGGCAGAAATAGCTAAAATGACAATCTGTAGGATAGGGGTATTAACGATAAGAACGGACACTAAAGTCGTAGTGGATTATTCTCTTTTAAATACACACACAACTGTTAAAATAATGGCGAAGTAAATTAGATCATATTGTAGGACACATTGAAAGTTTAAATTGCAGATATCGAAGCGTACAATAATAGCATCATTTCTTCTTAACGATTTCCAGAAGTAAACAGAGGCTGATGGTTAAAAGTCAAAATCAAGTCCAAGCCTGCACGTCATT
This sequence comes from Sinohyriopsis cumingii, assembly GCA_028554795.2. Classification (NCBI taxonomy): domain Eukaryota; kingdom Metazoa; phylum Mollusca; class Bivalvia; order Unionida; family Unionidae; genus Sinohyriopsis; species Sinohyriopsis cumingii. The sequence continues at coordinate 768,903 of CM068837.1, read as the reverse complement.
CATTCAGCTCGTTTCTCCGGAAGGGTGGAGGTAGACTAATGTCAACCCTGAGATCCGATCCCGGGATGTAACTACCACCTCCGGCATATTTGCAAACCTTTCCGCATCCGTCTGGGCAGCACCTCTGACCCTGTCGACACTCATCGTCCGACAAACAGTGTCCGGGCAATACCACGCACGGGCCAACTTTGTTCACCGTGGGACACGAACCTAGGTAAGAAAACGGTAATTATTAAAGTAAATACGATGATAAAATAATGAAAACTTTCCTGATTTATATTGACATTAACAGTTTTTGTATTATCCCTCCATATTTTTAAGCATAACGCATTATAATGTTAGAGATATCTTATATGTGTCCTTTTGTCTGTCAATCCATATCTCATTAAAATCCACTGCCGAGGTATTGGTAAAACGTGCGTATTTTTGGTGCCCCTGTGGTAAAATATTGGCTTGGAAATTCCTGTTAGTCGGAAAAGGCATGCGTTGGCTTGTCAGTACTAAATTTATTATGAGAGAGAGAGAGAGAGAGAGAGAGAGAGAGAGAGAGAGAGAGAGAGAGAGAGAGAGAAATTGCGTTACCAGTTGGTGATTGAACGATTCTGGATGGACAACATACTCCTGCTTTTTCGCCTGGGGCATATTGGCAGAAGAAACCTCCGGCACACTGATTAGTAACGGTGGGTAAACAGCGCCCATTCGATATACCCCCATTTTGGCATGTTGGTGGCGGCTTTTGCATTCCAATATCGAGAGGGCAGCATGTCCCAAACGTGCAGAAGTGGCCCGAGGGACATTGGTCGGCCCCAGAAAGGCTGCAAGGACCCGCAGGATTGCCACCATTGGAGCACGTAACTTTAGGGCTGTCGGGGCAACAAAAGCCAGGGCCGTCATTTAAGCTATAGCAGTGATATCCACTAGGGCAGGTGCTTGGAAACGTGAAAGGATTACAGGCCCGACTAACGGGTGTTCCACTTGGACATCTCCGGAGGTCTTCCTTTGGTGGTAAGCCATAAATGTCTGAAAGGTAATACAATATCATATTTGGGTTGTCTGAGCAATGGTAATGGAAAATGTGATACAAATTCAAAATGTGTTTTCAGGATGAAAAATGAATTATTTTATGTCTTGGAATGTTGGATTGGGGGAAAATAAAAACACTATGCGTTTAATTATTGAAAGTTCGATTAGTTAACCGACGTTGGCTTGTTGAGCTTTCCTGTCAGCCTGATATATTTAGGTCATGATTCATTAGGCAGAGTTGAAAACTGTCCAGATTGTCAGAACATAGCAAAGTTGTGAACCTATCTCCGATTACAAGCTGTCAAAACCTATTTTACAAGTTTTTCCCCTAACATTTAGGAAAATACCACTCATTTAAATTTAACTGTTATTATATTTATTACTCTATTAGAGTATCTATTTTCATTTTCAAAGTTATTGGAAGTCCAAGGGCAAGAAATGGGTTTTACCAATCGCTCCACCCTTCACTCCACACGCGCTGTCCTCGCCCACCAAAGCCGAGCCCTCTCCGCCACCGAATATATTATTTCTGGTTGGGGAAGAAACAACGATCAGTCTGGAATTACGTCATATCAAAAATACGAACTTAGATTAATTATTACTATAAAATTCTGTATAAATAAAGGTTTCACAATGTTAAGGATGTTTTGCCTAGCAAAGTGTCCAACCCGAAAAAATATGGAATATTTTCTTACCTATAATCATCAGCGATATGATGGCCAAAACAAGTAGAACTGTTTGTCCGGGCATCTTACTATGTAATCCAGAAACGCAGATGATAAAACAGTTGTTGATTGGAGGAAATTTATACTGTGCGTTTGGGAGTTCTTTGAAGAAGGCTTCCTCGAAAAAAAGGTGACATCATATGTTACATTATAATATAGGAAAAAGCCACATTCCTCCACCCAAACAATGGTGTCAAGCAAACAAATAAAAAAGAAGTAAATACAGTCATTAAGTTGAATATTGGCCGTAAACCCTCAATCGAACGTCATCACGCATGCACAACAGTAAGCATGGTCTTCCGCCATAACTAAGTAATGGTCTACTTCAAAGAGGAACACTACGACATGCCTGGATGTATCGTTTAGTCAGTTAATAGATGCCTATGTTCAGAGCAAATAAAATGTCTTATAACGTCAAAATTATGACTTTGTGGTCTATTTGATATACGATGAAGGTCTGAAGTACATATTTAGAGTTAATACTATGAAATGTAGAAGGTTTTAAGGAATAAGTCATAGAATGAACCGAATATATTTTGTTCTATTCAACCTAAACTCTAATTTACATAAAAAACTATTGATATTTTCTGTCGTGCAGGGTATGATAAATTGAATGTAAGAAAGAAAATTATCGCCATCAGATTTTTTGCATGATAAATCGATACGTTACACTCGGAGATGCTCATGACCTTTCTTTTACTTGATTTCATCCCACGATCTAAGTGATGTCATAATGATGACTATGGTAATGGCGACGACAAAAAATAATAATAATTAAATAATGATGATGATGACTGGGATGATAAGTCATAATTATTTTCATTAGACGTCAGAGTGGGAATGTATATATTTCCGTCACAGAGTGTTTACAAAAAAAGATAAATAAAATGTCTGAATTACGCACCAAAGCCAAACACACAACACAAATTAATTACACATAACACTGTCGTCATCATTGTCAGGATGACGTTAAGACAAATGATATATAATACCAATACGGTTGTGGCAGAGAAATATACGTATTTCATGGCTGTGTCAGAGAAATATACGTATTTCATGGCTGTGTCAGAGAAATATACGTATTTCATGGCTGTGGTAGACAAATGTACGTATTTCATGGCTGTGGTTGACAATGTACGTATTTCATGGCTGTGGCAGCAAATGGTTGTTTAATGTAGAAATAATACATTAGAATCGAAGACATTTGTACTTATTTCCGAATTTTCTGTATATACAAATTAGTGGAACATGGCTTTGATTATAATTGTACCATAAATAGATTTGATGAATAAGTCAGTTACAGAGACCGTTAACGTTGTATTAGAATATCACGTGATAGCTGATCATGTTTGTATATGTACCGATTCAAGAACCGTCAATATGGCGGCCTTTAAGATTGCAGCATAACTTCATAAGTTCAGCCATTTTTTAAAAACCTTATATTGGTTCCACTTTACAGTTTTATATTTTGAGTAGGTTTTGACTTTTTTATGTTAAAATAGGAGTTTCCCAGTTTTTCCTATTTGGTTATCCTGATTATTTTAAAGAGACCTTGTATATGGTAGATAGTTTTAAAAAACGTTTAATTCCCGTGATGCTTGGTGTATGGTTGATGGGTGTAATTTGGACTACAGTGTAAACATTGTGGCCTTTCTTCAGATGTGCATTTCTCAAAAGACTGCTCGCTCCACTTGGTCAGTTTCACTCACTGAACTTAAGGTAAATTGAGACAAAAATGTTCCGATAATATCTCAAATACAATTTGATATATTGTATAATTCATTTCTTGAGCTTTCAGAAGTTGGTTCTGTATAATTTTAGAAAAGTAATTTTACCTGCTGTTTGTAATGAGTAGATTTTAACAATAATAAACTTTTCGCTGCAAGGTAAAATGAATTATTTTACGCATTTAGTGAATAATGACTTGCCGTAAACACAAAATGTACTATAAATGTAGATATAGCCAAATATAAAACATTTTTTTTAATAAAAGGATACTATTCTGATGTTTCTGTATTATATTATATTATAATATATACTTTGGAATAGAAATATTTTTCGTAAAGCCTAAATCAGCAAGAATAATTCACAAACCGTATATGCAAAACTCGGAATCTACTGTCATCTATGTAAACACATAATAGTGTGTCCTTTTGTCGAAAGGTATGTACACAAACTGGTTGGAGACATTTTTGTAAATGTTCATAGAGCTGATGCAAAACAATTTGGACGATAAGTACACAGGCACCGTTGACCACGCCTAATAAACGACGTCAGATACTTTCTGTGTTGTAAGGAGACTGACAGAAAACCACGTATTCTTCATATCTACAGAGGCAAACCAGCAACTCATCTTCAGTACCTTAAGGGCATATTGATTCTGAAGATTCCATTTTCAATTGATAATGGTCAGCATTATCATTAATGTCTTTCAGATTCAACATCAGTATGTAAGTTGCATATCTTTTAAGAAGAAATAAATTTTCCTGCAATATAACCAGATTCTTCAATCATGTCATTGAGTTACAATTTTCTAAATTCATAACTGATCGTGTTGGTTTCACAAGCTTTTTAGTTGAAATCTCTAGGAGTGCATAATGTAAATTAAGAAAATTCAAGTTCATACCCTTTGAGAATAATGAGTACGGTCCAGTCAGAAACAAGATTTTTACAGATATGAAAAAAACTGAGAAACAATCACTCGGTCAAAACTTGTAGGCAGATTTTGAAAATTCAAATTCTATTGAGCATCTCTAACTGAATTACGCTTAAGATTTTTCAAAAAGTTCTTACAAACGCAATGTATATTTTCGCTGCGTTCATTAACTGGTCGATGCTTTGTCCTGCCTCAAGGCTCTTGCGGGAAGCCGAAATTGTAAAGACTGTTTTCATCTTATCGCTCAGTTTTGGAATGACGTTGTGATGGGTTGTATGGATGATGGACTCAGAACCTGCTGGAAACTGACAATGGAATCATTAAAAAAAAACGACTGTCGTAAACCTAGTTTGTTTTGAGCACTGCATAGTCACTAGTATTAAATATTCAATTTAGTCCGAATGGAGAAACGGCGGTTGTTGCCAACTCAAGCATAGCCTCTGTTGCTGCATTAATTTTTGATAATATTGCAGTTGTTAGAAATCGTCGTTAAAATGTTCTTCGTAAAATTAATTTTGTCATGATAGTCCTACCAAATGCCCATTTACATTTTCATATGCGAAAACAATGTCAAATATCTGGGTTTATTCTTGGCTTTCTCCAAACTAGGTCCGGCTGTTTTGTTTGCCTACTTACATTATTTGTACAGATATAGACAAAGACAAATTATATTTAGAGTCTTAATTTTCATTTACCTAACCAGAAGCATTATCCCGTTTAGCTACTCTGATGACTACATAAATAATATAACAATTAACTTCAGTAATCATATGTATGTTTGTAACTAGCCATTAAAAAGATGTTTCTATGCTAAAATACCCACGCTCATGCCCCCAATTTATAATTTGTTTGAAAATTTGATTTCATGCAATGTTAAGATACACACGCGTAGTGACTCTGGGCAATACACTAGTAAGACGCTCGTACCCCACCCACTTCACCTCTGAGAATTACCCTTTGCAGATCTTTACCCATTAAATAAGTGTTGAGTTTTCTATACTGAGACATTGCCCTATGTTTGTGTGCTAATCTACCATATTATTTGCAGCCGCATCTGAAAGTCCACATGCTGTCAGTTTATGGGGGCTTTACTATAGAATGGTGATAACTTTATAACAGGGGTCATATTGTCAGTGTATCCCCTAGGTGTGTAAGAGTGAGAGTCAAAAATCTCCCTGGTGTCAAAACAGGGGTCAGACTGAGTAAACAACAAACTTTGGTATCAAAACTGGGGGTCAAATTAAAAATTTGGGGGTCTATGAAGCGCAAATGAGGGTAAAAGGAAACAATGAATTGTGGAAAGGAGCGATAAAAAAGTTAGCTTTGTTATAAATCATAAAAAGGTTACGTCAATTCATTTATTTAGAGATCAGATAAACTCACATTTTCCTGATTGACAAACCCTAGCCGAAAACATTTCCAACAAAACAGAACCAGCATTTTACAAACAGAGAGACTCATGTGAATGTCCTAAGACGACATTTCAACAACGGACCATCGCATTTTTCTACACTGCTAAATATCTTTGAAAATGGACCTTGTCTAACACAGGACTCTCCTGCATTTTATATGGAGGACAAACTCCCATTTGCTGCCAAACACATTTAACATGCCACACTGTTACAAACAGATGCAACACACATGATAAACGTACGGCGTAGTATGGTATTTCCTTTGAGTTCAGACCATCGACTCCATGCTCCACCTTTACGAAACGTACCTTTCGATGGCCTAATGTTAATTTTCTGTTTGGACCTGTAATCTTTTGACCCTACTTAACAGGGGATCTGATTAAATCAAAAGTATTCCCTCTACCACTTTAGTCGTAAACTAGTTGGTTATTGCCTATGTCTTTTACGATATTAATAAGAAAAAGTCACTGAAGACTGCTACACAAGCCCGATCACAAATAATCTCGTAATTTTATTGCACGGTTCTTAAGCTCATATTGACAGGAAGTTCTAATACTGATTGTTTTTTGTGCATTTATAACCTATTAAAAGTTTTCTGACTGTTCTCCAATTATTCATTATACTTATTTCTTACACTATGTTATTTTCTACGAACAGGATTAAAGATAAGAATGAAGATTAATATTAAGGTCGAAAAGGTCATGAATGTACCAGTCAACTAATAACATGAGAATTTCGCAGTTTTCGAAAACATTTTGTCAAGTATTTTATACCGCTTCACACAAATTGGAAGATAATGTGGAAAATGAAATTAAATAAAACTAAGTTTCAATCATTTGCATCTCTGGGAATACAGTTTTAATTGTGAGTTATCCTCCTTTTGAATTTAGTCTTCGTGAGCCCATCTTCTGGAAATGATTTTTGTCTGTGTCAATTATCTTCCTAAGTTAATTTTGTCAATAAGAATAACTATGTGCCATAACCATCGGACCCAAACATAACTTTATGCAATTAGTCTATATCATTAAGAATTCTTTTCAGTACCGTTGTCAGGATGGAATCAGAACCAAAACAAATACATGTGAAAGAAGTGCATACAACAAAATACAAAATAGAAATTATATTTACTCCGAAATATTTTGGTTCAGTAGAACGCAAAATTGGTCGAGGCATTTTAATGCATGCTTGTTTCCACGTCATTTCATGCAATTAATAAAGTCCGGTTGACATTACTTTAAATCGTTTTACTAAACATTTGATTAAAGTTACACTGAATTATCTACTTTAATAAGATGGCAATTTTATATTTTTGCGTTGTTTGTCCATTATTTTATTTGTACAGTGTTTGTTTATGTTTTCCTTACTTTTTATTTTCCTTTTATTTCTTCTCCAGTTCGTCATTTATTTTGTTATTTTGCAGAAATTAATAGAGACTGAAGAATCATAAAGATTCAGATTTGTCCGCATATTTTGAATAGGATCAATAATTGTACATTGTGATCTGCACTATCTAAATAATTGAAGATTATTGATTTCTACGGCATATTGTTTATTATGTGACTGCTATTGCGGCATGTTGGCATCACACACACACACACACACACAAATATATATATATATATATATATATATATATATATATATATATATATATATATATATATATATATATATATATATATATATATATATATATATAAAGGAACAAATAATCACTAAAATCTAACAAATCTCTTTTGAACAGAATAATCAATTTCAAATACGTCATTTGTTTCATGCTAAAGTAGATCTTTTCATTTGTGTCGAATATATGTGATTTTGTTGTGTATTAGCTACGTTTTCTACAACTGTTGGCCTATATGAAAATCTTTCGAGCTGACTTGTATTGTGTGTTTGTGTGTATGTGAGAGAGAGAGAGAGAGAGAGAGACATACAGAGAGAGACAGAGAGAAAGATATCTTGGACATTGAAGTAAGGTCATGGCTGTGACTAAATAGTTTCTAAATTATCACATAATTTATCAAATATCTGGAAATGATTTCAAATGGAACGAGAACGAAGGTCAAAATGGCAATTAAAAGAGAAGACGTAATATAAGGATTAGTAAACTCTATGCAGACTATATTCATTTCTACAACAGAGTCCCGTACTGACGCCAGGGGCATGTTGGCAAAATAGGCCTGTAGGACACGCATTTTCCACACAGCGCCTCCATTTCGACAATTTGCTAGATACACTTCATTTCCACAACAGATGCCCGTGCTGAACCCAGGGCCATGTTGGCAGAAGAAGCCTGTAGGACACCAAGTTTCTATGCGGCGTCCAAGTGGTGTTCTTCCATTTGGTCAGTTTGGTAGAGTCATTTCTATTTCTTGCTCAAGATGGCAGCACATCCCTAATCCATGATGTGATGTGGGGGTGCAAAAGTAGCCTAAGGGACACTGGTTGGCCCAATATTCCCGACCAGTGGAATTACCGCCCCATGGGCAAGTGGCCCTAGTGTTAATAGGGCAACAAAAGCCAGAGGCTTCTTTGGAGCCGTAACAGTAATACTCGTTTGGGCAGTTACTTGGGAACGTGAAAGGATTACAGCCCCTGCTCACCGGCGATCCGATTGGACATATCTGGGTGCGTTGTATCCCATCAGTGTCTGAAAGGTACGGGAAAATTAAATCAGAGTTTCTTACATGATGGTGTAAGAAAAAAAGGTAAACTGAAAAAATGCGTTTTGAAGGTACGAACTAAATTTTTTTATGTCAGTGAATATTAGGTTGTGGAAAATTAAAACATACCATGTTCTGGAACATTACAATTTGGATCACGCAACATACTTCAAGTTGTTGAACATGATTCATTCGGCAGAGCTGAAAACTATCAAGATAGTTTCACCATTAGCAAAGTACAGAGCCTAACTCTGATCATAAACTGGAAAAGCATATCTGACACGTTTTCTGATCCATTACGAAATCACAAGTTATTTGTAGCCGTTACTATATTGATTACTGTACTTGATTACATATTTTCATAATTAAAGTTATTGGATATAGAAGGGAATGAGGTGAGTTTGTACTCTTCTCTCCACCCCACCCCCTTTGTACCCATTTCACTCCACACCAAATCTGCACCCTCTCTTCTACCAGTATATAGTTCGAGTAGGAAATAATGAACATTCCAGAATTACGTCATACTGGAAGTGAGTGTAGGACAGTAAAACGGCACCTATAATTTCTAAACCGAAGTATACTCTGTGAAAGCAAGATTAAATTGCACTGGCCCCATTTTGGTATTGAGTTTAATATAAATATAGGAATACGTAATTGTCAAACAATATCACAGGCCTTATCCCATATAAGATAAAACCTTAGGTAAATAGTAGATTACTTTGTTTATTAAAGTGCAAATGCCTATAAAGTACAAGGTTGTCTTGATAGGAAAACTAAATGTTTCAATTAAAAAAGCGTATCTTATGAAATGCTGTCCAACTTGAAAAACAAGTCTGGAATATTTCCTTGCTAATGACTAATAGCAATAGGATGGCCAAAACCAGTGAAAGTGTTCGTCCAGGCATCTTACTAAAAACAGATGATTGAGCTTTTGCTAATTGGAGGGAATTTATACTGTGCCTTTAGTTTCCTAGAAGTAGGTTTTCTAGACAAATGTAACATGATACAAAATCATACAAAAAGCTTTATTGCTTAGCTCAAATTATGATGTAAAGAAAATGTGTAAGAATGAAGTAAACACAGGGTTAGCCAGTTTAATGTTGACCTAAGTCCCCATTCCAAAGTCATCGCACATGCACAAAATCATGCATGGTACTCCAATTGATAATGCTTGTGTTCACAATGTTACAGGTCCATCGTAACAAACATCAAATCGTTGAGTTCGACCGTTCAACAAAGAAAGTATTGTAAAACTTCAGAAACATGTGTTTGGCTATTGTTTTTTATAATGGTATTATTATTATTATTATTATTAACAACGTGATAGTAACGGCGATAATGATGAGAATAATCATCTGTCATTTTTATTTTTATTTCTATTGAGGTTACCATTATAGTCTTTGTATCATTATGATTCAAGCAATATAATAGTCATCATCATCATCGTTATTATTATTGTCATAATGATTATCATTATTATTAATATTATTATTATTATTATTATTATTATTATTCAGCATCATTATCATCTTCATCATCATCTATGTTGAAACGAAAATGCACAAAACTATGAGAGTAAACTCGCCAATTGATTTCGTTTGCTTTGTTAGAGTCACCTCCCTTTAATGAAAGTGACTGCTCTTTTTAAAACCACCATTGGACCAAAGTTTAGTCCCGCAATTGAAGAACATTTCTCAGCTGAAACTGAACAGTGAATGCTACGAATAGCTGCGATTTAATTATATCTCGAATTTCACCCGTACGTGTGTTATTAGACGTCAACTGGTTCCGGCTGACAACCAGCAGAAGGAGGTGTTGATGTATAAGAGGCGTTGATAACATCGCTTCACCTTCCATCTCGTAGTTTCTCTGTTGGTCGATATGTCACACTGTCAAAGGAATTTAACGATGCTAAAATATCAAATGTGATAACGACGTATTTTATCATTAGAACAGAGAGTCACATCAATGTCGAGAACACTCTGTTTTCTCAACATAAATGTGTGTAATGTTACCGGTATAACACCATATCTTCCTTTCCTTTGCTGGCTCTGAATTAAGGCAATTTCTGTTAAAGTTAGGTAATTGTTAATTTTTGAGGAAAACAGGAGTTACGTCACCGTAATTTGTATACAATTTATCAGTAAAGTTGTCACGTGCTATTAACAATAGCCACATTAAGTTTGTTTCGTTCTCTATTCATAACGAAACTCTTACATAATCCGATTGTTCCTGTACTTTTGAGCTCTGAGCTAACTTCTCATCCAGACAAATGATGTGTGTACAACTGTTTCTAAGCCTAATTGTACAAACTGGTAAAAACCCTGGTTACCCAATATATTAATAGTACAATCAGTCTTTTGGCCTGACGCACACAAAAAAAAAACATCCGTATAACAAACATCCGTAACTTATTTTAACGATCAATGACGATTCAATTTATAGATGGATTAAATATTTGTATAATTAGTTTAATTTTGCATAATTAGGCTTAGAAACAGCTGTTCACACTTCAGTTGTCTGGAAGAGCACTTTGCTTAGCTCTCAGACAAAGTTATCGCATCCAGTAAAATTTAATCCATCCAATAAATTATATCGTCATTGACCGTAAAAATACGTTACGGATGTTTGTTTTCTGCAGAAGGTCAAAAAACATAATTTCGAGAGAACAACAGGAACGTTTTTGCTATTGTACTGCTACAACTATTATTCTTCTGATTATTATTTTTGATATTATTATTATCATTATTATTATTATTATTGTTATTGTTATCATTATTAATGAAAATAAAAATGAATACAATACCAATATTGGTATTCGATTTTAAACTATGTTTAAAAGATGAATCTGCATACAGATGTCACCTGTGTACAAATGTCTATTTGGGCCATTTTCCATATGTGGATGCTATTAACAAGTGTGTTTGTAAATTCAAAACGGTTTACATTGGTCTTTCTCTTGGTATACAGTTTTTATACAGAACATTCATGCACTGTGCAGAACCTTCTTATGAGCAAGTTGATCACAATGGACTTATTTGTTGTCAGGCCAGGCATCACCAAATACGGTAGTAACAGTTGATGGCACTAGTTGTGACTGCTAGGAATGAACATCTACACCTGGCTGACTCTGGCAACTTCCTTCTAGTGAATCAGCCCACCGAGCAGATTTACTTATTCCCCGGCTGTGCAGGCAGATGGCGAGTGATGTGTGGACAACGGAGGGGTTGAGTTCAGATGCAGCAGGAACAGGTGCTACCTAAGCTGTCGAAATCTTTGCAAGAAGACAAAGGAAACGCAGCTCATCAGTGTTGCCTGGAGCGGAAGCACATCAATGGAATGTACATCAGTAGATAGAAAAACACAGCGTTATGTAGTAGAAGACTGATCAGCAACCATATATCATCCCTGAATTTCTGTGTCATCGTGGTTTTCTTTCGTTTGACGACTACCAAATGATCTGTTGAGTGTGGGGCAGCCACAACGTGGATGTTTCAAATAAAGTTTGCAAGAGAAAGTTTGCGTGCCCTCGTAATTGTTTGTTTCTGCGGTTTAAATTTGGCAAATTGGATTTTGTTAAGTTCAACTTAACTTCGTGAATAACATTATTATTTGAAACGTGACAGGTTTATTTATAACGCTTATCAAAATGAAAACGTTTTCCAAAGGTGAGTCAGCAACCTAATTTTCCACCCATGCCATCTAACAACAACATTTTATCAGAACAATCACACTAATGCAGCTATAATTGGCATTGGTAGCAGGTGGATTAGTAACACCTTCATAAACGTTCTTGTAGAATAGAGACTGCATATCAGTGTTCCGATGACATCTAAAACTCATCAACGACAACTAACGCGCGTATGCAGACATTGAAGGAACTATCACATGTATTCATAATGCAAATTTCGATAACACAGCTTTACCGTCCTTAACATGATTAGTACGCCAAGTTCGATCGTTACTGTTGTCCTTTCTGTATAATGTAAAGGTATGTTTGGCTCATACAATATATAACCAAATACGCAATTTTTTTCTCGGAATTTGTTGCTTTCATATTAGTTATTATTAGAATTTATCGAATCTGAAATCATTACTTCAGGAAAAAGATATGAATTTCTGGAGACTTCGGCGACTGAATTTGAAAGTAGCTTTTGTTACGTCTAAAATTAATATATGAACCTTGATAATTTCAATAGAACGAATGATGCCATATAGTTTTGAACGAATTATTTACTTTGTTCCAAAATTAGTTAGAAATGAAAAATGGAGAAATTTATTTAAACTGCGCAATTAAAGCTTTAAAGCGACAGTCCAGGCGATTGTTTGTCTAGCGTGCCTGATAACAGGAGTGAAAATCACTAAAATGTGCCTAGCATGATTTTGATGCAGACATTGAATGTCTATTTAAATGAACAGCGAAAGGAATTATTTCATGTTTTGACTATGATTTTATATCTTTCGTACTGTAGCTTATATTTTGTCATTTAAATGGAATTGTTTCACAATTATTATTTGAATATTTATCTATTTTTGTCTCTCATATATTCTACCTTCTCTGGTGTTGTCAACTATTTCTAAGAGTCTTGCAAATAGGCAGTGGTTGAGGCAATGAGCAAGCTTTGTGAAAGTATTGATCGATGTAGCAACTCCACATCGATCAATACTTTCACAAAGTTTGCTCATTATAAGATAATATATAACATGTACGAAAACGTTCAATGTACCAATCGAAGATGTGTCAGTTTGCTTGAAACATAACTTAGTATCCGGATTATCTCCATATCAAGGTTTCTTAAGTAGTCTTTAGCATCTAAGAAGTCTACACTTTCCTAACCATCTTCAGTTCCAATCTTAGTTAATGACAGGGGAATTTTTATCCCATTCTGTTAGGAAACTCCTTTACAGATGTTTCCAAATAAATCCATTTTTTCCATATTTTGTTTTTATTTTCATTTCTCCCGTGACCACGCTGGTCATAGGGGCGACAATGATGACTTGACGACTATCTCTCTCACTCTCTCTATTTCTCTCTCTGTCTATATGTCTGTCTGTCTCTCTGTCTCTCTGTATGTTTCTCTCTCTCTTTCTCTCTCTCTCTCTCCATTTTGCCTTGTTCAACACTGCTCTTTGGGACTTTGCAAATTCCACTCTTTCATGTAATAGTCCCTTATCTTATTCTGTCTGCCTGGTTTTCTCTTTCCTCCCACTGTGCCCCTTACGACTGGTTTGACAGGCCAGATGAAATTGAAACGTGAGCATACCATCTTAGTTTGCGTTTATGTTTACTGTGGTGAACACATCTTCATGTCCAGCTGTACCTTGAATTCTTATGCGCAACGCATCATTAAAGATGTGATCTATACACGATGTATTCAGGTTCCCTCGATAGCATTTCATTTCTAAAGCATGGGTTCCTCTCACCAGATCTGTTGTCAGGGTCCATGTCTCACATGCATACAGTAAAACGTACACGATGAGGGAGCGCACAAGATTGTTCTTGGACCCATGCATGAATTTGATGTGCTTCCAAATTAGCTTCAGCTTAGCCAGTGCAGCTGTTTTCAGCGCAATAATGGAAAAGTCTCAGGTTTTGAACCTTCAGGTATTTGAAGCTTGTCACTGTGCCATCTTCTGTTCATCCACTCTTATTTCATTTTGTATGCTATTCGGACTGGACTTCATTAGCTTGCTGTTTTCATCGCTGATCTCCATCCCAAACCTTGGTGATGTTTGGTTGGGACGATTCACTAAGGTTACCAGTTCTCGTTCATCTCCTGCTAGCCCATCGATATCATTATCAAAGCGCACGTTGGTGAATTGTTCGCTCTCCAACAATGGAACTGTCGTCAAGATTTTTCAAGCCTTCAGTCACGCTTCTTTCCAGGTGGATATTGGGTGAGAATAGGGTGATATGAGACAGTATAGAGCAGTGGTAGTCGCCTTGTCAAGCTGGATTTTTATGGTGCTGACTGGTTTTCCGTTTATGTTTTGTATCCGCAGGATGGCCCACAAGGCTGCATCCCATACATTGCCGGAATCTTTCCTGAAATCAATGAAGACATGATAGAGGTCATATTTAGTATAGTTTGGTCTTCAGAAGCATCCTCTTTTAAAACTCCGTATTCCGTCCACCTGTAAAGAATCTCTTGATCTTCTGTGAGACTCTAACTAGCAGTGTCCTGAATTGTAGATCTCCGCTCACCTGTTTCTATATTCTCAGGTGTTTCAACAGCCATTTTACTTTTATTCTGGTTCAGACTTTGCTAGACTTCCTTAAATTGGTCCTCTAACCAGTTTGCTTTCGTTCATTTTAAGCCCTTCTTAATTATGTTCGTAGTTTCCCTGTATGTTTTGTTTCTTCAATGTCTTCTCGCTTTCTCCTCACATCAGAGAGACGTATGTATTCTGCTGTGATCCGGGGCTTCCTATGTTTTGTAAGTTCAAACGTGATCTTGATCTGTCTTGACATATTTATTTGTATCCTGGTCGCTTCCTACGTTAGCTGCTGGTACACTACATCTTCTACAAAAGCGCTGCCTCTTCCAGAAGCAGTCAATTCCCATAGTGGTACCTGTCTGTTTAAGATCACTGTTTTATTATACGTTAAATAATTCTTTTCTGACAAGCAGACAGATGCGACAAGATACAAAAAAGTAGGTGAACGTGTCGACAGATAGAGCTCGTTGAGTATGTGTGGATTAAGTAGCTTCGTTGATTTATGGATGTTTTCATAAGTGATATATGGATTATGTATCAATGGAAGCTTTTAACAGTGGACTGTGTTTACTTATCTAGGGTGTTATTTCAACACTTTGAGCTCGGGTGCATATATACATATTTTAATGACATGACATTTAACACAGTGCTGTACAGTGTGCTTTAATACCTACTATGTTGTATTCGCGAAATCCTACCCGATTTGTGCTCGCTGTAGATGCTTTACCATGGCGTTACGCAATATGAACTTAATAGATTTTGTGAATTGTTTGCAACGTGGCCGGAGCAAACAAGCCATCATTGACATAATCTAAACTCAACGAAGCATAAACTAGGTACATTAATAGCTAAGGCACACAGTATTGCCCATAGACGCCTGCTGGTCTTCGACTTGACAATGCAGAATAGTGTATTTCTTGTTTTTGTCGGACTCTTGGCATATTTTCGTACAGGTACGTTTATCTGTCGTTGTGACAAGTGTGTGTGTGTGTATGGTTTTTACTTTGGTTGAACCAACATATTTTCTGAGTTGAATATCTGCTTTTGGATAATTCAGCTATTTCAGACTTCCAAAATGACACTGAGATTGAGTTGCAAGTTAATAGTAAATTACAAAATTATTCTGAGCAAAATATATGAGGAAAATGCTTAGAGTGGCGGTTTATCCTTTGTGTGACAAGTGTATTTAGAGTTAATTTAGAGTTAATAATCAAATTGAATTCGAAACAATAGCTTGCAAGAAGCGCTGCAATTCGACAACAAATGTACCATAAACGTTAGAAAACCGAAAAGGTTAGTTCATAATGGGTGATTCGATTCTAAAGTGCAACGATCAATTTTGAGTAAATATTCAATCATAATTATTGATATTTTACATTTGAGAATAATCAGACTAATTTATGTTTTATAAAGTCTGCAAATTTAAACGTTTAAATCACAGTTCGTCAAGCAGTATAACTTCTCTTATCGGTAAGTACTTTAACAATATTTGCCATCTTCTGTATGGAAGGAGCACACAATCTTTCTTTCTCAACATAACCATACTTGGCACTTGGAAATATTTAATATGATTAATAAAGTTCATATTAACTACGGATGGATTTCGTTTCAGTAAATTCACCTTATCGCAATAATAATAGTAATAATGTTCGAATTGGGTTTGGTAGCAGCATTATTTTGTTGCAGTAATATCCATCATCTACATCGTCTTCATCATCTTCGTCATTGTCATCATCTTTAACTTCGTCGTTATCATATTCATCCTCCTCCTCGTTATCTTCACGTCATCGTCGTCAACCAGGGGTTTTGATCCAATGGATATTCTTAGAAAACAAAACGACAATAATCGGTTTTGTCTGTCACATACCTAATGAATTTTTAATGTGTGGTATGTAATTTTAGGTTTTGTTCTTTTTTGTTAACGCAAACTTATACTATTGAATACATTTATGCCATTATTGACCAAAACATTGACACAGATGCTGAAACTTATTGATAGAAAGCTTCTTTTTAAAAACGTAATTACGTTAATTTAAGTTAAAGACTGGAATAATGTTACTTGAAGTATTCTATAAAATAGTCCACGGTTAGTATCACACTTCATCATACTGCGTTCCTGCTATCAGGCCATCCACTCTACAGCTGTGTATATTATTCATACTAGTTGGAGTAATTCGTTCTCACACTCTTCAATTTGTGAGATACGTAGGATTTCCCTTTAGTCCACAATTCCATAATATAACAGTGAATGTGACTATAACTTAAATTTGGTGTTTAATGTTAAACCCACTTTAAGACTAACATGTTATTCCAATACAGAATCTGCCGTCACGTAATCAAATGGACGTTATTAATACATTTGGCTACAAAATATCTGATATTTCTTAACTGGACACTTATAAGTTAAATGATATGTATCATTTGGACACTGATACTTAAAATGATATGAATGAATTTAACAATTACGCTTAAAATGATATGAATCAAGTGGACACTTAAACTTAAAATACCATGAATCAACTGGACATTTATACTTAAATGTGTTATGAACCAACAGGGCACTTATGCTTAACATGATATGAATCAGCTACATACTTACGCTTAAAATGATATGAATCAACAGGACACTGATACTTAAAATGATAGGAATGTCCAAGACACTTAGGCCTAACATGATATAAACCAACTACATACTTACGCTTAACATGATATGAATCAGCTACATACTTACGCTTAAAATGATATGAATCAACAGGACACTGATACTTAAGATGATATGAATCAACAGGACACTGATACTTAAAATGATAGGAATGTCAAAGACACTTAGGTCTAACATGATATAAACCAACTACATACTTACGCTTAACATGATATGAATCAACTGCATACTTACGCTTAAAATGACATGAATCAACAGGACACTGATACTTAAAATGATATGAATGTCCAAGACACTTAGGCCTAACATGATATAAACCAACAGGACACTTATGCTTAAAATGATATAAACCAACATGACACTTGTACCTAAAATAATATGAACCAACATGACGCTTATACCTTCAATGGTATGAATCAACTGGACAATTATACTTAAAATTTTATGAACCAAAAGGACATTGATACTTAAAATGATACGAATGAAGAAGACACTTGTGCCTAAAATGTTATGAATCGACAGGACAGTTGTGCTTAAAATGATTTGAACCAACGGGGAACTCATGATTAAAATGATATGAATTGACTGGACACTTATGAATAAAGCGATATGAATCAACGGGACACTCTTAATTACTGATATTTGTAAATATTCTGGCTTGTATCTTTGAGAATTCTTGATAGAGTACAGCACGCTCTAAATGATTTTTTTTCTGTACAAATTACCGAAGGTTTATGTGACGCATGGATTTATTTCGATTCTCAAAATCTGATGATGTTCATCATATCTACGCAAATTATTTTTAAAATATGGCAATAAGAAATAAAGAAAATAATGGGTCACACAACTATTATGAACAATTACGAATAAGATCTATATGCTCTCTTGATTGTCGAAAATTCGATTAACTTAAATCCTCTAATTTATTATACATTTTAAGAACTGAATTTAGTTTAATTAATTAATTACCTTTTTCGTTTCTCAGATTCAGTTATTTTCTTATTTATTAACCGTTTCTTATCTCCATCTTGCCAGCAACAACCGATGCAAAAATAGTCTGGCTGAAAGAAGTGACTTCACAATTCCAGACACACAAACGTATAGTTCCTGAACCCGAACTTCCTGACCAGTTGGTCTTTCACCTCAATGGCAAATCGGAAGATCTGACATTAAAACTGACGAGAAATCATCTGATTGATCCAAATGTTGACATCTATACCGTGCGAAAATTGAAGGACGGTCGATCCCATCTGACCAAGACCCTATATTTGGAAAAGGAGGTAATGTTTCAAAAACACACAAACAGACGTGAATATGTATAAATCGCGGCCTTATTAAAGGTACACTTAATGATAATTACATGAATGTGGGGTTTCTAACATACTTGTAAAATTTATTAAAACAATGGTATGGTCGAGTTTTTAAGGAAACGCGTTTCTTTAGTACACGTGGTAGGTATTTATGAAACATTTGCACTATTCGTTTAATACATAGCACTCAGATTTTAAAACCCTTTAAAGGTTTACGTAGGGCCCATATTATCGTGCAAGTGATTATTCTAGCTTATAAAACGGGTCAGGAGGAATTAAATTTACATAGTGAGTTAATTTCTTTTTAACTGTGCATATTACATTTCAATAGATTCTTTTATAAATTTCAAACTAATGAAACAAATTGAAGACTCTGAAATGCATTATGCATATATAATTTGTTTATAGAAAGCTAATTGCAGAAAGGGATTACTATTTTTAAGTTATTAGGAAACCAGAAAATATGAATTTTAACGAGCTAAATGTTCTTTCAATAAAATAGTTAATAAGGATCGGATGAGGAAATTAGCATACATAATAATGAAGTCCACCTTAACATATAACAAATGCCAGGACTGCATATGGAAAAAATAAAGTAAGCCTGTACTAGGTATAGCAATAAATAAAGGAAGCCAGGACAGGATCTGGCGATAACTAAAGTAAGCCACGACCAATATGACAATACAAAGTAAGCCCGGACTAGACATGGCCATAAATAAAAGTGAACCACTACCAGATATGGCATTAGGAAAACCACGAGACGATATTGCAAAGACCAGGGCTATTGTTTGAATTCGAATGTTATGATAATGATTTTAAACAATCTTTTTTTATGTTGACGTTCAACAACCAAACATCAACCATCCTACCACACTCACTCTTAATTATGTGTACCATTAAACATAAATTGTGATACATATCTAACAAATAAATCTTGGACAGATACAAAATTAAACATAATAACATTTCTTCAGTAAAGGCAAAACGCAGTTCTTATAAACCATGATTTGATATTTTAGAATGTTAGTCTGTAAATCTGCAACCATAGAAAAACTGATTTTGAGAGTTTCTCTGTCTATTTGCACCTAAATAATCAGATGAACATTGGTTAATTTAAGACATATAATTCTGAGATCAAACAAAATACAATGCCAGTGAAAAATGTTTTAAACGCCAACATTTATAACAGCTATATGCAGTTGTTCTTCATTAGGGGAAACAAAAAGTCAGCAAATAAGACAGTCTTGTGGATTACCACGTTAGGTTGATTCTACTTTATTGGGTCACTTTACATAATGTACAAAATACAAAGAAAGAAGCATTGAACTCATTCTGTGAGAATCCAGCGTACGTTCATTAAAGTTATAACGATTTATCTTTCGACGATTCTCTTTCTGGCTATTCAATCGTAGGATAAAGCAATTTGATGTTATTAGCATCATTAACCGACTGTGCAGATTGATTCAGAAGCTGGATGACAATGTTTCCCGTTCATAATCTTTAGTTTTGACTTTAAACACTGCAGCTGATTATGTAAGTGTTTCATAGCATTTGAGTATCGAGCTGAATGGCTAAAGGATACTATTGAAAATAATATGTTAGTATTAGCAAATCAAGAGGTATTCTAATTATGTCCCATACATAAATCAATAAGACATATCCTGCATTAGGTTTCTGCGCATTTGGAACTCCTGAGATTTGATTTCCCATTGTGTTAATGTATGACATCATATTCAATCATGTTTCCGTGAAAACAAAAGTGGTTAACCACAAACTGTTGTCATCCTCCAAAAATGCTAAAGTCATTTAGCTAGGAGAATGTGAAATATGGCAAAAGTGAATGTGAGAAGTTAAACAAGGACCCGTATCCAAAGATAATATTGCAATTCAATGAGGGCCCCGAGTGGCCGAGTGGTCTAAAGCGCTCTTCGTTACGGATCACTGCCATCTCACCTGTCTGCGGCGGTTCGAGTCTAAGATTCAGCCAATGTGGGCATGTGAGAAAGCTTGCCAGTAGCTTCTCGTGGGTTGGTGGTTCTTTCCGGGGTTTTCCGGGTTCTTCCTCCACCATTAATACTGGCGCCATGTATAGCCTATCGTGCTGAAAAATGGCGTTAAACCCCACAACAACAACAACAACAGCAATTCAATGAACTTCTTGACGGCAACATTCGTCTTAAGTAGAAAACTGACGGTTTTGAGTACGAGCAATTAATTTTAAATTCTGTAGGTTGCAGGACGGAAAATTTTATTAAACACATGGGTTATGAAATATCTCCTAGAGATAGAAAGTACTATACAATGAACTGGGCATTCTGAAGCAAATATCAAACATGAAATGATAGGTTACCTATTGGAACGTCTTATCAAATTTACGGAATATGAAACATTTAATATTGATTGAATAGTACATGAAATGAACCTGCCTGTTAAATAATGGACCTAAGGTAAAATTAGTACAGGAAGCAACGTAACACACCTCTCACTACAGACCATTCCAGACAAAACATACATCTAGCGTCAAGAATGTGATTCTATGGTACGGGATAAAGGTTCACGTAGACATGATTTCAGATATACTAAGCTAACATTACTTTTGCCAAAATGGATTGCCGAATAAAAGATACACAATTTATATTTGTTTATTATTTAGTATATTTCAAACATCACTAATAACAACAAAAAAATGAATGTTTGCTCTATGCTTGCAGTACGGGTATGTTTAGCGCCGTTATAAAGGCGGAAACAGCCGATTCATGCTTGAGAGGAAACGCTACTGGCAATGTCTTTTTCAAACAGGAATAATCAACCATACTTGTTTTATCGATTTTATCGCTCAAACATTTTGGTTTCGAAACTCACATTTGAAAAAAAAAAAACAACATGAAATATGTTGTAGTACGTAAGGGTCTTAGCCAGAGGTCGAAATCCAACTATATGTCTCGTATTCGTACATAAACTATTATAAAATTGATAACATTATTAACAATGCTGTGTAAATCTACATTGGCGTAGACATTTTTGAAGAAGGCGTTCCTGTCCAATACTTTTGCACAACCATGTTACATATTGTTACGGCTATGTCGTCATAAACGAAGTAAAATTGAAAGGAAAACCATTAAGAATTAATCACCATATTAGAAATCCAGACAGACCAATGACGTAACGGCACATAATACATACTGGCATATACCCAATTATGCAAGTCACATAGAGATTGTTCAGAGGCTTGTAAAGCATATTTTATAAAACTTCGAATGCTTAATTCATTTTTAATTAAAACTTGAAAAGAATTTGTGAAAGAAAAGATGATACGTAACGGATACAAAATAGCATCAATGCTTTGTCCGAATAGGGGGAAAGGAACTCGTTTGAACTGGCGTAGAAACAAATGTCTCATTGTAATCCAGCGCCGTATCTAACTCGTTCGTTCCACCAACTCAGAACAAAACACAAATTTTGTTTTGTTTTCATGTTCGAAAATAATTATTGTTAAACGGTCGCACTAGGATTTATCTCTGGCACCAGAGCTGTCACTTCAAATACCATTGTCAATGTCACCTAGGCTGAAGTCTACTACCAACATGGTTTAGATATTTTTTGAACTTTCGATTTATGTCGTTGTGTTGAAGCGCTGCATGCAAATACAACTAGTCGCGGGCATCTGTATAGAATTATATTATCTGTAGTTTCATCTTGTCAGTATCTGGTCATCCATATTATATTTTGCTTATCTGAAAATGCATTTGCCTGAGAAGTTGTTATAGTTTTGGACCGAATTGGGTAATATATTGTTACTACTTTCTGATATTTTGTTGCTATTTCTGATGGTTAGTAAGCGAAGACATTTTTCAGTGAGATTATCATTAATATATGATAGCGTTCACTGTCTGCATTAGTTACGTTGAGTGAAAGTTTTGCAGCGGTGTTACGGGAAGTTACTCAGTTGTGTCTATATATATATATATATATATATATATATATATATATATATATATATATATATATATATATATATATATATATATCATCAAACTGGCAAAGCTTTTACTGCTTTAAGACGAATTGGATTACAGGTTACTTATTTACTTATTATCAGGTGGACTCAATAACTAGGTGACATGTTCGAACATAATATTTAAGGACTATGTACTAATAATGTTACACCTGCTGGCTTTAGCGTTCCAGCCTACATTCTTCAGACAAATATCATACGGATATGTAACTGGTTTTGTGTTCATATTAACGTCACATTCTTGCAAGCTGTAGTATAAAGAAGCGAAACTAAGCTTATCCTTATTAGCCAAGATAGATAGATAGATAGTTAGATAGACAGATAGATAGATAGATAGATAGCTAGATAGATAGATAGATAGATAGATAGATAGATAGATAGGTAGATGGATGGATGGATGGATGGATGGATATATAGATAGAGGGATAGATAGATAGATAGATAGATAGATGGATGGATGGATGGATGGATGGATGGATGGATGGATGGATATATATATAGATAGATAGATGGATATATATATATATATATATATATATATATATATATATATATATATATATATATATATATATATATATATATATATATGGATGGATGGATGGATAGATAGATAGATAGATAGATAGATAAATAGATAGATAGATATAGCGGGATCATTTATATAAGATATTCATTAAAATTACAATGTGAACGTTGACTTTTTGACTACAACACTTTTTGAGGATTATTGATAAATCAATGAAACACGTTCTGGTTCATATGATTGTGATACATCAAGAATGTTGATATATCAGGTTACACAAGATCGTTGGTTCATCATGAAATATGAGACCCATGGTAATACGGGCATTCAAGACTTTTGGAATTCTTTCGGAACCTTCTTTTCTATTAGACTTCTAACAGCGCATTTAGGATTATTTGAGATTTAAATCTCAATACATTAAATATATTTTTACCTTGCATTCTAATGAAATAAATTGTTTGTTGAATTGTACTAAACTTGTTGGCTTCTTTTTGCAACATAGTTTAAGACATTATAATCGTAAGTGTCCGTCGTTATGCTTTTACTTGCGTTCTGTAACTGACATATTTATATAAGTAATTTTAATTTGTAACAACGTTATCCACTTTAGGGGCCTTTCCGTGGTATGGAGACTCTGAGATAACATTCTTAGCCGTCATCAATATATTAACTGAAGATAGTTTGTCAGCAAGATATTTTAATTTCAACATTTTGATCTTTTTGCCTAATTCGAATTAAAGTTTGATCTAACTTGTCTTTCATTTCAAAGAATGATCCAAAAAGCAATTTTTATACCTCGAGTACAAATTTGTTTTTGATACCATCAAGTAAGTAATTCCTACTTCATAAAGTGTTATTGTAAAACTGTCGATACAAGTATTTATAATGCTTAGCTATATGTTGTTGTAATTAAATAGGATACGTAAATCTTCACGTTTTGTAATTGATGATCAGCAAGTTTTATTCTTGTTAATAGTGTTTATAATATAAGTAGGTTTGATTGCACAAATGTGTCAGCTAAACTTGTAAATTATTGCACGTCGTTTCTTTTATTGATACATTGCTGCTTTGATGTTAAACTCAATGAAAACTGTAAAGCGTGTTATCATACGACCTTTCTAGATTTCGTATGGTGGAACAGATTTCAATTTCATAATCAATAAAATTTCAATGACAAATGAATATCACTACATTATTTACAAAGACATTTTGTTTACAATCTAATGGTCGTAGCCTCATCAGAAAATGTACTACCTACTTAGATACCTACTTATCCACCCAATAGCTACTTGACAAACACACCAACCGTTGTCATCTGCAGTCATCGTACAGACTTGTCTACAGACGTACGTATTCAAGTATCTACGAGCACAAATACCTATTTACCTCCACACCTACCTTCTATCTAAATGTATGCCTATTTATTTCATACAGGATGTGGCTTACTACCAAGACAGAGAGAATGGAGCATTTATGACCGCCAGATGTGTCAGAAGATTAAGTGGGCAGTGTGACATATTCATCGTAAGTATATTGATATATTTAAATATAACAAATATATTCAACACATGCGACACTAGATTGGTCAAACATAAATGTTCACTTCCATGTTTTTTTCTACCTAACAACTTATATTATTCTCAGGTTATCATTTGCACGAATAAAGTCCAGAAATACAAATTATGACATATTCTTTGAAATTGGTACATATTGTATTCATTTGTATTGTATCACTTACTAAGTCATACATTGGAAGGCTTTACACACACACACACACACACACACATTTTTTAGCAGCACAAAAGTAATTAATACCTGTAAATTAATACATTTTATTTATATGTTATGTAATCGTCGGTGTGGCTAGTGTGCTGGCTTGTTATTCGAAATTCAAAATTCTTGGCTTGAAAGCACGTAAAAGACAAACAATTACCATAATGAACTGCCTGCATGATTACTATAACAAATAAAAGACAAACAGTTACCACCATGAACTGCCTGAATGTTAACACTGCCCTCCAGAGCCCACGTGAACAGCAACGTACTTTATATTTTTTGGCGTACTTGTTAGTAGGTACAACGCAAGATAATGTGTAGTTAGGAAACTAATGAATAGTGAATGATGTATAGTGTATCCGACGAAAGTGCTAGACATTTTACTTTGAAAGCCTGATAAGAGGCTGTTTGCACAAACACTTATCAGGTAAACAAAGAGATATAACCTTGCTGTACGGAAACAACAAACAGACTCCATGTGTTATCCTTGATTTAAGATGGTACGGTTTTAACTCGGAGACCTAGAATAGAAACCCTTAAATTAGGAGGTGGGGACTTTCTATCTCTGATATCTCCTATGCGAGGTATAATTATGAGCATGAATTTAACCCACTGTGAAATTTATGAGTTTTAGTTTTATGTTTTCAATTAGAAATTCTAAAAAAAAGTTGTAATTCTTTTTTCTCAGTCGAATAATCAGCGAATCAATCATTATCAATCGTCATACATAGTCCTCTTTTGTCACGTAAACCCAAGCAAACCAATGAACTGCAATGCGTTCTGATACACACCAGAACATGGCCTTGCTGGCGTTGAAATTATACCTAGTCAAGCTTTGCAGATGTAAACATAATCAATTTCTTCTTCAATATATAAACAATTAATCGTTAATATTTCTAAATTTACTTACTGGCAAAATCCTGATGTTCATTAATGGAATGTGTTGATATGTTTGCATTGCCCATTGATGGAATGTGTTGATATGTTTGCATTACCCATTGATGGAAGGGTTGAGATATTTGCATTGTCCATGGATGCATTGCACTGAAATGTTTGCATTGTCCATTGATGGCGTGTTTTGAGATGTTTGTTAAGTATATATGTGCAGCATATCAATTCTGTTCAGACCGTGTGCAAGTTTACGTCGGTACTTTCAAAATAATAGCAGGCAAAATATTTAACTTTTAAATTATGACGATAAATTTAATAACTGAGCTTTTCAGACATCTTTCGAGTTGCCCCCAATCTAATGGATTGATGCATTATCAGAAACGTATCATGTGCAACGAGATCATTCAAGCATTTATACATTTTTAATTTTGTTCTGATTAGGTGTCTCAGAAGTCTGATAGATATATGTATTGGTAAGCTTACAGAACCAAGCAGTCGAATTTTTTAATATCCATTATCTTAAAATAATGACGAATGTAGTCGAGAAGTGCAGATCATCTACATTGTTAATGCTTTAAAATCTGTGCTTGGATAAATGTCTCTAAATTAATACATAAGGATTTAAATGATAAAACCGATCACGGTTTGCTTTTTGCCATGTCTCCATCCTTTTCGGATTGGGAGACTTATTATATATACTTTTAATATTTGCTGTCATGCTTTAAAGTCAATTGATCAGCACAGATGCATTTTGTTTCCTTTGATTTAACAATAAATGTTTCAATACATAATTTCTTCGTGTCTAAAACGTTTGCCTCTTAGGGTATTTATATAGGAACTTCATAATTAACCACCCCAGGAGGCCATATTTCCTTGAGAAGATCTTTGTCGATAATCTCAATATAAGACATTTATAGTTACAATTTTAGGCTGTCACTAAAAACTATCAACAGCAACAATACTACTACTACTAATAATAATAAAAATAAAATAGTACTATGAATAGTACTACAAATAATAATAACAACAACAATAATTTTTTTTATATAAGATAACTCTACATGCAAAAGAAATATTTCCTATTAGGCATCTTGAAAAATACACTGATCTACAATATGTACATTGCGTGACAATAGTTGAAAAATACACTGATCTACAATATGTACACTGCGTGACAATAGTTGAAAAATACACTGATCTACAATATGTACACTGCGTGACAATAGTTGAACAAAATACTTATTTATCTTTATTAGATAACTAAGTCATTTGTTTTAAGGCACCGAGGAAATGTAAATTGTTTCCTAACGGGTCGTGCCATATCTTTTGGAATTTGAAAGCAAGAGATTTACATGTTTTACAGAGCGTATCTGTATCCAGTGTATTAGTGTAGATACGTCTTGTAGTTATTATTATAATGTTCCATTTGGATCTCTAATTCAAATAAACCTTAAGGTAATCCGTTATTGTGTCAATTTCCATCGGCCTTAAAGTATTGTCATGGCTTCCGAAGGTGAATCAAAAGTTGTTTTTTTTTTTTCTCCAGAGAATAATGCTTTGTGCGCTCTTCAATAATTTCAAAGTCTACCAAGGTGTTCTCTTTTATATTCAAACAAAATATTGTCGTGGTTGCATAGATGCATTAAAATATAGAGTTCTCATACCTAGTGTGAGGTTTTCCCAAAGCTTGTCCAGCAGTACTATACTATAAGACGAACAATAGTTAAAAACAGTAATAACTTGTTCACTACAGAAAACTTCCCTAATGATTAGACACATTATTATCCTCTTCACTGAAGAAAACGGTCCATATGATTAGACACTTCATCAACACTTTCACTGAAGAAAAGTGTCATGATTAGATATATTATTAACCTGTTCCTTGAATAAAACTCAATATGATTCTACCCATGATTGTCATGTTTACTGGAATAAACTGGCCTCATGTGTAGGCACCTTACTAACTGAGAAATGCGCCAAGTTAAGATACATTATTTACATGTTCACTGAATGAATCGCCCATAATATTAGATAAATTATTAAAGTGTTCAACAAAGAAAACTTTGATGTCTAGACACATTATTAACCAGTTAACAGAAGAAAAATATCCACATGATTCGACGCATTATTAACCCGTACACATACAAAACCTGTCCATATGATGATGCACATTATAAACCTGTTCACTGACGAAACCTGTCACATGATTAGACACGTTATGAATCTCTTCCCTGAATCAAACTGTCCAAACGATTAGACAAATCAATAACCTGTTCACGGAAGAAAACTCTTAGACACATTATTAACCTTACCGCTGTAGAAAACTGTCAAAACGATTACATCTATGATTACCCTGTACACATACAAAACCTATCCACATGATTGGAAACATTATCAACCTGTACACTGAAGCAAAATGTCATGTTTAGACACATTATTATTCAGTGAAATGAAGAAACTTATCAACATAATTAGATACATTATTAACCTGTACATTGAAATAAATTGCCCACATGATTTAATACATAATTAACGTCTTTACCAAGAACCTGTCGATACGATTATACAGATTATTAACTTATTAATTGAAGATAACTGTCCTGTCCACATGAATAGACAAATTAGCAAGATGTTTACCTACGAAAGCTATTCACATGATTGGAAACGTTATTAACCTGTTCACTGATTAAAACAGTCAACATTAGCAACATTTTTTCAATGTTGCATTACTCAAACTTAGATCCTGTTTTCTGTGTATATACCGGTCCGGTCCAATTTTTAGCCAGGCTTTTAGACATGTCTTTAGTTTTATTCCTATTCTGAGGTATTCCTTATTTTTTCACCATAGGTCAATATTTTGTATACCTTCTTTAGCATGGTTTGTATGGTATATAATGATGGACCAGAAGCACGTAATGTTCTGTCATCTGCAAACAGGTCTATGTCTGTGTTCTTGGTAGTACAGGGAGGAATACCATTCTTAGCGAGAACATACGTAGATGTAGCGCTACCTATGCATATCGTGTGGAACAAAAGTTTAAAGGAACATAAGTAGATCTTACCTTTGCGTGCCACATAGGATACCAACCTCAACCAAGAGTAGTATTAGATGTATCGCATATATGTATTGTAATTTCGTGATAAAGATATTGTGACCTATTAAATCACTACCATGTATTTTAAAAGCATTATTAATTACACCTGTCCTTTTCCGGTATTCATTTTAACTAACCATGTGACAGTTGTTTGACAGAAATGAAAATCCCTAAACCATGACTATGTATTGTGCAGATATTGCTATCATTGCGGTATGAGCAAATTCATTTAGAAACATGCTTTTAAAATACTTTAGACAGTGAAGGTTAGATCGAAATCTGCCTTTAGTGACATAAATTATCCTTCATTTCATTCGTAAAATAGGTATGACGAATCGTAAAATGAATAGACATTAAAGTATCGTTATCCTTATGCTAATTATGTTAATTTCACTGTCAATTACTAGTGCTGAATTTTGCAACAACTTTGGTCGGATATTTTATAGGTCTTCACCATTAGTGTTGTTTATTCTAATTTTAGGTACACATACATCTCATATAATACTAAGTGATATACAACTTTAGCCACATATCCTGACATACAAGTGTTCCTTCAGAATTTCAGGATTAAAACTCCACCCTTCATCCAAAGCGTAGGTGATGGATGACTAAAGTATTGTATTTTATTATTTAATATCACGATAAGAAGGATTGTGATGTGTTAGTTTAAAGAGTCAGTTGATCAATTTTACGGTGTGGTCTTTGTCTCCATGTATTGTTTGTTAGTAGATTCTATGCAAATATGAGATATCATTGACGTTTTAAATAACAAGATAAATATAGACAGTGCAAGTCTAATATAATTGATTGCTTTTGATTATATATATATATATTCTTTTCCGTTTTAAACTAGAACGGAAACATTCGAATACGAGACAGAAATTATGATATTAGACCGTTGGAGGCTGACGTCGCATCAAGAAACTTCCTGGATATTACAGGTCCTCGTGGCAGAAGATATGTTCTACAAGAACAAGGAAGTAGCCAAAGAGAAATATCAGTCACAAATAAAGGTTACTATATTTGGAATATAATATTTGCAAGCATAATTCTTGTTTATATTTCAAAACCATCAAAAACTAAAACTATTTTTCTGGACACGATTAAAGTTAAATATTAATATTAATATAAAGAATGTCATATGCATATCACTGATCATTTCCTTTCTTGTGACATCGATTATCTGTCATCATTCGGATTAATTGATGATCTCTGCCTATCGTTCAATAATTACGTTTTAAGGTCATTTTTTCTCCTCTTGATTTTTAAGGAAAACGAAATCGGAAGCAGGTATGGAAATATCAGCTTATGTCTGCTCCTAAAACGAAGATTACCTCTATTTTTTTCTTCAGATACAACAAATGTTAATGGCGAAAACATAGAAGAGAAACTGAAAGACCTTTTCAGACGTATCCCATATGGACAAGACAAAGAAAAACAGTTTCTTCACCCTAATGTTATGTTATCAACAAGAAACTTAACAGGTTTACATAATGAATGGACAAGAGGAGAGAATGGTTATAGTGGAACAAACGATAAGGATGGTTCGATTTTATCACAGAGTAAGATAACCACAGCTTTGAATTACAAAGATATAATGATTCAATGCAACTCTCTTATATTGTATGATTGTAGATGTTTTGACAGTAGATGACTACTGCAAAAAACACTTTCTATGAAATAAAATGACATTTTACATGGAATACCATAACATGTTACATGAAACAACATGACATTGTACATGGAATACATTATACTTTACATGGAATAACATGTCATGTTATATAAAATAACATGTCATTTTACATGGAATAACATGACATTTTACATGGAATACCATAACATGTTACATGAAACAACATGACATTGTACATGGAATACATTATACTTTACATGGAATAACATGTCATGTTATATAAAATAACATGTCATTTTACATGGAATAACATGACATTTTACATGGAATACCATAACATGTTACATGAAACAACATGACATTGTACATGGAATACATTATACTTTACATGGAATAACATGTCATGTTATATAAAATAACATGTCATTTTACATGGAATAACATGACATTTTACATGGAATACCATAACATGTTACATGAAACAACATGACATTGTACATGGAATACATTATACTTTACATGGAATAACATGTCATGTTATATAAAATAACATGTCATTTTACATGGAATAACATGTCATTTTACATGGAATAACATGACATGTTATTTAAATAACATTTCATTTTACGTGGAATAGCATGACATGTTGCATGGAATAAATGACATTTTATATGGAATAAATTACACTTTACATGGAATAACATGACATTTTACATAAATTAATATCTCATTTTACATGGAATAGCATGATATGTTATATAAATTAACATCGCATTTTACATGGAATAACATGACATGTTGCATAAATTAGCATCGCATTTTACGTGGAATAAGATGACATGTTATATAAAATAACATGGCATTTTACATGGAATAACAAGACATGTTACATGGAGAACATAATATATTACATGGAGACTAACGTAGACAGAATTACACAAGAATAAAAGTAAAATATTATACAGATTTATATCATACATTAATTTTACAATATGGGACTTTTCAAAATAAATATTGTTTAATTTTAAAATATAGTACTTTTCAAAACGAATATATATATATATATATATATATATATATATATATATATATATATATATATATATATATATATATATATATATATATATATTTTCTTTTGGAATTCCATCCACAGAAACAATTCGCAGTCCAAAGAAAGAGTATTATGTTGAGGTCCTTGTACTACTAGATTCAGGAGTATGGGATTTGTAAGTGAACTGTTTGGATAACAAACAGACATATTTATCTATGAGTAAGCTCGTAAACTAATACATACTGCTATATATCTAGTTTTATACTTAGGACCTATGCCATACTAAATAGTTATCTATCTGCCAGAATATTTAACCCAATTTGGTGATAATTATGCGTATATCTATATGTTGATCTATTAACCTACCCACCTGCCATTGTACCTCTTGTTTTGAGCCATATGTCTTGATATATTGCAATAATCTTGTAAAACAATCTTTTTACTGATCATGCTTACCAATCTAGTTAGCTCTCTATCTCTTATATATCTATCATCTATTTGCCTAGATTCTATCTCTTATATATCTATCATCTATTTGCCTAGATTCTATCTCTTATACATCTATCATCTATTTGCCTAGGTTCTATCTCTTATATATCTATCAGCTATTTGCCTAGATTCTATCTCTTATATATCTATGATCTATTTGCCTAGATACCTCCTTACTTACAATTATTTATATATTTAGCCGTAATCAGTTTCACTAATAAATGCATGCCGATGTAGATACATAAAAAGCAGAAATTAAAAATTAAACTCTTCATGCGAGACACAAAATAGTTTCCATATAGTGCCTTGCTTGAACTATAAAAAGTAGGATGTAGGAGAAACGGAAAACAATATACGCATTAGGATGGAGGCAGTGGCGTCGGTGGGGGGGGGGGGGTGCGGACCGCACCGGCTGACACCATCAGAGGGGGTGACACCAAAATGACATTACTAAGCATTCTGTATGGTCTGTTACGGAAGGAGGACCATGGGGGTGACACCATGAGCTACCGCACTGGGTCATACCAACCCAAGTGACGCCACTGGATGGAGGGGTATTTACCAACACACATATGCAACGACAAAGAAAACTTCTATTTTAACATTTCAGTAGAAACTGCAGTAAAAATCATTTAAGAAAATAGTTAACACAGACTGGATCTTTAAGCTGCTGGTATTAAATGTTCATTTCCACTAAAAGAGCAACTTCGATCGTAATCTCGTACATTTTGAGTTTATCCTTATCTTTTAATTCTTTCTTGAAATGTTCAGTTTTAAATCGTTTTACTATGTGTTATACTGTATCATGGAAATATATTCAGTCGCATCTATTTATATATTCATCTACCGATACATCTCCTTTATTTTCTCCAAATCTATACAGTAATCTCTTTGCAGTGACAACTACATGCTGACATTGATCAATCAATATACTTGATACCTAGCTATCCGTACCCATAACAAAAGCATGTAGTTAATAATCTATAAAGCTATCGGTCAAGTTATGTACTTACCTATCTACATGCCTATTTACCTCTATTATGACATAGTCTCAAAAAGTTTTCGTTCTTCCTATCTATTTATCTCTCCACTAATAGTTAAACAAATATCTATTTATCTATCTACTAGTATTTAAATAAAAATATATTTATCCACCTGTATATCCTTCTGTTCATCTATATATATCTATCTACCTTTACATTTATCCACCGTTTTAATTTATTTTCAAAGGGATTCGACATCAAATCGGGAACTTAGGAAAATTAATTGGGGTGCGTTTAGAGGAATATTCACAAGAAACCATGTGAAATCATTACTCGCGATTTAACTCAACAAAACGTCGCGAAATCATTAAATTTACATAACATTTCAGAATATGTTTACCGTATACACTGACAAATACGAAAAATTATTTAGTGAATTGTAGTAAATATTTCCTGAGACCTTTGGAACTTAGACCATGGCTACAAGGTGTGAACAAAAGTAGAACACGGGGACACGTTGGACAGATCCAGACAGGTTGTATATATCATGAACCTAATGGTTGTAAGCAGTGTGTTTTATTATTAATTTAAACATATTATTAATTATGATTACAGGTGGATAGTTTACAATTAAAGAACTTGCCTTATAAGATACAAAATATGATCTAGCTACTGTATTATATCAACCGTAAATATCAGTATAAATGATAAGAAGAAACAGCATTTGGACCTTATGATGCAAAGATATTGTTCTGACATAAAACTAAAGAAAAGTAAAACAACTATTTAAACATTTTAGTACAAACCTTAGATTGATTGATTGCAACTGACCATAACGTCTGTGGTCAAAATTGGATAGAAGTAAAAAAGAAAATTCTTAGTTGACCTTTCAATAGTTGAAATCTATCTATCTATCCGTGCCACTGTCGGGTGTGTTTAATTTCTCTTTGTACGCATTTAAGCCTATATGAGAAAATTTCCGTTGTGTGGAATTTTTATCGAATTTCTGATGTAAACTTCATTTGCTAATTTCGAAACGAGATTAGCAATTGTGATAAAAGATGAATCCATTGTGCTAATTACAGTCATACCATTTATAATTAATGACGAATCCAATGTATTAATTATAATGATAAAAATGATAATGAACGATGACTCCCATGTACTAATTTAAATCATAACATAAGTCAAACAACGAATCCAATTAACTAAAGTCATAATATTTATAATGAAAGATTAGTCAAGTGTACTAATTAATCTAATTAATGTCGTAACTTGTATACCGAACTATAAATCCAATGCAGTAATTAAAGTCATGACGTTTATCAATAACGAAAATCCAGTGTGTTAAATTAATAACGATTAGAGTGAACGATGAATAACTTGTGCTAATTTAAATCATAATATTTCTAATGAACAATGACTCGAAAAATTGAATGTGGTAAATTATAACATTTATAATTATCAAAGAATGGAAAGTGTTAGTTGAATTATAAAGTTTACAATGAAAAAT
Organism: Sinohyriopsis cumingii; assembly: GCA_028554795.2. NCBI lineage: Eukaryota > Metazoa > Mollusca > Bivalvia > Unionida > Unionidae > Sinohyriopsis > Sinohyriopsis cumingii. The sequence continues at coordinate 734,255 of CM068837.1, read as the reverse complement.
GAATCAAAAGTGCTAATTAAAATCACACACACAAACATATATATATATATATATATATAGTATGTACACTTTATCAATTATATACCATTACATGAATACATTTTTCATTAAAAGGAAACGAGGCAAGCCGAGTTCTCTTTTAATGAAATCTTTATACATCGAGTGGTATATCATTGATATAGCGTACATGCTATACATATATTTTATTTATACCACATATAAATACACATATTTGCTCTTTAAACGGAGTTAAGATTGACAACAGGCAACTGTGTATTGACCGTGTGAATGAATTCCTCACATCTCAACCTAGTGTGTCAGCTACAAAATGTAGTTCTGTGCCTTTTGTGTCTATTCACAGTGACCTTTGCAGAGTGATAAGTTGATAGTTTTGGGTTTTGTTTAGTTTCTATTTTATTCACATTGATTAAATCAATATAAGATTCACTTATAATTTAAACATGAACGATGGTTTTAATAAGGAAAGTACAGCACTAAAAACACTGAACTCTCCGCCATTCATGTACTAAGCAAAATGTCGAACCAACAAGAGGTAACTGAAATATTTAATATATTTACAGCTGATCATTATTCTGCTTTAATTGACATAATTGACAGTACTACCGACTCTTCTCCCCTCTCTCTCTCTTTCCGTCACCCCCTCTCTCCCTCTTTGGTCAGTTTGACTTAATTTTTACCATCATGCATAGGTCCAGAGATATCGTCGTATGACACAAGCGAAATTCCAAGCGAAATTCCTATACGCATGCCTTCTCATGGATTTTCGCCCTTATCTTGCTACGATGGTCCAGATAGAGAGAGTGAGAGGGTGGCGGCCTTTTGGCATTTACATATTTAATTGATTTTTAGAACATTAGTATAGGTTGAAGAAACAACGCAAAAAACAAAGACAATAAAACATTAAATACATTACAAATCGTATGCCTGATATTGTCAGCAGGGTATTGCAACGTTGTATCATTGATTATATCAAAACTGTAGATAAATCCCAAGGAAAGTGTGTACATCCCGTCACGACGAACCATATTCGTGTAGGTTACACTTGGTGTAAGTTCAGTTTCAAAGTTTACATTCTGCCCAAATTCATTTTCTCTTTAAATCCTGATTTCTGCGTATGTTGTCCCTTATGCATGAGAGGGGAGGGGACGGAAAGCAGAAAGGATTATGATGAAATTGTGTACCATATTAAATTCATTTAGGAGACGTGAATTATTCATACTTTTTATCGTCATTTTCATATGTCACTAATGATTAATGAGTGGAAATTCATCATTGATCTAGAATCAATAGCATATAGTTCCAAGAATGTTTATATATGTGCATTAACGTGCCATGGGAGGATAGAGATTTGACATACCAATAGCATCAATATATCAAATTGCTTTATACCAACATTTCGAAAGTGATGTAATTTGTAATCTATTATATATATATATATATATATATATATATATATATATATATATATATATATATATATATATATATATATATATATATATATCGATGAATCAAATGTGCTAATTAATGTAAATTAATGATCATCATCTCTACTTACAGGTTTTTAACTATTGTAAAATCCAAACATCCTGATAAAATACCCACTAAAGCCAAACGCAGGATAAGAGAATTTTACTCACACATTATGAACGGTGTAAGTATTGTATATTGTACATTTTACACGGACATCCTTCAATTGCTTTACATACTGGATACTTTTAAAAGAAAAAGTGATTTGGAATGGAATTATCAAGCTGGAGCTACCAGATCTCGTTTTGATTGCATTTCAAACAAAGGATTGTTTGCGTTAATTGGACACAACTAATCCGATTTAATGTCTTAAAAATAGATTGAAAGTTATTAATAGTTTAGGCTTTGAAGATGTAGTTACAGTGAAACTGTCCGAAGGAGTGCCGTATGTAACCCCGCTTCCTCAGCAAACAGGTTTCTATTTCCGGCTGCAAAAGGCTATTGTCACAAAAAGATAGAATAATAAACATACCTTCCAATATTGAGCAGTTTATTGAAACGACTAAATTCTTGGCATTAGCAATATCCGGTTTATAAAAGTTCAAATGAATTATCATTACAAATTAATTAGAAACGCTGATAATTCAGTTTTCTTCCTTATCCTGTCTGATTGTTAAAGGGGCCACTTATTTGGTGTATTATGTTTGTAAATTCTCAGAAAAGGATATGAAACGAAAGCATATTTTGTACTTTTCCTTTCAGAATCGTAAATTATAATCACTCTGAGAAATATTTCTTTGTTGTTTATAGGTAGATCTGCTCTACAAAGGAATAAATGATACTGATATATCAATCAGTGTGATTGTTAGATCAATTTATATTTTCCAGGTAAGAAATATTTTGAAATATCGTTTCTTGTACGTTCTTGAGCGCATGGATAGAATGTACGCTTTATTGGTGAACACATGATACAGCGTAAATCTTTCATCACACAAATTTTAAATGGTTAGGCTGCATATATTGCAGAGGTGGTGTAAATGTGCCTGAGCGTTTACGTTGTATGGATTGTACAGTTGGCGTATAGTGCACGTGCATGTAGTTTGATAGATTATATAGGTGGTGTAGAATGCATTAGTGTGTAAGTTATATAGATAGTACAGGGAATGTATAGAGCATGAGCGTGTTAAGTTATATAGATTCTACAAGTAGTGTAGTGTGCATGGGCGAGTATTTTGTATAGATTGTACAGGTATCGTATAATGCACAAGCGTGTAGGTTACATAGGTTGTATAGGTGCTGTAGAGTGCACAAGCATGTAGGTTACATAGGTTGTATAGGTGCTGTAGAATGCATGAGCGTGTAGGTTACATAGGTTGTATAGGTGCTGTAGAGTGCATGAGCGTGTATTTTGTATTGATTCGACAGGTGGTGTCTCGTGCATGTGTAAGTTATTTAGATTGTACAAGCAATGTAGAGTGCATGAGCGTGTACTTTGTGTAGATTGTACAGGTGATACATAATGCACGAGTATGTAGGTTGCATGGGTTACAGCGGTGGTGTACAGTGAATGGCATGTAGGTTGCATCAATCGCATAGGTGGTGCACAGTGCATGAGCGTGTATTTTGTATAGATTTTACGATTGGCGTAGAGTGCATGACCATGTTTTTTAATGCTTTACCGAAATCTCTTATCTTAATATATGTTACTAACGTAAACCAGATAGAATATATGTTTGAGTTAGTTCTCTTCTCTCACTAAAACTTACCTACATGGATCTTTTGGATAATTTATGTTTTCAGTTTTTCTCTTCTGTTATTCTAAAAATCTTACCAACCTGTCACCCAATTTCTACTCTATGAGGAAAAAATTTCTTGGCGAAGATATTTTGGCAGCCTTTCGATCATTTTATTTTAATCTTTTCCATCTTCTATTTAAATATTGAAATTAATGACGTGTGAAAATGGATTAAATGTAATCATCACAATTAGTTTAAATTCAGTTGGTTAAAAATGGTTACCAGTTTTCAGAATTACAGATAGATAAAATCACCACCAACAGCATACTCCAATTTAACTTCTTGATAACTCCTTGAAATATTGTTGAAAATTACTCATTACGTTTCATGTAGATTTTAGCCTAACTGAACTATTATTGCATCCTTTATTAGGAGCGCATTGTATAGTAGCCTTACAGTTGATTATGCTATCAATTTAGATGTGATGTGATTTTGATTTTTAACGTAGCATTAACAATTTTTCAGTCCTAACGCTACGATGTCTGCATTGTGGCAGTTTATAGTGATGTCTAGCACTGGGGCATCATGCCGCAGACATGTAGCATGATGTCCCACCCAGTCACACTATCCTGACACCAGACCGACCAGTCCTAACACTAACTTCTTAATGCTGAACGCCAAGCGAGGCAGATGTTAGTACCATTTTTGTAAGTCTTTGGTATGACTCGGCCGGGGATCGAACCCACGACCTCCCGCATCCGAGGCTGACGCTCTAACCATAAGGCCACCGGAGCAGTCTGTCAATTTAGAAACGTAAGAACATGACACAGATATCAAATAAGAGCTTATTCTTTTAATTATATCTTGCTATTTCATCCTTTATTGGTGAGCTGCTACCTTGTAGGACAAAGTATGTCCAATCTATTGAGAGAGAGAGACTCGCCCAGTCTGAACCCCATTTCTCTATGCGGAATGAAGATACTTTTAGCATATTAGCAACGCATATCTTGCCTGAAAATGACTATGTGAATGCATATGTTTTATGCATATGTGATATATGTTTAAGTTCAAATAACAATGTATATGCTGACCTAAGTCTTTTTGTTAGTTATTGCCTTGTAAACATAATGAAGAATAACTTATTTGTTTAACCATCTATTTTTGTCACACCCTCCCTCTCTGTTTCTTATGTGTGCGTGTTTTTTTTTTTATTATGGTACATTTTATGTTTGTACCTTATGAAAAGTAGCCATTTGGAAGCTCGCGGACCAACTGCTTCCCCTGTATGGGTAGAATACATCAACACTAGTCCGCCCACGAAAATACACTCCGAAAAAAAAAGACATTGTATAAAAACTTTTACCTCTCTCATGTACTTCAAACATTTACCGATCATACTAATTTGTAACTAAGTCGAAATAATTTCTGCACCTTTTTCAGTTTTTAAAAGTTTTACATTCCGAGAGAAACTGACTTTCCACAGTAAATAGTTTATCTTCTCCTTACTCTTTTGTTTAAAGACGCAGTCTGAGTTCCCGCACACGAAGTCTAAAGTGCAAGAAGTAAACAATGAAAAGGTGATTAATGCAGATGATTATCTGAAAGATCTTGTTCAATGGGACGTCTTCAATGGAATAAGTTTTCCACATGTGTTTGACGAAGCATTTCTATTTACAAAGTAAGTTTTCAACGTTGATAACCGTTCAAGTTGAGAAAAAGATGACAAGGCGCGGAACACGCCCCAAAACACCATTCCATTTTTTCTAAATAAAGCTTAATTCCTATCAGAATCGCTGCAAATAACGGAATACTACATTCACTGTTGTCTGCAAAAGGTTCAATTAATTGTGATGAATACTTAATGGTGTTTACAATATTTATGACTAATAGTTCCTTATGTAGGCACAGATATCGCTCAGTTTCCATTTTTCATATAATTTCTATCTTAAAAAGATTTAAATAATAAATGATCACAACTTTTTAAGGTTAAACAAACATCTTGTTTTGAATGGCTGGGTGTGGGTGTGAGGCTAAGTAGCAATTCTCTTCACTAATATTGCATTTTTTAAATTATTCTGGATAATAAGTTACGTCAAGAATACGGTACAAAAAGCGGTATCTAGGTATTACAGCATTTCAGAGACATCAAGGTTTCTAAATCATACAACGTCATTCAATATGCTATCAATGATAACGTTAACTGCTCAAATGTGTGTGCACTTTAAACATTATATGCCGAAATGAATTCCTTTCATAAAGCATATCGTTAATTAAACAATGGGAAAATTTAATAATCTTTAATGACATCATGATTATGTGTTGCATCGTAGGAATTCCAGACAGCGCGTTTTGTACTGGAATGCCATTTCATAGAAATTGTAAAGCACTAATGGTGCGTCTCTATATGTTGCTTTTAATGTGTAAAACTTGTTTTCAATCAACTCTTTTGTCTTCCGAAATCATCACAGTTTCAGGAAATCGTGTTTTGCAGGAACCTTATTTTTTGGTTGATACAGTTATGCTTTAAATGGACCTTGAGTTCGAAAGAAGAAGAGAAGCAAATATGTTTCTTGTTTATACTCAGATTCAAATATAGTAGGATTTTCAATTGCATATATGATTTGTTCTTAGAGCCCCGATAACAATTCTGATTGTCGAACTTATTATAGTTGTCGTGGTCGTGATTCCAGACATTTAAGGTTATCTGTTTTTGCTAAGGCACGCCTGAAAATAATCTCTACAACCATACACAGGCGTTTGTATTTCAGGTGCAAGTCGGTTCTCTGGATGATTTTATATTGCAAATGTTGCTCAATTAAAATTATTTATTGATAACAGGATTGTTTAGATTAATTGGTCGATAGGTCGACATTGGTCAGGTACAACACACACACGCACTTCCAACCAATTACCCTTTTTAATTGCTCAAATATCTTACAATCATAAAAGTTGGGGATTATTTTACTTTTCTACTACTGTGCGTTCTTGAGGCTTGGCGGTACGTTCATGTAAAACCATATTGATTACACTAATGAATAACATCATTCTCGTCTTCGTCCAAGAAATGTTACACAATAAACGCATCCGCGTTGAACAACAGTCAACATGGTTCGCTTCTCAGTTGCGTCAATCATGGTTTAACATATTTTCTTGGTAATTTCACCGTGGTGGATTCAACGGTGAATTCGATTTCCTCTTTGAAGAAAGAATCCCTCAGTATTTTTATTCCAGACTATAGATTCAGCGACCGATCATTTTCATGTGTTAATGCTATAACTCAAAGCTGGCCTCAGACTGGGATTTGGCATATCAGAGTGGTCCCAACTGTTCATTTCTGTTTGACCCTTACGAAGATTATATTTAAGTGTATGCGAGGGTTTGTCAACACCCGACTGAACCAAATATTCGTGAACAAGTAGAACAAAATCACCGTAAATGTTATCATCATCTAAGTCATAAACTTACCACCTATGTCATACTGCTACTGCTTGCATTAAAAATGCATGGGTTGTTGTTATATCAGATCTGTTTTCAGAACGATTTCGTCGTAACCTCGAGACCTTTGAGCAAAACATCAGCTTAATCCTGACCACGACACAGTTGCTTCTTCACATCTGACTACGTTGTAGCAAAACCCGCATATAATTTGTCCCTCAGAATTGCGACGTATTTATAAATTCTGGAACGTTGGAACCTTCTGTTCTCTCTAAAACGTTTATGCATTCAAAGTTAGCGTACAACACATATGGATGTCTCATGTACGTATGTTTGCTAAATTTCAAAATGTTTTTGCCTGGTTCTGGAATGATTTTAAGCCGAGACTTTTCACTAATTCCACCGCAGTAAAAGTCAGGATTGTATAACATCAGTTTTGTGCTAAACTAAATGCAGGCAACGTCCGCATGGAAGTATTTTACCATGGTGCTTTCTTATTCGGTTAAGCAAACGAGAAAGATCGTTCATCCATAGGTAATAGTAACAACAAATCGATCTCCGTTCGCCATTTCGAATCTTTTGTCTTTGTATATGTGGCGATGGTTATTGTACCGTTAACGTTGCACCGCCGGGCTAACCGGATGTTGACTATAGGGCGACTGTTGTGGCACAACAGTGAAAGTAGGCATACTGGTATATATGAGAAAGTGTATGTATGTATGTATGTATGTATGTATGTATGTATGTATGTATGTATGTATGTATGTATGTATGTAATTTAAGAATTATGTTCTTTTATAAGATGTATTGTTTATCTTTCCTAACAATAAATGTTGCTAGTTGCTAACACAAACAGACATTTTACTACTTGAGGTTGTATTTGATGTTAGTTGATAATATCCCACTTGTTAATCGTAAGTGATTCTGTATCACAAATGGTAATTTTACAATGCAGGTAAGTGTCTCGCAACCAAGATATTCGCCCCGTGTCAGCCTGATTTTAAAACGACATTCCTCTGCGAAAAAAGCCTTCTTCACGCGGGTACTTCGTTAAATCACTGTACAATTACCGTTTTTTGTTATGCATCACACGAACTCGAACTCGCAAACTACTGTGCGCCGACATTCTAGAAGTCAGAACTAGCGAAGTCTTTGTTTTTATACTTGTAATTCCTTTCGAGTACTTTACCATCCTGGAGTATGAGTTCTGTATCCCATGCATTAAAATAACTCTTCACAGAAATGTAATTACTTTATAGCGTATTCTATCATTGTTGTAAATACGTCAGAGTGCCATTAATGTTTTAAATACGCCAGAGTACCATTAGTAATTTTAAGTATTATTTTAAAAATCTTTATAATTAATTTATTGTTGGTGATCTTCGATGATGCTTACTGCTACTACATTCGCTTCTTGCTTCGGTATTTTCATCAATGTATTATTCATTCTTTTCACTGTCTGTACCTTGTGGTATACTCAAAGTCAACGACTTCGTTACTTTTCTTGTACAACATCAGATAACGGGTCTCGTACAAGTTTGTAGGATGTATTTAAGGGAAACAACAATGTAGCCTTTTACCAAAAAAAATCAGTTATATTAATCTCAGAATCAATGATACTTATAATTATTTACAGAATACTATGAGCATTAATCTTAATTATTCTCCATGTTTATATGCCGTAGTATTTTGTTTTATATACAAAATATTATTACATTAATTCTGCCGCAGTAAATGTAAAATATTCCCATACTAACTACCAGTATAAAATATTCCCATACTAACTACCAGTATAAAATATTCCCATACTAACTACCAGTATAAAATATTCCCATACTAACTACCAGTATAAAATATTCCCATACTAACTACCAGTATAAAATATTCCCATACTAACTACCAGTATAAAATATTCCCATACTAACTACCAGTATAAAATATTCTACCACTAATTCGGCTACAGAAAAAACGATATCAGGAAAATATTTAGCATATTGTAATGACAATATATAATAATATTTCTACAGCAGGATAGATACAATTAATACTATAATCCTGACTGCGGCACCTGTAATATAATACCTTCACTTGCCAACAAAGAAAAGACTCACACTTTCGCCATCCCCCTCAACAACAAAACACACACCTGAAAAAATTCGTGTGTGATTCGAGGGTCAAGTCATATAAGATACCAAATTCTAACATGCCCACAGTAACACTACTTTCAAACATTACAACAATTTGTCCCTCATTTAATGAAAATGTTCATTGTTTTCATTATGTGTCTCAAATACCTTTCTCTAATACATTCACGACGAATACCATAATCTTATCTGTAAATGATAATTAAATAGCAGTGTCTGTCTGTAACTAAGACATTGAACAAATTCATGCCAATATTTCTTTTGTTTAGATATGAACTGTACCAGAGTACCAATAACAATGAATCTATTTCCGGTATGTACAGATATACACACTGTGTCTGTTTGTCTGTCTATCTGTCTGTCTGTCTGTCTCTCTTTTTCTCTGACAGTTTATAACTATATATGTCCTTCTCCACTAAGTGCCAATTAGAATTCTTAATTATCATTACTTGCCAAGGTTATAATTTTTAAGGTGTTACAAATTTATAATAATACATCAAAATTGACTGGGAAATTTGATTATGTATGTGATACTTACTATGTTCAACAAAGGGTAACCTGTCTCCAGAGATCACCTTTTATGGTTAACAAAGTAATCCAGCAAGAGAAAGACATGTTTCGATTTTGGCATGTGCTTTCATTCATCATTTCTAAAGGATAACAATATAACAATGACCTGACGCGACATGCTGAGTTCACAACTTCATCCATTATGGCAACGTTAGTACTGAAACACGTTGAGGCCACAACCACAACCATCATGGCAACTTTTGCACCAAGATCATCGACGCGAATATTTTGAACCAAATGACTATATCGTTAAATCAACTGAACTGATTTGAATACAGTTTTGTATATATTTCCATTCATGTTGTGTACTCACGCATGACAAATTAGAGTTGTTTTGATTTAAACAATAGGTAATTCTTCATATGTGAAACATTGAAATAACATAAATATGGGTCGGAATGTCATCTTCGTGGGTGGGAAAGTTGTAATTCTATCAACACTCACACATACAATTTATAACTTCTTCCTAGAAGAATATTACCAACTTCAGCAATGGACCATAATATTTGCCCTTTGTACTCGCTACATTTGCATAGATCTCACTGGATATGACACATCATTACCCTGGCCCAAGCTTAAACACTTATATCAATTCATCTCATTTCTGTTGGATTAGTATTCCGTGTATTGATTTGACTTTGAGAAACAGAGGTTTTAATGAATAATCGTCGTGATTATATACGAATAGATAAAACAGTCTGAGGTAATGCAGTTTAAGAAAAACGTGGACCCTTTGTCCTAAGTATATCCTAAGTTGCATATATTGGTTACCAAGTTGAAAAATCTTACCTTTTAATATTTGTTTCGTATTTACGTTTATTTTAAGCTATATCTTCATAACGATTTTTTAATATAATTTGTACATGTATTTACCGTGTAAGCCTTTACGTTCAATTGCCATAATATAGATAATACAGTGTTGAATTCTTGTCAGACCATAACGCATTTATACATATATGCAATGGTTTATTTATTTTTATTTGTTTGGTTGGTTATTTGTTTCTTGTTTTGTAGACTAGGTATGAAGCGAACTGTGAGATGTAAAGTTGTCTGCATTATCCATCTGATTACAATACTTTTTCCCATCGATTATAGCTGAACTTTGCTTTCATCGTATAGAATGTCATTATGGACGATAGTCCATTTGACCCAAAGCGTATTCTTACATTCATTGTCCTCAGAGATTGCATTTCAATACTGGATATAATGGACCATGTGCATTTACAAACGTTAATGAATTCTGTAGTTCACTCAGTGCAAAACTTTCAAAATTGTGTTGCCGAAAGAAACTTCTTATATGTGTTTTTCTTCGTTGTGATTCTCACCAGTACGACATGGAAATCTTCTACTCAATTAACCAGGGTTAGTGTGAATCAGGACTTGTAGCCCAAACCTTCTCCAAGGTTCCTGTAAATATTTGGATGTATTTTAGCGTCACTTGAAGATAATGCATCGCTCTATTATATTCAAATGATGTTTGAAGTGTACCTCACCATTCTAAAGCCTCAAAGAAATTATAACTAATGCAAAAGGTAAAGCAGTGGAATGAAGCCGAAGACCAATTGTCTTCAGACTTTTCATTTTACAATACAATACAAGCCAATACAACAGCACGTTGGTGGTATCGCGATGGGGAATTTTGTTGTCTGGTTTATCCGATGCAGAGAGAGGCGACGAACTCTACAGGGACAGTGAAAACAAGTACTTCTGTGTTTCCATGGATAACATTGCCTACTTTCTCCAGCAAGATCGACCTTATTTTCCTTATAATTTCTTTGATGGGGCTAGGAACTTACTTTGGTCTTTCTCCACGTCAGAGTATGCTAAACACCAAAACATGCGTTATAAGTGTCCGAGCAGGCGATGCTTTTGCCATACTTGAGTGGAAGCGTTTTGTGCCGCTTGACTTCAGCAAGCGAAAAGAACCCATGTCATACTAAGAGTCCGGTCATTCAGATTGCCACGTATTGTAGCTGACATTGAGCTTTGGGCGGTTTGCGTGGGGTTCATGGTAATTTGCTGGCACACTGAGCAATGAACGTGTTTGTCTGCGAACGGTTCGAGTCGGTATTTAAATGCCATTTTCATTGAATCGTCGTTATTTGCCATATTATGTGCCCAGAAAGGTGTATGATAGATCATGGGACCACCACATTTGCAGACAGAGGAATATCTTTGACAACGCTGAGGGCCATGATATGAATGCCCAACTCTGCGCGCCACCTAAAACGTTTGAGGAAACCACCATGTTTTTGTACTGAGCGGGTGTGCCTTTATTGCAGGTACCGAAATGAAGAAACTGCGATCACTTAGTTCAACTTTATCGGCAATCATGCCAACATTAGCGTCTGGATCATGACACAAAAGTACAGCGTGATTGTTGGCGATTTCTTCGAAAAGACGTCGCAGACAGATCGCCTTTACTGCAAAGGCGAAGACATATTTAGAGACACGTTGAAAGAGCGCGATGTCATCGATGCCTTACTTCAAGAGGTACCTGAGAATTTTTTTAGGAAAGGTACGTTTCTGCAATCTCAGTGTCCAACCAGTCTGTCCACGCAGCCCCGCTATTGAGCTGATGTAATCTGGTGGTTTTATATTTTGACATATCACAGCGTCTCTAGACAATGTGCTACAAATGGCAGGGGATCCGTGATTGTCTCAAAACACTTCAGAAATACTGTGGCAAAAACTATGACTAACCTAGGTGCTGCTAGATAGATTGGCAGCTAAAACGGTAGACAAAAAACGATGAAGATATGGCAATAACCTATGGCTTATAAATAAATAAACTGCGGTCCAGATGTCAGATTCGCTCGAGTTCGTTTTTGTGTGATCTGTTGTATGTAGTTGTTACTCCCCGTCTAGCGAATGACAACTACTATCACCTTGTGAATCCACTTTTCCAGACCTTTGTGGCAAGCATCAGCAGCTAATACCACCGATTCAGGTACGTACTGTTGTTGGTTCCCACTACAGCTGATTTGATGCTATAATGGCGTGTTAGAGAAACCCGCAGTAAAAACAAAAAAAAAAAACGATGTGTGTGAGAGAAGACAGAATCACTTTCTCGGAAAATAATGCTAGCTCCTCAATATGAAAGGCTAAGACGTAGTTGCCGCCTGGAAGAAACTTGCTGTAGTAAAAGATTTGCTACGTGATCAAACAATGTCCGACCACGAGGGAAGTCGACCCCAGTCATGCTCTAGCTCCGTGTCACAAGAACGAACTATATCCATCTTAATCCCAAAGAAGGCGCCAAAGTTTCAGACGTGTTTGCTGGGCGTGGATTGAAAAGCTGGTAATGTGAAGGATTTTCCGGCAGCGTTCTGATATTCAAACCCCAAGAACGTGAACCAGGCCGACCTATTTACTTGCCGCAAAACATGGTTGGGCGATACCGTTGACCACGTTAGATGCCGCAGTTCGCTACATTGAGACTACGACCTCGACCGTAAAGGAGGATTTCAAACGAATAGAACATATATACATATATAAGCAGGGACCAATAGATGACAAAAATTACCACGACCTTGAACATATGGGAGCCATACCGCAACTACTGGCGACACACTGCCAGAGTGTGAGGTATGGTCACCCTAGCGTCCACTTTGCGTAGAGCATTATGGAGCGAAGTAACCGTTCTGGAACAGACTGGTTGTTTGGGCATCATTACGAACAAGAAATGTTGCTTTTCTCTTGTCGCGAGTACAAGGTATAGCACTGAGTGGTCTCAGCGGATGCTTACTTTGTACCGGTCCTGAACGGTTAGATAATGTAGTTGACGGGCATATAACCTATTGCTGTCATCCGCCAAACTGTCCTCTTGGCTGTACGGTTTACATCTTCTTTAATTATTGCGCTATCAGTTGTTCTGTGAAATGACACTATAACCTCTCATATTCTGATGAAGTTATGTATGCACTGAGGAGCGGTAAAGAGGTAAACGATCAGGACCCAGTGCTGAAGCTTGGTTTGAAAGGCACTACAAAATGTTTCTGATGGTACTCAGATACAACCTAAGAACATTCTTAGGGCAGGGATTCGAGTTGACAGAGCTTGTTGAGCTACTCCTCTGTCAAGTCGCGACAACAGTGAATAGGCCACATCTATGGCAGAACGTTCTTACAGACCTGTAATAGGCATAGAGCGATGAATATCGAAGTATGGAGTGTGCTGTATGTGTTTACCTTGCCTCAAAAACAATAAAATTAAATAACCTTTGAGAAATCTTGGCAACATTGCTAACAGTTACCAGTATGGGCGTACGCAGGGGGCTAGCCTAATGGTATCAATAAAATTAGCAACAGTTTGTTCATTAAACAGCACTGATGATCACATAACAAGTTAACAGCACTTACACTGTAATATCCTGGGCTCACTGAGTTGCTCACATTCATGTTATGCTGATTGACTATGGTACCTATTCTCGACAAACAGACACAAGTCAATGTCTGTCATCAGCTCGAGCGTCTTCTTCAGTGTTCGTCCAAGCGCATCATGTGGAATCAGTGGTAGGATCGAGAGTAGTAACGTGGGGCACCCTAAGGACAATGGGACTTACCATTAAAAACAGGGTCCCGGCACTCTGGGGACTATGTAAATTTAACATGGGGAAAATTGCTGGGTTACTCTAGGGACAAGGGGAATTGAACATGGGGAATAGAGTTTGGGTCTGTCTAGGGACAAGGGGAATTGAACATGGGGAATAGAGTTTGGGTCTGTCTAGGGAGAAGGGGAATTTAACATGGGAATAAATCGTGGGACTGTCTAGCGTCAAGGGGAATTTAACATATGGAAATTGAACATGGTGGGTCTGTATAGAGTCAAGGAGAATTGAATATGGTGGGATTGTCTAGGGACAATGATGGTAGAGGGTCAAACACAACAGAGACAGAGACATACATACACTAGTACAAGCGTGAGATTTATATATAAAGCATTACCAAGACCTGAACTCTTGCTGGGGTGTTCAAAAATTTGCATAATTATAATGATGCTATAAATAGCTATAATCAAGGAAATGCTCAACGACAAAATGGATGTGACTAAAAGTAACGTTAAATGACGAAATTGTCCCAGAATTTAAAGAAAAATAAACATATCCCCGAAAATTAAGTTACAATGGTTTAGACTAAAATGGATATATTTGGGGTTTGTACGCATTAGCGACCTTGTGTGGATAGTATACTTTTGGCTTGTATGCGTTAGCGACGTTTTGTGGATAGTATATTTCGGGTTTGTACGCGTTAGCGACGTTGTGTTGATAGTAGACAATCCCATCATGTTCAATTCCCCTTGACGCTATACACACCCACCATGTTCAATTTCCATATGTTAAATTCCCCTTGTCCCTAGACAGACCCAAACTCTATTCCCCATGTTCAATTCCCCTTGTCCCTAGACAGACCCAAACTCTATTCCCCATGTTCAATTCCCCTTGTCCCTAGAGTAACCCAGCAATTTTCTCCATGTTAAATTTACATAGTCCCTAGAGTGCCGGGACTCTGTTTTTAATGGTAAGTCCCATTGTCAATAGGGGGCCCCACGTTACTACTATCGAGGCTGTAGTTTACGAGAGACATTCGCTGCTTGACTGAGCACTTTTGTTTAGCTACAGGCTGTGGTAGAAGTCCCAATTGTGAACGCACACACATTTGTAGCGTGTTCGTAGTCTTTTCCTTCTATTCCTTTCTGAATTTCCTCAAACAACGCCTAACAGCGCTCTTATGAAATCGAATAGACACACGTTTCAGTCAGAAGAGCATCTTCTTCTTAGAAATTCTTTGTGGTAATGCCACACGCATTAGGCATGAATTAAAGAGCTTAAATAGGACGCTGTCACCAAACTGAAACTGCCATCATAAGCACACACGATATAATGCACAACTGACATCGGATCAGTCTTGGTGACCTGCTATGGTGTGTTCTATGGCAATGAACTTTACCCTTAATGCCTTGGACTAAAAGTCCTACTTGCATTGTTGTGTCCTAAGGCACACCACATAGATCAGATGAATGAAGATAATTTAAAACACCATATTTAAAAAAATTGGATTTGATTCCACCAGATGAAAGGGTAACAAACTGTTGAAATTACTGAGTTCTTTCCTCAATATCATCATTAAATTCAGTTCCAATATCACATACACTAGGGTAATAAATTTGTAAATCAGCATTGGTATAGTCAGTATATGTAAATAGTATCCCTATTTATGTAAGCATAACTATTTCGGCAAAAACCTTACATTTCGCGCTTGGACTTGCTGTTCGTACGCAATGAATTACGTAGAATTCAAGTCTCTAAACTTACTGAAATAAATTCAAATACATTTTCTGCATGGATTGGTGACTTTTTCTTTTAAGTCTTGACAGGAATGTAATTAAAATGTCTAGTATTTTCTCTCTAGGTTTTTTCTACCCAGCGGAAGCAAACTGTAATATTGGTGATTTGGTTCATTTTTCTTCAGGTTTTGCCTACCCAGGAGATATCTGTAACATTGGTCGCAGAGTTGGGATCATCCAATCAGTCGATTATTTTTTGACGGTGTTTACTGCAGCACACGAACTTGGACACAGGCAAGTAGGCTCATGGAGAGCATTTTGTATCTACATTTTCATTCACTTGTTTACTGCTTCTGGCGTCCCATGCTCGATTCTTGGTTTCAACGAGAGCAAACATTAATTTTTTTGTATGTTAACAGTAAACACTAATCTTATGCATGGAAATGCAGAGAAAGATGAATATTTACCACCAGTCAATAAATCCAGATTTTTAAAAAAAGGTTCTAAAAAAATTCTTTTTGTAAAAATTTATTGCTGTATATTCTATTTCATTTGAAAGAATAAAATAGGCTCACCTTGTTCTATTTTACATATTCAAAGAAGTCAGTCGATGCAGTTTCGCAGAAATAAATCGATAAAATGTTTAGATATATAAACTTTGTGGATTCAGCTTTAAAGAGATAAACCTATGTTGTAAGGGCAATAAATCATGTTTATCGAAAATCATGGAAGTAAGATTTTAAAATGTAAACAGAGGTTTTAGACAAGGAAATCAAGTTTTGTCGTGCGCGCAAGTTATTTTAAACTTTATTTTATTAAAGCATTGATGATGCAAATTATGAGAAAAGACAAACATAAAGGTATATCTTGAACTTGTATCGATTTAAGAAAACATCAGATCAGTCGATTATTTTCTGACGGTGTTTACTGAAGCACACGAACTTGGACACAGGCAAGTAGGCTCATGGAGAACATTTTGTATCCATATTTTCATTCACTTGTTTGCTGATTCTGGCGTTCCATGCTCGATTCTTGGCTTCAACGAGTGCAAAAGTTAACATTAATCTTATGCATGCAAATGCAGAGAAAGATGATTATTTTGGACCATACAATACATACATAGTTTTAATTTGTTTTCTTGAAAGATTCATTTTGTAAATATTGAAATGCTGTATATTTTCTTTTATTTGAAAGAATAAAATAAGCTCACCTTGTTCTAATTTACATATTCAGAGGTGTCGTTCGATGCAGTTGCGCAGAAAAAAGTAAATAAAATGTTTAGATATATAAACTTTGTAGATTGAGCTTGAAAGAGATAAACCTAAATTGTAAGGGAGATAACTCATGTTTATCGAAAATCATGGACGTAAGATTTTAAAATGTAAACAGAGGTTGAAGACGTGCACGCAATTTATTTTAAACTTTATTTTATTAAAGCATTGATGATGCAACATTATGAGAAAAGACAAACATAAATGGATATCGTGAACTTGTATCAATTTAATAAAATATTTTCTTTTTGATGACATATTAATCACTTACTGGTCGAAACTCATACCAGCAAGTTCTGGAAAAATGTTGTAACATGGCAGTGATTTACTCAGAAGTTGAGAAATGAAACAATTGAACATTTGTTAACTTTTCACAAATGTGATAATATATTCGGGTCACAGTAGAAGTATTTTCGATATTGGCATGACAAAGCCATCCGCAGTATTATCAATATAGGTAAACGTGACGATTCATTCTTTTCTGATGTGGAATTAAAAAGGTAGAAGTAGATTATATGTCAGTACTGAAGAAAATTCATACAAAACTGTAAAGACTTAATTGACAATTAAAGAAGATAAAACATTCACTTGCAGGACACATAATCTCTTTATCATATAGTTCAATGAAGGATGCAAACCTTTATGATTTTATTGTTTTGTTTAAATCACGAGTCTGAAGAAGAAATAGTGACTTGATAGCACACGATTCATTAATTTCACAATGGAAAAATTAAGGATTTTTTGATTTAAATAGTTCATACAATTTTGTGTACTTAGGAAGAAATCACTTGTTCATATGTTGTTTAATTGTAGATAAAGGTATATCATTTATTGATTAGTTTAGAACAGTATTTGAAAAAGCTTTCAATTGTTCATGACTCGATGGTCTGAAACTGAGTAGCAAAAATGTTTTTAAATTACAAGTTTCCGAAAATCGAAACATTTTTTCCCTAAAATACAAAATTAGAAATTAAAAACACCTTGGTTAATGAAATTCTAAAGATCCCTAAATGTTCTGTTGCAACTAGATGAACCGGCGTGGTGTTAGATCATAGCGAAGACACAAAGAACGGTAACGAGAAAACGATGTTCACTTATACATCATTAAAAGGTAGAAAAAAGCCAAGACCAGACTCGTGCACAACAAATCAATATATTAGATATTTAATACAATGAGAAAATTACAATTCATCACTGGAACGATTTGCAATTTAAAAAAATTAACCGATACGAAGAAATAGATTAATGACTGTTCAAACAAAGTGATACAATGATTCGCATAAACAATGACCAAATTGATATCAAATAATGATAAAATTATTCACATAAACAATGACCAAATTGATATCAAATGATGATAAAATGATTCACATAAACAATGACCAAATTGATATCAAATAATGATAAAATGATTCACATAAACAATGACCAAATTGTAATCAAATGATCATAAAATGGTTCACATAAACAATGACTAAATTGTAATCTAATGATGATAAAATGATTTACATAAACAATGACCAAATTGTTACTCAAATAATGATAAAATGGTTCACATAAACAATGACCAAATTGTAATCAAATGATGATAAAATGGTTCACATAAACAATGTCAAAATTGTAATCAAATGACGATAAAATGATTCACATAAACAATGACCAAATTGTAATCAAATGATGATAAAATGATTCACATAAACTATGACCAAATTGTAATCAAATGATGATACAATGATTTGCATAAACAATGACCAAATTGTAATCAAATGATGATAAAATGATTCATATAAACAATGACCAAATTGTTACTCAAATAATGATAATTCGCATAAACAATGACCAAATTGTTACTCAAATAATGATAAAATGATTCACATAAACAATGACCAAATTGATATCAAATAGCGATAAATGATTCACATAAACAATGACCAAATTGTTACTCAAATAATGATAAAATGATTCACGATTTGTTCATCTGTAACATGTTCTGTCTCAAATAGTGATAATGCAAAGTTTTCATTCAAATAGTTATAAATGACAAGTGTCCACTCAAAATAGTGATAATTGATTGTAAAATTGCAACATTATCTTGCGGCGTCCATTTCTTCACCACAAGGAGTTTCAGCCCGAATATTCTGCCGGATGGTAAAAGAGCCACCACGATTGGTCCGCCCTTCTCGGTCTGCCTACAGCACCTTAGAACCCCTTCTTCCCTGCAGAACCGTTGGTCCCGAAGCCTTGGTCACTCGCCACGAGAAAATCACTTTCGCCTTTCGGGCCAACCTCGCCAATGACAGCAGCACACTGGGTATATGCTAACTCAAATTATCATCATGTCTAAAACGATGCCTTCAATACGGTGCAAACAAGAAGCATAGCTCTATCACTCCACCAATCCTTTCAGCCCGTCACCCCTTTCACAGCACTACAGCTGGACATATCGCGTCGTAAAGTGGACTTCTCACTGAAAAGACTTTCAGTAATGTAATGTTTAACTCTGCGATGAGCCAATACCTACACAGCCTATGTTGCAATGCACGGTCTGTGCGCTCAAGGTATTTTTTCTATTGCAAACACTTCACATCGAAATAAAATGTATGATATAGATAAACCACATCCAGGTAACGCTGTACTCACAAACGAAACCCGAGTATATTATATTCAAAATAATATGTAAACAATAAATGTACACAATTCAGTGACATCTATCAAGTCCAAATTACCGAGTAATCCAAATGTGTTCCAATGGTATTCAGAATGAAGTTCGCTATTGTATTGATCTGCCAATAGAACTGATGAATAACAAATATTTAATCCCAAAATGTCTTTAAAAGAAATCGTTGTATTTCCAAAAATGATATAAATCCAAATTAGCCGAATACATTATCATTACAATGAACTACTGAAATAAATGAATGAATTCCCTAGACAAAAATAGGACTAAGTGTCTTCCAAGACTGATATTAATACTACAAATTCTAATTCTTTGTAATTTATCTTTTATATAAAAAGCAAAAAACGCAGTTTCAGAAACAAAATAGTCGCATATTACTTCTACAATAATCGTCAACTCGTAGACATCTCCATGAACTTTAATACTTGTCAATCTGAATTTATGTCAGCCTGACATTTCAAGAACTCACGGCCAGAAGTCAAATTACATGAACATGTTTACGTTAGTAATAGTACAATTCAACCTTCAGATTATGAATGAATAACCCTTACAATTATTATAATAAAAATGCGTACTGACACCCGTTGAAAATAGAACAAGACGATTGCGGACTGATTCTAGTTGCGGATTGTACAAGACAAATGTGGACTGACACTAGCTGTAAATTGTACAATACAAATGTGCACGAAAAGTATTCACTCAAAACAGAAAGATATATGGGAGTTCTATCTCTCAACGCTGGACTGTGTATAGGGTATACGTTTTTATATTTCTTATTTCCAGTCTTGGAGCAATACATGATGGCGTAGGTGACGCCAAATCTTGTAACCCTGACGATTTATTTATTATGACTCCGTATGCACCAGAATTCAACTTATCAGAGGAATACTCCAGGAACCCCTGGCTGTTCTCTAGTTGCTCCGTGGAAGCTTTCAAGAAGACGATGAAGGACAAGTATGTATAATGTATAGCAAGACATATAATATCGTATTAATTTCTTTACATGTTTTTATAAGGGAAACTGGCGCGACCAGTTGTTCAAGAGGATCAGAGCTTTATATATTAAAAAGGTGTTAAGACTCTGTGGACACAAAGTAAGTAGCAGAAAGAAGAAAAATGTAACATATATTTTAATTATCAAAGTTATAAATGAAAATATGAGAGGAACTTTCAGTACTATGAAGGAAATCCGAAATGATTCTTATAAAATTCTATGAAAGTCCAATGAAAATTTCGGTATTAATATAAAAACCGGAAATGTACTGGTCCGCCAGGAATCTTACCGTTGTCAAGATGTCATAATCCAGACCTCCTTTGAATAATTCACAAAACTTCCAGAATAATAGTATAGTCCAAATAATGAGCACTTTCTATTTTAACTGACGAGTACAAACAAATATTTTTTCTTCTCGAATAATATCTAAGTACAACGCAAAGCACGTCTGCAGACTTATAATAGGAACTCAAGAAATGAGGATGACTCCAAGAATCAAAATAAATCAGATTGCTTAGTTCTTTCATTATATACACCTTCCATGGCGAAGATATCTCCTAATATACCACACGTGACGGGTCTTACTACCGATTTTCCGTCAAACTTGCCTATTCATTTGATCTAGCCCGACCGTTGAGAAATTACTGAATTCTTCTAGATTCGTCTAAACTCAACCAGTCAATGAAAAATTAAGCCCAAGACGACATTAAGACTAGTATTAGTATTTGTCAACAGATACGTAAACGTCTTTTTATTGATGCTAGGTAACATACTTAGGGTAGGTAGGCAAAATGTAGTTAAAGATTTTACGTACAATTTTAAAACCATGAATACAAATTACAGAACTTATATAAAATCATGTAACAGTACTTGCCAAAAAAATAGATTTACATAGTGCTTGGGAAGTATTGGTCAGTTTGAAACTCCAACGACAGAAAATTATATTAACAATTGAAAACAAATATACATTTTACTGATGAGATGCAGAATTACATGAATGTGAGTCTGTTTTTTCCTATATGTGCAAATCTTCGAGCGTATGTATCTGTGTAGATAGGTAGGAATATATAAATATGAGTTAGAATGTGTTTGTAGGTTGCAAAAAACTTAACATATCGATATATATATATATATATATATATATATATATATATATATATATATATATATATATATATGGGTAATCAGAACGAAACTTGTAGAGTGTTTGTGCGTTATAAAAAAACACAACTGAATTAAACTGAATTATTAACCCAAATGTTTTGCTTCAGTGCAATCTCATGAATGTAGACTATCAATGAAGTCCTGGAAAGTTTTGCATAATCCGGTAAAATTTAGTTATCTTTTCAACTCCTTGAATATAGTCTCAAAATCGTAAAGTACTGACTGTTTAAATGAATGATTGTTTACTCTGAATATGTTATCAATAAATAACAAGTATCTCACGATGACTCTTACAAAGCTAGCGTAACTGCCTGAAGAATAAGCATGGTGCCTGTTTCTTTATTATATAGTTTTACATTTCAAATAAACAACCTCTGATTTTGGAAAATCTCGAAAAAATATCTTATTATTTCAACATAATTTAAATATGTCATAACCAAAATGAGTCCCGTCCTGACCTTGAAATCTCCCAGAAGCAACCGAATGTCAGAGCACGCGTTATTTCAGATAAATAACATCTGATTATTCTTCTAGAATTTCTCAACAATTAATCTTATTATTTCAACATAACTCAAGCTTATCGTAAACAGAAATAGTCCTATACTGACTTTCAAATCTCATTGAACCAATCAAAGGCTACAGCACGCATGTCAGGGCAATTGTACTTTGATTTCCCACGCTTGTTAACGCGGCATACATTCATTACTCGCTTATCATTCTGACCTAGTTAGTGTTGATTTCGTCTAGATCATCCCTGTTGTGAGTACCATTCTGACCTAGTTAGTGTTGATTTCGTCTAGATCATCCCTGTAGTGAGTATCATTCTGACCTAGTTAGTGTTGATTTCGTCTAGATCAGCCTTGTTGTGAATTATTTCTTTCTACGTAGTATAAATGTACTTTTGATATAACACTAACCATTAAATTAAACAATATAAACAAACTTCATACTCTAAATCGACATAAATAAACATTATATTATAAATTCAAAAGACGATACACAATTCAATAACACTGTGCTCAAGTAAACTTTACTAAATGTACTAAATGCTTTCAATATATGTTTTGCTTTTGCATGTTTATATCAGAAAATATTAATGCGTAAATTTATTTCGGTTTCGTCTACATATTGCTTCTTACAGTTTAAGAAAACAGCTTATAAATACATTTTTGATTATCACATGACATATGTTATTTAGTTTCAAACTTTCTACTTGTTTTCAAACTTTTGAATAAAATAGATATTTTTCAATACGCATTTGTTCACTCGATATATATATATATATATATATATATATATATATATATATATATATATATATATATATATATATATATATATATATATATATATATATATATATATAACAGATTGATAGAACATTTCAGGATTATTATGATTGCATGCTAGGAATTCAAAAGGTATTTTTAATTCTTTAAATATGGTGGATTTTATATTTTATTTAAATAAAATAAATATTTTATAAACGAATGCTTTTTCGGCTGCCTTGTCCTGTTACTTAAGTTAAAGCCCCTATGCACAATTACAAACTTTAGTAAAGTTTATTTCTCAACAGACTGTAACAAAGTTTAGTCAAGTGAAAACTGTAGTAAAGTTTATTTTATTACAGACTGTAGTAACCTTTATTTGATTACAAACTGTGGTAATATTTATTTGAGTATAGCCTGTAGTAACGTTTAATTTATTACAGACTGTAGTAACGTTTTTTTTTATTTGATTACAGAATGTGGTAACGTTTATTTGACTACTGACTATAGTAACGTTTATTTGATTACAGACTTGTAGTAGCGTTTATCTGATTACAGACTTGTAGTAGCGTTTATTTGATTACAGACTGTAGTAACGTTTATCTGATTACAGACTGTAGTAAAGTTTATCTGATTACAGACTGTAGTAACGTTTATCTGATTACAGACTGTAGTAAAGTTTATCTGATTACAGACTTTAGTAACGTTTATCTGATTACAGACTGTAGTAACGTTTATCTGATTACAGACTGTAGTAGCGTTTATTTGATTATAGACTGCAGTAGCGTTTATCTGATTACAGACTGTAGTAGCGTTTATTTGATTATAGACTGCAGTAGCGTTTATCTGATTACAGACTGCAGTAGCGTTTATCTGATTACAGACTGCAGTAGCGTTTATCTGATTACAGACTGTAGTAGCGTTTATTTGATTATAGACTGCAGTAGCGTTTATCTGATTACAGACTTGTAGTAGCGTTTATTTGATTACAGACTGTAGTAAAGTTTATCTGATTACAGACTTTAGTAACGTTTATCTGATTACAGACTGTAGTAACGTTTATCTGATTACAGACTGTAGTAGCGTTTATTTGATTATAGACTGCAGTAGCGTTTATCTGATTACAGACTGCAGTAGCGTTTATCTGATTACAGACTGCAGTAGCGTTTATCTGATTACAGACTGCAGTAGCGTTTATCTGATTACAGACTGTAGTAGCGTTTATTTGATTATAGACTGCAGTAGCGTTTATCTGATTACAGACTGCAGTAGCGTTTATCTGATTACAGACTGCAGTAGCGTTTATCTGATTACAGACTGCAGTAGCGTTTATCTGATTACAGACTGTAGTAACGTTTATCTGATTACAGACTGTAGTAGCGTTTATCTGATTACAGACTGCAGTAGCGTTTATCTGATTACAGACTGTAGTAACGTTTATCTGATTACAGACTGTAGTAGCGTTTATCTGATTACAGACTGTAGTAGCGTTTATCTGATTACAGACTGTAGTAGCGTTTATCTGATTACAGACTGTAGTAGCGTTTATCTGATTACAGACTGTAGTAGCGTTTATCTGATTACAGACTGCAGTAGCGTTTATCTGATTACAGACTGTAGTAACGTTTATCTGATTACAGACTGTAGTAGAGTTTATCTGATTACAGACTGTAGTAACGTTTATCTGATTACAGACTGCAGTAGCGTTTATCTGATTACAGACTGTAGTAACGTTTATCTGATTACAGACTGTAGTAGCGTTTATCTGATTACAGACTGTAGTAGCGTTTATCTGATTACAGACTGTAGTAGCGTTTATCTGATTACAGACTGTAGTAGCGTTTATCTGATTACAGACTGTAGTAGCGTTTATCTGATTACAGACTGTAGTAACGTTTATCTGATTACAGACTGTACTAGCGTTTATCTGATTACAGACTGTAGTAGCGTTTATTTGATTATAGACTGCAGTAGCGTTTATCTGATTACAGACTGTAGTAGCGTTTATCTGATTACAGACTGTAGTAACGTTTATCTGATTACAGACTGTAGTAGCGTTTATCTGATTACAGACTGTAGTAGCGTTTATCTGATTACAGACTGTAGTAACGTTTATCTGATTACAGACTGTAGTAACGTTTATCTGATTACAGACTGTAGTAACGTTTATCTGATTACAGACTGTAGTAGCGTTTATCTGATTACAGACTGTAGTAACGTTTATCTGATTACAGACTGTAGTAGCGTTTATCTGATTACAGACTGTAGTAACGTTTATCTGATTACAGACTGTAGTAGCGTTTATCTGATTACAGACTGTAGTAACGTTTATCTGATTACAGACTGTAGTAACGTTTATCTGATTACAGACTGTATTAGCGTTTATCTGATTACAGACTGTAGTAGCGTTTATCTGATTACAGACTGTAGTAGCGTTTATCTGATTACAGACTGTAGTAGCGTTTATCTGATTACAGACTGTAGTAGCGTTCATATGGTGTAGTAAAGTTTATTTGAGAGTGTTTATCAGACATCAATTCAGTCTGATCTATGTATCTAGCTTGCTATACAATCCATTTCGTTTGCCAGAGAATGTCTAAAAACAAAGGGTATTTACACCGAGAAAGAAGTGACGGAATGGCAAACGTTAATGAAGAATCTGCCAGGGGAAGTGTTTACCCCAAATCAGCAATGTCACCTCATTAATGGAGCTAACTCTTTTTACTGTGGCGTAAGTATAATATGTGTATGTGAGTATTTAGTGTGCGCTCGTTCTCATCTCAGGAAAGATGTATGGAGTAGGATGGGCGATGTGAGTTTCTTAATGTACTTTCCAATCTTCTTTCACACAAGACAAGATTAAAGGGAACCGGTTAACCACAAGCAGATAAATTTAATATAGATATTATATTATATGTGCAATATATAACATATATTTCAAAATCGGAAATATACAGGTCAGCGAGGAATAGTGACGTTGTAAAGAAAGCTTTGTCCAGAACTTCTTTGAATAATTCACAACAGTTTCAGAATAGTATAGTACAAATAATAAGCACTTTCTGTTTCCATGGAACAGTCAACAGAAATGTTTCTCCTCTTGAAAACTGTCTAAGTACAACATAAATCACGTATGCAGGTTTACAATAGGAACACAAGAAATAAAGATGACTCCAAAATTCAAAACGAATCTGATTGCTCAGTTGTTTCCTTATATTACACCGTATATTGCGACTATCTCTCAATATACCCTACGTACCGGATCTTACTACTGATATATGACACATTAACAAGATGTTTTAAGGGGCGGTACTAGGTACACTTTACAAGAGCGTACTGATGAGTGAACAGACTAATTATGGACTACTGCACTGATTGAATTATAGGGGAAAATATTTACAGGTACTGCATTTGTACAACTGAGCTAATCTCATATACGGTCATTTCAAAGGTGCGTTGAGACTCCCTTTACCCATGTCCAGCAACTCAGTTGAACGCATGAGTTAATAAGAAATGTTCAAGGATATACAAAGACCTTGTATTCTACATATTTGTATAACTTAAGATATGACAATGGTGATCCTATGAACAGATATAGAACACAATGTAACACTAAATTCAAGCAAAGACAATTAAACTGAACAGTAGGGACGGCAACATTCGGATGTGGAATATCTTGTCCGCATATATCCGATACCATCATGACGATTAGTACAATTAATGTATATGCTGGCATCAGGGCGATATTAGCATCACAATTAGTACAATCAATTCATAGTTTGGCTTATATCCGATACAGATGAATTGTAATGTCCTTAAAGGCAACGAACAATGCCAAAACAATGTCAAAGAGGAATGATTGATAATATCTATCATGAAGAATATCTTGATTTTTAGTTTCTAAAACAAAATTCAAACGTTTCGGTAACTCCGATGTAATAATTAGATAGTATATGTAACTGCCCACAGTACTGAAGTTCCTGGATTTCATAATCAGGGTTCTATAGAGAATCAAATAAATTGAACACGGTTTGCAAAGCTGAAACTGTAGTACAATTTCCCGAAGCAGATCAAAAACACACCAACTTTCTTCAGTAACAGCTATTCAAAGTTCACATAGCCATATTTTAAGTTATTATTGCGCCATTGCTTGCTAACGCATATATTGATCTGTCATATAAATAAAGCTAGGCGATTCATTTGTCCATTATTTCGTCGATCTGAAGTGAACTATTTCCACATTCTCGTCAAAATAGTTCTCTTAAATCTTTCTGCTACATTATATATATATATATATATATATATATATATATATATATATATATATATATATATATATATATATATATATATATATATAGAGAGAGAGAGAGAGAGAGAGAGAGAGAGAGAGAGAGAGAGAGATGTTAATAAAAGTGTAGTTTGTAACTTTTTTCATCTCCAATTTGCTGTTCTATGGGTTGAATTTCTTTTCCGTTATAAAAATATGTTATTCATACTTTATGCTAAACAAATTCCCCTCAAAGTATTTTTAGTGTCGTAGTTTTAGAGAATTTGTCTTCTTAGTAATCAATTATTTGCTGAAAATTATTACTGAAATGTATATGATTCATTGTAATCAAGCTTCGGTACTTTGAACAACTAAGTTGTATATATTTTTACCTTCGTAAGATACAACGTTAAGTACTCCTTACAAACATTTACTTTTCCTCATGTGTATGAAGATGGTAAAATTCAGATTCTGTTTTCCAATTTTGTCCAGTTTGTCCCATCTAATTACAATTACTCGAAAGCAGCAGAGAAAGCTTTGTCATCAAATGCAGAAAATTGTACAATGAATTTCATCGATGAGACCCATGTCTCGAATTGCTTAATAGAAACATTACGACTTTTATCTATATGAGACGTTTCGCATGTAGAAGGCAAGTTAAAGTTTTTAATGGATTCGGCAAATAAAAAAAAATCTGCTCTGTTAATATCACCCTATGACAAATTATAAAATACTACACTGTTATTTAGTATATTTGTGCTTTTTAAATAATTGTGTCATTTAATTCGTTTGTGTCGTTTGATAAATTATCTGATTTATTTGTACCATTTAACTAATGCTCATATATCAATCTTTATTCTATCAGCCCCTAAGTCTCTGGATAGTGTACCATGACATCGTAACTTGATTTTATCAGTCTTCAAGGCAAACATCCACTTTGTAATTCTCTGGAGATCTCTGGACATAATTCATTGGCTCTTTCTGTCGACTGAGCGGGTCTTAGATTCAGCGTTTGCCGCCTCTATTGATTGATTTTACGTGGTTGTATTCGACAGCGCACATAGTACAAAGGCGAACCCAAGTTTTTGGAACATTATATATATATATATATATATATATATATATATATATATATATATATATATATATATATATATATATAGATAGATAGATAGATAGATAGATAGATAGATAGTTGGCATCCCTTAGTCTCGAGAGACGATGGAACTGCACCCATGAGAGATGTCCTGGTTGGTGGTTGTGCAGCGTCTGCTGTGGCTAAGTAGTCCAATACGGGAGTGGCAGTCCCTGCTGCACTTGAAGGTTGTATCAGGTGTTGGTTGGAGCTGCTTCTTCTTCCTCTGCGATCGTCTTTCATCAGCTAGCAAGCGTTGCTTGTCCTCTCCGGCTTTCAGACCAGTCATCAGAGCATGTCGCCAGCTTGATCTGTCTAGAGCGAGCTCTTCCCAGGTGTTGACATCGATATCAAGGGCTTTCATGTCATGCTTACAGACATCCTTGAAGCGGAGATGTGGCCGTCCGATCGACCTTTTGCCAGAGGCGAGTTCCGAATAAAGAATGTCTTTGGGGATCCGTCCATCAACCATCCGACGTACATGGCCCAGCCATCTGATGCGGCGTTGGCGGAGGAGTGTGATCATGCTGGGAATCGTGGCACACTCGAGCACCTCATTGTTTGTTACTTGATCGCTCCAGGTGATCCCGAGTAAGCGTCGGAGGCATCGCATGTGAAAGGCGCTCAGTCTTTTCTCTTGTGAGGCGTACAGAGTCCAGGTTTCACTGGCATACATGAGAGTGCTTAGCACGGATGCACGGTACACGGTGATCTTAGTGTTCATGGTCAGCATGCTGTTGTTCCACACTCTCTGCGACAACCTGGAGAGAGTTGTTGATGCCTTTCCAATCCGCTTGTTGAGCTCAGCATCAAGCTAAAGGTTGTTGGTGATGGCAGAGCCGAGGTACGAGAACTGACTCACTACCTCAAGTTCGTAGTTGTTGATGATGATGCTTGGGGGTCCGCGTCCTGAACCATCACGTTTGTTTTCTTTAGGCTTATGGTTAACCCAAACTCATCGCATGCTTTACCAAAGCGGGCCATCAGGCGCTGAAGCTCAGCTTCTGTGTGGGTGGCTAGAGCAGCATCGTCTGCGAAGAGCATGTCCCTGATGGCTACTTCACGCACTTTGCTCTTTGCCTTCAGTCGTGCCAGGTTGAACCGTCTGCCGTCTGATCGTGTGTGCAGGTAAATCCCTCATGTGGACGTCCCAAAGGCGTGCTTTAGCAGGACTGCGAAGAAGATGCCGAAGGGCGTGGGGGAAAGGACACAGCCCTGTTTAACTCCACTGCGGATGTCAAAGGGGTCGGATGTTGAGCCATCGTACTGCACTGTGCCTTTCATGTCATCGTGGAAGGACTGGATCATGCTTAGCAGCATTGGAGGGCAACCAATGTTCGCCAGGATTGTGAAGAGTCCGTCTCTGCTGACCAGATCGAATGCCTTGGTGAGGTCTATAAAGGATGATGTTAGCATCTCTCATGTCCTAAGGCACTGCACCCTCGTCCCAGCACTGGCAGAGGAGGTCGTGCAGGTGTGTGAGCAGCACGCTACATCCACACTTGATGAGTTCTGCTGTGATGCCATCCTTCTCTGGGGCTTTACCTAGGGACAGTTTCTCTAAGGCCTTCTTTAGTTCGTCTACAGTAGGTTTCTCACCCAGTTCGGCCATGAGAGGGAGGTTTTCAATGACGTTGAGGGCATCATTGGTCACGTGGTTCTCTTTGGAGTACAGTTCGGAGTAGTATTCCACCCAACGTTCCATCTGCTTGCCCTTGTTGTGGATGGTATCGCCTGTGGCAGACTTCAGTGGTGCTGTCAGTTTCTTCGTGGGACCCATTGCTTTCTTTATGCCATCGTACATGCCTCTGATGTTTCCAATATCTGCTGCTGTCTGGATACTCTGACAGAGCTGAAGTCAGTATTCATTGGCACACTGCCGTGCTAATCGCTGCACTTTGCTTCTGGTAGACCTGTATGCCTGTAGTGTCTTCTGACAGGGAGATCGCTTGTATTGCAGGTGAGCACTGCGACGCTCTTCTATGGCTGGCATGAGTGTGGCAGAGTTAGCCTCAAACCAGTCATTGTTCTTTGATTGCTTCTTACCAAAGATCCGTGTGGCTGTGATGTATACAGTCTCTCTGATGTGATCCCATCTTTCTTTGGCACTGCCGTTGGGGGGTTCTGAGTCAAACGTCTTGGAAAGAGGATAGGTGAATTCCTCAGCCTTGTCTGGATATGATGTCTTGCTCACATCAATGCGTGGTTGCCCCTCTTGGCTAGAGCGGTGGATCTTCTTTGGCTGAAGCTTCATTTTGCAGCACACCAGCGAGTGGTCGGTGTCGCAGTCAGCATTGTCGAAGGTACGGGTAAGAAGCACACCTTTCATGGCTGACCGTCTTGTACTGATCAAGTCCAGCTGGTGCTAGTGTTTAGACCGGGGATGCCTCCAAGACACTTTGTGCTGTGGCTTTGTCTGAAAGAATGAATTGGTGATGCTGAGTTCGTGGTACGATCACATCTCTAGAAGGCGCTGCCCATTCTCATTCATCTTCCCAACGCCAAACTTGCCAAGACAGGAGGGCCTAGAGTCATGATCGGCCCCCACCCTAGCATTGAAGTCGCCCATTAAAATCAAGTTCTCCTCCTTGGGAATTTTGTTGATGAGCGAGTTTAACTCATCATAAAACTCATCCTTGGTATCTGTGGAGGATCTTAGTGTGGGAGCGTAAACGCTGATCTGGTTGACAGGCCCGTTTGAGGTGTGGAGGCGGAGGGATAGCGGTCTTCCATTTCCTTGTTGGCAGGGATCTATCATCCCCAGCAGAGTGTTCCTGACAGCGAATCCAACGCCAAACTCTCTGGCTTCATCTGTACTCTTTCCTTTCCAGAAGAATGTGTAGTTCTTTTCTCTGAGGGACCCAGAATCTGTCGACCTGGAGCCTTGCAAGTTCGTCATTGATGACTGAAGTCTTACGAACATCACTGATTGTCTGGAGATCATCTGAATGCCCAGTCAGCATGGTCCGGACATTCCAGGTACCTAGCTTGAGGATTGAAGTCTTCTTTTTTATTTTTATTTTGTTATTTCTTAGTGCAGTACTTGCAGTCCGCTTGTCAGGTACTCGCGTACCTTAAGCCTTACGCACCCAGCAAGGCAGGCGAACTGTGGCGGGACGGCACCTTATTGGCTGGGGACTGCCCAGTTTAAGGCGGGCGGTAGCTGTCCAGTGAAACATGTTGGTCTCTCCCACCGTCAGAAGCAACCCCTGGCGTCTGGCTCTACGCCAATCGAGCGGTGACTTATAACCTGTAAACTGCTGCTTCCCGTGTTGTGTCGACGCTTTGGAGCGAAGCTGGAGTGTCCTCTCCATGGCGCAAGCCTGGGCAGGGTGAGAGAATCAGCTGTTGCCCATGCAGATGATCCCCCCTCTCCAAGCAGCTGATGGATCCATGGGAAAGGATAAGCCGATACGTCATGGCACCAGCTGCGTCGCAGGAGTTGCCGAGATGACACCGAAATCAATGCCAAGTCGCCTTAGGAACTCCATCTCCGGATTTTCTGTTGGGGTTTACTCTCTTAGCCTTTCCCACGACAGGGTACAGTTACAAGGCAGCGAAGGTTTGAAATCGGAGTTTACCTTCTCCTAGATGGGCGACCACCCAAGGTTAACGAGCCCCATCTGCCCGAAGTCTCTGGTTTTGAGGCGCCAGAAGCTCGCCTGTCATCCCTTCTCCAGTCAGTTTAAACAGGGTCCGCCACTCGTGAAGGCCTGGAGCTGGATTTGGTTGTCAGAGGCTCTATCAGACACAAGCCACTGGGAGTTTTCCAAGGGAAGTGGGTGCTTATCTCCCACATCCGCCCCCGGCGATGACAACCCTTGAAACCCATAGATAGATAGATAGATAGATACAATATCAGTGCTGCTAATTTCGCAAAAGTATACCAATGAAAATTAATTTCCCTACTTGTGTTTGTCGCTAAGTCGCAGCGAGTCAGCATGTTTACATGTCAACACTAAATAGTCTAATTTTTCATTGCCAAAACCTTTTTACTCTCATCTGTTGACAACTGATTGCACCTTTTAAATACGGAAATGACTTGTAGGCGACAGGACTTAAATTTTATTCCTAACTTTTAGTATATGACTTTATCCTCGAGTTTCCCCACGGAACAAATTTTCATTTCTGTTCTCTATAGAACTATTGACCATTCTAGCAAATTTGAGTTTGATAATGGTATTCGTTTCTGTTGTATATAAATCGGTACTGAGTTTCCACAGGGAGCAATTTGAGAAGTTGCTTCTTGGTCTCGAAATGTTACAAAACTGCTTTTGACAATGGAAAATGTTTATGCTTGGAATGAGGTTTTCATTGGGTTTTCCCCCTGGAACAGCCTGATAGTATGTTCCCAGTTGTCTTTTCCCTATGAAATGTAATAGGTCTGTACAAATCGAGATTGTTTGACTGCATGACCAATCTGTTTACACGAGGTTTCCTCTGGAAGCATTTTTATACCCACCTGACATTACTGTTCCGTCGAAACATATATTAGGCTTTAGAAGAGTGTAGTTTTAGAACCTAATGGTTACTTTTCTGCATATTTTGAAACATTGTTTTATATTACTGTTCCTTATGGGAGTGAAGTAGGTTTTTACAAACTGAGTTAGATAAGTGCGTAGTTTCTTCTTTTACGTGAGATTTAATAGTGTTTCCTCGAGTTTGAATTTGAACTTCCTGAAATCTATTGTACTCATTTCTTCATAATTTCGATTGATGAACTGCATTGCTTACATTATTACAGCTGCAGACAGGTTTCGCCAGGACACCGCATTAAATCAGTTTTGTTTTCACGAGTTATTCAAGAGAACTATTTGAAAAACTGCTATTCATTACTATTCCGTCAGGAAAATCAGAGCTTTTTTAAAATTGGTTTGATGACTGAATTACAGTTTGCTACATATCTATATGTTTTACCACTGATTTCTCACAGGAATCAAAATGAGAAACTGTTAGCATACTGAATGTGTTCTGCTTACCATATGGCTTACCAAGTTCTCTCGGGGATCAAAATGAGAAACTGTTAAATAACGGAATATTTACATTTTGCTACATACATATTTAGTTTACGGAATTCTCTCATTGAACACTGAGAGAGTATTAGATGGCTGAATGTTTACTTCTTGCTACATACGCATGTGTTAGAGATTTATCTCAGGGAACACTATGAGAAAAAATCTTCATTGCTATTTGTTCAAAAGTCTTCAAAGATCTTCAAATGTTGACTTGGTAGACTGCTCCCGAAAATATACAAAGGTCTTCCAGTTTTGGCTTGGGTGACTGCAAGAAATATACAAAGGACTTTAAGTGTTGTTTTGGATAATTGCTCCAGAAACTACACAAAGGTTTTTAAGTGTTGTCTTGGATGATTCCTCTAGAAACTATACAAAGGTCTTAAAGTGCTGTGTCGTATGAATGCTCCAGAAACTATACAAAGTTCTTCCAGTGTTGGCTAAGTTGATTGCTCCAGGAAATATATAAATAGGCGTTTATTTCTTCTCCATATTCAGCAACTGGAAGTTTTAGCGTTAGGTGAGATAACTAGAAAGGTTCCTATTGCTCTCAATTCTTTTTGGCAAAGATTAGTTTAATTGCGTCCTGTGATTATTTACTTAGTTCTTTTTAATTGTCTTCATTTTTGATACCTCTGAAAATATAGTATGCCTCCACATCTGTGAGTTTGATGGTTTCGTGGTTGCTGTTGTATATGAAATTTTATTGCTGAACCTGGTCAATCAAACATGATAGTCTGTTTTCAATTGTGTTTCCTCCAGAAATATGAAAGTTTCTTTCCTTGTTCAGTCACACGACTTAACAACTACTGCTTCAAGCACATTTTGCGCTGAATTAATCCTTGCAAAAATATCTACAATGTTTTTATCACTCGAAATATGCTATGTTGTTCATAGCTGGTTTCGATCTCCGAATTGTTACTGTTTTACATGAATTCTTACTGGGTTGATTCTTTCATGGAAATGGTTAAACTTTTCAAAGTCGGGTTGAATAATTGAGTTATAACTGCTTTAAATGAATTTTTAATGCGTTCCCGCAGAGAATAGTATTCTATTATGTATATTACTCCACGTACAAGCTTCTTGTTATGATGTTTAGCTTATATTATAAGAGGGACCGAAGAAATAAGCGAGTTCCCCGTATGAACACAAAGGTGTGTCATATCGTTGTGCACAGTAAACAAAACCCACCAGGGTATTCTATTACATCCACATTATCATTAATTATCACTAGACAATTAATATAGAATTAAGTGTTATAAAATGCCGCCAATTAAAACTATAATAAGTTCGACAAGTTTAATTATATCCATAAGATTAATTACCATATAATGACTTGCGATATGTTGTGTAATAGTCCCTTTTGCAAAGGTGACCAACAGTGTATTGCATCATTGCTATTTTGCAGATCATGACGTACTGAAACAGTAGTCTTCAACCTTGTTGTGTAATGACAGGTTGACGTACTCAGTCAGTATAATTTGACTATATTGTATAATGACACCTTGACTTACTGAAACAGTAGCATTTTCCTACATAGTATGAACACCTGTTGACTTCCTCTACTACATAGTAAGATGACAACTTGACGTACTCAAACAGTAGTATTATAGTACATTGTATGATGACATCTTGACGTGTTCAAACAGTAATATTATAGTACATTGTATGATGACATCTTGACGTGTTCAAACTAATATTTTCCTACAATGTAACATGACATCTTGACGTGTTCAAACAGTAATATTATAGTACATTGTATGATGACATCTTGACGTGCTCAAACAATATTAATTTCCTACATTGTAAGATGACATCTTGACGTGTTCAGACAGTAATATTATAGTACATTGTATGATGACATCTTGACGTGTTCAAACAGTAATATTTTCCTACAATGTAAGATGACATCTGGACGTGTTCAAACAGTAATATTATAGTACATTGTATGATGACATCTTGACGTGCTCAAACAATATTAATTTCCTGCATTGTAAGATGACCTATTTACGTGTTCAAACAGAAATATTTTCCTACAATGTAAGATGACATCTTGACGTGCGCAAACAGTAGTTTTGTTCTGAATGTAAGATGCCATCTTGACTTGCTCAAACAGTATTAGTTTAAAACGTAGTACAATTATGTGTAAATACAACATTCACTGGCGCCTCGGAGATATGATGGTTTCCTGGTGATATTATGGTTTCCTGGAGATATGATGGTTTCCTGGCGATATGATAGTTTCATGGAGATATGATGGTTTCATGGGTATAAGATGCATCAGAATTTAATTTTGTAGAGTATTTCAAGCTTCGTATTATTTGTTTCATTCTCTGTTTTAAGTCCAATGGCTACCAATATCAATCACGTCATTCTGTCACAATTTGACCATTACAATTTATGATCGACCTGTCTGTACGCTTGTGTACAGGAGGAGTAAGCGGCAATAGTTGCTAATAACAATAACGTTTCTCTAGAGGAAATTATGTACAAAATTTCATTCTTTGCACTTCGTTCAAAAAACGAATATTATATCTATCTACCGTAAAATTCAAACTCAGTTTGTCAGGAGTTCTTTGCTGATGAATGTTATAGGCCTCAAACACAGAGGGAATATAATATGCCTACACACGACGGTCTTGTACTAGTTTTCTACCCAGTCACTTCAGAACTATGGTTATAATTCAGTCCATTGTTTATGCATAGCTTATATGGGTAGATTATTCACCTAGTTATTTGGTAATATTACAGGTAAGACGTCTCCATTATACTAAACACAAATAAAAACTGTATTTTCCTTAACACGGATTCAAATGCGGTTTGCATAGCAACAAACAGTTAGACGAAAGTTCGTGAAGACAGAAAAAATACAGGTGTGGATACTTCTAGGGTCAGGGACAAGCGCCTTGATTAGCTAGTCAATCAATCAGATGATACAACAGTGTTAGCAACAATTAGGTATTTTGAAAACACTCTGAGCAAACGTCTGCAAAAACGCGTTTCCTGTTATAAGTACTTCAATCCGTTTGATATATTGGATGAAACAAAATTGCCTTCTATTGTATTTTTGTACTTAAATGTCTTTAATTCAACTATATCACATAGGACTGTGTATATAACGCATAAGGTATGACGAGGAACAGCAAGTGAGAAAGCTAAATTCAGTACACCATCTTGCAATACAGTAGGAGGAGTTTTTTTTTTTAAACACCGCATGTTTTTATGTCAAAAGAAAATATTGAAACAAATCATATATATATATATATATATATATATATATATATATATATATATATATATATATATTGAAGAAGTAATGAATCTTACATGATGCATAAAATGTCTGAGTTGGTCAAATTCGAATGACACAGTAGCTTGCTATACGTCATACGTCCTAACCTAATAAACTAGATTCGCATTAAACGAGTGCATTTATTCTAACTCTTATAAAAGGTCACACACATATGTCTCAAGAGGTAGTGAGCTGCTTCGATGTAATGTGGCAGACATTTCTTTGGATATTATACTTTTTTAAATTGCACATGATCTAAGCACACTGCAAACTAAAAGGACTGCTCCCTTGTGCTCAAAGAATCAGTCTGAATTAGTCCAAAGTACATTATCCGTAGCAGCTATTAACATAGGGAACATGAATTGTGCCAAACTAGACAATGCCAGCTTCTGGAAGTGCAATGAGTGAATTACCAAATATTTAAAATGTATAAAAAGTATCGGATTCTTTTAATACAATTTACCTCTGAAGTTCAGGAAGTGAAAATGACCAAGTGGAGCTAGCACTTTTTTAATGGTGGACATCTGGAGTAAGACCAGGCTGTATACTCTATAGCTCATATTACACCCATGAATCATACACTAAAATATAGGTAATTAAAGGTTCTTTAAACTATATATAAGATGTTTAAGGTCTTATTTAAATAAACAGTATAACCAGTGAGAAAAGTCGGGGAAATTCTTTTTCTTTAACATTCTAACCCTTATGCCAAACACGAAACTGTAGAGTGCCACCTATGCAACATCCCAAGGTCACATACATTTTCCACCTCGGTTCTAGGTCAAATGCATGTTCAACCTTGGTTCAAGGGCACACATTTTTGTAGCATTGAAACAAAGTTACATACGTATGCGCTGATGGTAGACTGAGATTAATTCTACAGGCGTAGTTCCGGAATGTTGATGATGCTTTGAAACTATCATTCGATGATATAAGCAAATTTGAGGGTGTTTTGCAAGATCGCAAGCAACACATACATAATGACATTCCAAAAACCATTATTCACAAAACGGCAGAAACATTTATGCCTTTGTGGAAAATGGGCTGACTAATGAGTAGAATCAAAATAGGACATTGCCATAACCAAGACATACATAAAAAGCAAATAGGACATTGCCATAACCAAGACATACATAAAAAGCAAATAGGACATTGCCATGACCAAGACATACATAAAAAGCAAATAGGACATTGCCATGACCAAGACATACATAAAAAGCAAATAGGACATTGCCATAACCAAGACATACATAAAAAGCAAATAGGACATTGCCATAACCAAGACATACATAAAAAGCAAATAGGACATTGCCATAACCAAGACATACATAAAAAGCAAATAGGACATTGCCATAACCAAGACATACATAAAAAGCAAATAGGACATTGCCATAACCAAGACATACATAAAAAGCAAATAGGACATTGCCATAACCAAGACATACATAAAAAGCAAATAGGACATTGCCATAACCAAGACATACATAAAAAGCAAATAGGACATTGCCATAACCAAGACATACATAAAAAGCAAATAGGACATTGCCATAACCAAGACATACATAAAAAGCAAATAGGACATTGCCATAACCAAGACATACATAAAAAGCAAATAGGACATTGCCATAACCAAGACATACATAAAAAGCAAATAGGACATTGCCATAACCAAGACATACATAAAAAGCAAATAATTATTAGCAAGGACAAGTTTTGATTTTAAAAATTAATATGTCGTTTCCTAGGCAAATCAACCATAAGGAGTGAAATGTTTCTACTTTCATTATGTATTAGACACCTACTTACATTATGTAATACACTACTAATTACATTATGTAATACACTACTAATTACATTATGTATTAGACTACTACTTACATTATGTATTAGACACCTACTTACATTATGTATTAGACACCTACTTACATTATATATTAGGCTACTACTTACATCATGCATTGCACTGCTACTTACTTTATGTATTAGACTAACATTTACATTATTTATTACACTGCTACTTACATTATGTATTACACTACTAATTACATTATGTATTAATTACTACTTACATTATGTATTAGACACCTACTTACATTATATATTAGGCTACTACATACATTATGCATTGCACTGCTACTTACATTATGTATTAGACTACTATTTACATTATTTATTACACTGCTACTTACATTTGTAATAGAATACTACTCACATATTGTATTACACTACTACTTACATTATGTATTCCACTACTACTTACATGATATAATACAATGCTACTCACATATTGTATTATATATTAGACTGCTACTTACATTATGCATTACACTACTACTTACATTATGTATTATACTGCTACTTACATTATGTATTAAACTGATACTTACATTATGTATTAATTACTACTTACATCATGTATTACACTACCACTTACATTATGTATTACACTGCTACTTACATTATGTATTACACTACTACTTACATTATGTATTAACTACTACTTACATTATGTATTACACTGCTACTTACATTATGTATTACACTACTACTTACATTATGTATTACACTACTACTTACATTATGTATTACACTACTACTTACATTATGTATTACACTGCTACTTACATTATGTATTACACTGCTACTTACATGATGTATTACACTGCTACTTACATTATGTATTACACTGCTACTTACATTATGTATTAACTACTACTTATATTATGTATTAACTACTACTTACATTATGTATTAACTACTACTTACATTATGTATTAACTACTACTTACATTATGTATTACACTACTATTTACATTATGTATTACACTGCTACTTACATTATGTATTACACTACTACTTACATTATGTATTACACTACTACTTACATTATGTATTACACTACTACTTACATTATGTATTACACTGCTACTTACATTATGTATTACACTACTACTT
This sequence comes from Sinohyriopsis cumingii, assembly GCA_028554795.2. NCBI lineage: Eukaryota > Metazoa > Mollusca > Bivalvia > Unionida > Unionidae > Sinohyriopsis > Sinohyriopsis cumingii. The sequence continues at coordinate 694,559 of CM068837.1, read as the reverse complement.
ACATTATGTATTACACTGCTACTTACATTATGTATTACACTGCTACTTACATTATGTATTACACTGCTACTTACATTATGTATTACACTACTACTTACATTATGTATTAACTACTACTTATATTATGTATTAACTACTACTTACATTATGTATTAACTACTACTTACATTATGTATTAACTACTACTTACATTATGTATTACACTACTATTTACATTATTTATTACACTGCTACTTACATTTGTAATAGAATACTACTCACATATTGTATTACACTACTACTTACATTATGTATTCCACTACTACTTACATGATATAATACAATGCTACTCACATATTGTATTATATATTAGACTGCTACTTACATTATGCATTACACTACTACTTACATTATGTATTACACTGCTACTTACATTATGTATTAAACTGATACTTACATTATGTATTACACTACTACTTACATCATGTATTACACTACTACTTACATTATGTATTACACTGCTACTTACATTATGTATTACACTACTACTTACATTATGTATTAACTACTACTTACATTATGTATTACACTGCTACTTACATTATGTATTACTCTACTACTTACATTATGTATTACACTGCTACTTACATTATGTATTAACTACTACTTACATTATGTATTACACTGCTACTTACATTATGTATTACACTGCTACTTACATTGTGTATTACACTGCTACTTACATTATGTATTACACTACTACTTACATTATGTATTACACTGCTACTTACATTATGTATTACACTACTACTTACATTATGTATTACACTGCTACTTACATTATGTATTACACTACTACTTACATTATGTATTAACTACTACTTACATTATGTATTAAACTGATACTTACATTATGTACTACACTGCTGCTTACATTATGTATTACACTACTACTTACATTATGTATTACACTGCAACTTACATTATGTATTACACTACTACTTACATTATGTATTACACTGCTACTTACATTATGTATTACACTGCTACTTACATTATGTATTACACTGCTACTTACATTATGTATTACACTGCTACTTACATTATGTATTAACTACTACTTACATTATGTATTAACTACTACTTACATTATGTATTAACTACTACTTACATTATGTATTAACTACTACTTACATTATGTATTACACTACTATTTACATTATTTATTACACTGCTACTCACATTTGTAATAGAATACTACTCACATATTGTATTACACTACTACTTACATTATGTATTCCACTACTACTTACATGATATAATACAATGCTACTCACATATTGTATTATATATTAGACTGCTACTTACATTATGCATTACACTACTACTTACATTATGTATTACACTGCTACTTACATTATGTATTAAACTGATACTTATATTATGTATTACACTACTACTTACATCATGTATTACACTACTACTTACATCATGTATTACACTGCTACTTACATTATGTATTACACTGCTACTTACATTATGTATTACACTGCTACTTACATTATGTATTACAATACTACTTACATTATGTATTACACTGCTACTTACATTATGTATTACATTACTACTTACATTATGTATTACACTACTACTTACATTATGTATTACACTGCTACTTACATTATGTATTACACTGCTACTTACATTATGTATTACACTGCTACTTACATTATGTATTACACTACTACTTACATTATGTATTACACTGCTACTTACATTATGTATTACATTACTACTTACATTATGTATTACACTGCTACTTACATTATGTATTACATTACTACTTACATTATGTATTACACTGCTACTTACATTATGTATTAACTACTACTTACATTATGTATTAACTACTACTTACATTATGTATTACACTGCTACTTACATTTGTAATAGAATACTACTCACATATTGTATTACACTACTACTTACATTATGTATTCCACTACTACTTACATGATATAATACAATGCTACTCACATATTGTATTACATATTAGACTGCTACTTACATTATGTATTAACTACTACTTACATTATGTATTAACTACTACTTACATTATGTGTTACACTACTACTTACATTATGTATTAAACTGATACTTACATTTGTAATAGAATACTACTCACATATTGTATTACACTACTAATTACATTATGTATTACACTACTACTTACATTATGTATTAACTACTACTTACATTATGTATTAACTACTACTTACATTATGTATTAACTACTACTTACATTATGTATTGACTACTACTTACATTATGTATTACACTACTACTTACATTATGTATTAACTACTACTTACATTATGTATTAAATACTACTTACATTATGTATTAACTACTACTTACATTATGTATTACACTACTACTTACATTATGTATTACACTACTACTTACATTATGTATTACACTACTATTTACATTATGTATTACACTGCTACTTACATTATGTATTACACTACTACTTACATTATGTATTGACTACTACTTACATTATGTATTACACTACTACTTACATTATGTATTAACTACTACTTACATTATGTATTAACTACTACTTACATTATGTATTAACTACTACTTACATTATGTATTAACTACTACTTGCATTATGTATTAACTACTACTTACATTATGTATTGACTACTACTTATATTATGTATTACACTACTAATTACATTATGTATTACACTACTACTTACATTATGTATTAACTACTACTTACATTATGTATTAAATACTACTTACATTATGTATTAACTACTACTTACATTATGTATTACACTACTACTTACATTATGTATTTCACTACTACTTACATTATGTATTAACTACTACTTACATTATGTATTAACTACTACTTACATTATGTATTAACCACTACTTACATTTTGTATTACACTACTAATTACATTATGTATTACACTACTACTTACATTATGTATTAGCTACTACTTACATTATGTATTAACTACTACTTACATTATGTATTAACTACTACTTACATTATGTATTAACTACTAATTACATTATGTATTACACTACTATTTACATTATTTATTAACTACTACTTACATTATGTATTAACTACTACTTACATTATGTATTAACTACTACTTACATTATGTATTACACTACTACTTACATTATGTATTAACTACTACTTACATTATGTATTAACTACTACTTACATTATGTATTAACTACTACTTACATTATGTATTACACTACTACTTACATTATGTATTACACTCTACTTACATTATGTATTAACTACTACTTACATTATGTATTACACTACTACTTACATTATGTATTACACTCTACTTACATTATGTATTAACTACTACTTACATTATGTATTAGACTACTACTTACATTATGTATTAACTACTACTTACATTATGTATTAACTACTACTTACATTATGTATTAACTACTACTTACATTATGTATTAACTACTACTTACATTATGTATTACACTACTACTTACATTATGTATTAACTACTACTTACATTATGTATTAACTACTACTTACATTATGTATTAACTACTACTTACATTATGTGTTACACTACTACTTACATTATGTATTACATTACTACTTACATTATGTATTACACTGCTACTTACATTATGTATTACACTACTACTTACATTATGTATTACACTACTACTTACATTATGTATTACACTGTCACTTACATCATGTATTACACTACTACTTACATTATGTATTACACTACTACTTACATTATGTATTACACTGCTACTTACATCATGTATTAGACTACTACTTACATTATGCATTAACTACTACTTACAGTATGTATTACACTACTACTTACATTATGTATTAACTACTAATTACATTATGTATTAACTACTAATTACATTATGTATTACACTACTACTTACATTATGTATTAACTACTACTTACATTATGTATTAACTACTACTTACATTATGTATTACACTGCTACTTACATTTGTAATAGAATACTACTCACATATTGTATTACACTACTACTTACATTATGTATTCCACTACTACTTACATGATATAATACAATGCTACTCACATATTGTATTATATATTAGACTGCTACTTACATTATGTATTAACTACTACTTACATTATGTATTAACTACTACTTACATTATGTGTTACACTACTACTTACATTATGTATTAAACTGATACTTACATTTGTAATAGAATACTACTCACATATTGTATTACACTACTAATTACATTATGTATTACACTACTACTTACATTATGTATTAACTACTACTTACATTATGTATTAACTACTACTTACATTATGTATTAACTACTACTTACATTATGTATTGACTACTACTTACATTATGTATTACACTACTACTTACATTATGTATTAACTACTACTTACATTATGTATTAAATACTACTTACATTATGTATTAACTACTACTTACATTATGTATTACACTACTACTTACATTATGTATTACACTACTACTTACATTATGTATTACACTACTATTTACATTATGTATTACACTGCTACTTACATTATGTATTACACTACTACTTACATTATGTATTGACTACTACTTACATTATGTATTACACTACTACTTACATTATGTATTAACTACTACTTACATTATGTATTAACTACTACTTACATTATGTATTAACTACTACTTACATTATGTATTAACTACTACTTGCATTATGTATTAACTACTACTTACATTATGTATTGACTACTACTTATATTATGTATTACACTACTAATTACATTATGTATTACACTACTACTTACATTATGTATTAACTACTACTTACATTATGTATTAAATACTACTTACATTATGTATTAACTACTACTTACATTATGTATTACACTACTACTTACATTATGTATTACACTACTACTTACATTATGTATTAACTACTACTTACATTATTTATTAACTACTACTTACATTATGTATTAACTACTACTTACATTATGTATTAACTACTACTTACATTATGTATTACACTACTACTTACATTATGTATTAACTACTACTTACATTATGTATTAACTACTACTTACATTATGTATTAACTACTACTTACATTATGTATTACACTACTACTTACATTATGTATTACACTCTACTTACATTATGTATTAACTACTACTTACATTATGTATTACACTACTACTTACATTATGTATTACACTCTACTTACATTATGTATTAACTACTACTTACATTATGTATTAGACTACTACTTACATTATGTATTAACTACTACTTACATTATGTATTAACTACTACTTACATTATGTATTAACTACTACTTACATTATGTATTAACTACTACTTACATTATGTATTACACTACTACTTACATTATGTATTAACTACTACTTACATTATGTATTAACTACTACTTACATTATGTATTAACTACTACTTACATTATGTGTTACACTACTACTTACATTATGTATTAATTACTACTTACATTATGTATTACACTACTACTTACATTATGTATTAGACTACTACTTACATTATGTATTAACTACTACTTACATTATGTATTACACTGCTACTTACATTATGCATTAATTACTACTTACATTATGTATTACACTCCTACTTACATTATGTATTAACTACTACTTACATTATGTATTAAACTGATACGTACATTATGTATTAATTACTACTTACATCATGTATTAATTACTACTTACATTATGCATTACACTACTACTTACATCATGTATTAGACTACCACTTACATTATGTATTAAATTTATACTTACATTATGTATTAATTACTACTTACATTATGTATTAATTACTACTTACATTATGTATTAGACTACTACTTACATTATGTATTAAACTGATACTTACATTATGTATTAACTACTACTTACATTATGTATTACACTGCTACTTACATTATGTATTAATTACTACTTACATTATGTATTACACTGCTACTTACATTATGTATTACACTCTACTTACATTATGTATTAGACTACTACTTACATTATGTATTAAACTGATACTTACATTATGTATTAACTACTACTTACATTATGTATTACACTGCTACTTACATTATGTATTAATTACTACTTACATTATGTATTAGACTACTACTTATATTATGTATTAAACTGCTACTTACATTATGTATTAATTACTACTTACATTATGTATTAGACTACTACTTACATTATGTATTACACTCTACTTACATTATGTATTAGACTACTACTTACATTATGTATTAAACTGATACTTATATTATGTATTAACTACTACTTACATTATGTATTAAACTGATACTACATTATGTATTAGCTACTACTTACATTATGTATTACACTGCTACTTACATTATTTATTAATTACTACTTACATTATGTATTAACTACTACTTACATTATGTATTAACTAGTACTTACATTATGTATTACACTGCTACTTACATTATGTATTCATTACTACTTACATTACGTATTACACTACTACTTACATTATGTATTAGACTGATACTTACATTATGTATTAATTACTACTTACATTATGTATTAGACTACTACTTACATTATGTATTAAACTGATACTTACATTATGTATTAACTACTACTTACATTATGTATTAACTACTACTTACATTATGTATTACACTACTACTTACATTATGTATTACACTCCTACTTACATTATGTATTAAACTGATACGTACATTGTGTATTACACTACTACTTACATTATGTATTACACTACTACTTACATTATGTATTAACTACTACTTACATTATGTATTACACTACTACTTACATTATGTATTACACTCCTACTTACATTATGTATTACACTACTACTTACATTATGTATTAATTACTACTTACATCATGTATTACACTACTACTTACATTATGTATTAAACTGATACTTACATTATGTATTAACTACTACTTACATTATGTATTACACTGCTACTTACATTATGTATTAACTACTACTTACATTATGTATTACACTCCTACTTACATTATGTATTACACTACTACTTACATTATGTATTAATTACTACTTACATTATGTATTAGACTACTACTTACATTATGTATTAAACTGATACTTACATTATGTATTAACTACTACTTACATTATGTATTACACTGCTACTTACATCATGTATTAACTTCTACTTACATTATGTATTACACTACTACTTACATTATGTATTACACTCCTACTTACATTATGTATTAAACTGATACGTACATTATGTATTACACTACTACTTACATTATGTATTACACTACTACTTACATTATGTATTACACTACTACTTACATTATGTATTAATTACTACTTACATTATGTATTACACTACTACTTACATTATGTATTAATTACTACTTACATTATGTATTACACTACTACTTACATTATGTATTAAACTGATACTTACATTATGTATTAACTACTACTTACATTATGTATTACACTACTACTTACATTATGTATTACACTCCTACTTACATTATGTATTAAACTGATACGTACATTATGTATTACACTACTACTTACATTATGTATTACACTACTACTTACATTATGTATTACACTACTACTTACATTATGTATTACACTACTACTTACATTATGTATTACCTACTACTTACATTATGTATTAATTACTACTTACATTATGTATTACACTACTACTTACATTATGTATTAACTACTGCTTACATTATGTATTACACTACTACTTACATTATGTATTACACTACTACTTACATTATGTATTAACTACTACTTACATTATGTATTACACTCCTACTTACATTATGTATTACACTACTACTTACATTATGTATTAATTACTACTTACATTATGTATTAGACTACTACTTACATTATGTATTAAACTGATACTTACATTATGTATTAACTACTACTTACATTATGTATTACACTGCTACTTACATCATGTATTAACTTCTACTTACATTATGTATTACACTACTACTTACATTATGTATTACACTCCTACTTACATTATGTATTAAACTGATACGTACATTATGTATTACACTACTACTTACATTATGTATTACACTACTACTTACATTATGTATTACACTACTACTTACATTATGTATTAATTACTACTTACATTATGTATTACACTACTACTTACATTATGTATTAAACTGATACTTACATTATGTATTAACTACTACTTACATTATGTATTACACTACTACTTACATTATGTATTACACTCCTACTTACATTATGTATTAAACTGATACGTACATTATGTATTACACTACTACTTACATTATGTATTACACTACTACTTACATTATGTATTACACTACTACTTACATTATGTATTACACTACTACTTACATTATGTATTAACTACTACTTACATTATGTATTAATTACTACTTACATTATGTATTACACTACTACTTACATTATGTATTAACTACTGCTTACATTATGTATTACACTACTACTTACATTATGTATTACACTACTACTTACATTATGTATTAACTACTACTTACATTATGTATTACACTACTACTTACATTATGTATTAACTACTACTTACATTATGTATTAACTACTACTTACATTATGTATTACACTACTACTTACATTATGTATTACACTACTACTTACATTATGTATTACACTCTACTTACATTATGTATTACACTACTACTTACATTATGTATTACACTACTACTTACATTATGTATTAACTACTACTTACATTATGTATTAACTACTACTTACATTATGTATTACACTACTACTTACATTATGTATTACACTCTACTTACATTATGTATTACACTACTACTTACATTATGTATTAACTACTACTTACATTATGTATTACACTACTACTTACATTATGTATTACACTACTACTTACATTATGTATTACACTCTACTTACATTATGTATTACACTCCTACTTACATTATGTATTACACTACTACTTACATTATGTATTACACTCTACTTACATTATGTATTACACTCCTACTTACATTATGTATTAACTACTGCTTACATTATGTATTACACTACTACTTACATTATGTATTACACTACTACTTACATTATGTATTAACTACTACTTACATTATGTATTACACTACTACTTACATTATGTATTAACTACTACTTACATTATGTATTAACTACTACTTACATTATGTATTACACTACTACTTACATTATGTATTACACTACTACTTACATTATGTATTACACTCTACTTACATTATGTATTACACTACTACTTACATTATGTATTACACTACTACTTACATTATGTATTAACTACTACTTACATTATGTATTAACTACTACTTACATTATGTATTACACTACTACTTACATTATGTATTACACTCTACTTACATTATGTATTACACTACTACTTACATTATGTATTAACTACTACTTACATTATGTATTACACTACTACTTACATTATGTATTACACTACTACTTACATTATGTATTACACTCTACTTACATTATGTATTACACTCCTACTTACATTATGTATTACACTACTACTTACATTATGTATTACACTCTACTTACATTATGTATTACACTCCTACTTACATTATGTATTAAACTGATACTTACATTATGTATTACACTCTACTTACATTATGTATTACACTACTACTTACATTATGTATTACACTCTACTTACATTATGTATTATACTCCTACTTACATTATGTATTAAACTGATACTTACATTATGTATTAACTACTACTTACATCATGTATTAACTACTACTTACATCATGTATTAACTACTACTTACATTATGTATTAACTACTACTTACATCATGTATTACACTACTACTTACATTATGTATTACACACTACTTACATTATGTATTACACTCCTACTTACATTATGTATTAAACTGATACTTACATTATGTATTAACTACTACTTACATCATGTATTAACTACTACTTACATCATGTATTAACTACTACTTACATTATGTATTAACTACTACTTACATCATGTATTACACTACTACTTACATTATGTATTACACTCTACTTACATTATGTATTACACTCCTACTTACATTATGTATTAAACTGATACTTACATTATGTATTAACTACTACTTACATTATGTATTAACTACTACTTACATCATGTATTACACTACTACTTACATTATGTATTACACTCTACTTACATTATGTATTACACTCCTACTTACATTATGTATTAAACTGATACTTACATTATGTATTAACTACTACTTACATTATGTATTAACTACTACTTACATCATGTATTACACTACTACTTACATTATGTATTACACTCTACTTACATTATGTATTACACTCCTACTTACATTATGTATTAAACTGATACTTACATTATGTATTAACTACTACTTACATCATGTATTAACTACTACTTACATTATGTATTACACTCCTACTTACATTATGTATTAAACTGATACTTACATCATGTATTAACTACTACTTACATCATGTATTAACTACTACTTACATTATGTATTACACTCCTACTTACATTATGTATTAAACTGATACTTACATTATGTATTAACTACTACTTACATTATGTATTAACTACTACTTACATCATGTATTACACTACTACTTACATTATGTATTACACTCTACTTACATTATGTATTAGACTACTACTTACATTATGTATTAAACTGATACTTACATTATGTATTAACTACTACTTACATTATGTATTACACTATTACTTACATTATGTATTAAACTGATACTTACCTTATGTATTAATTACTACTTACATTATGTATTAGACTACTACTTATATTATTTATTACAGTGCTACTTACATTATGTAATACAATACTACTTATATTATGTAATACAATACTACTTGCATTATATAATACACTCCTACTTACATTATGTATTATCTACTACTTACATTATGTATTAGACTACTACTTACATTATGTAATACACTCCTACTTACATTATGTATTAACTACTACTTACATTATGTATTAGACTACTACTTACATTATGTAATACACTACTACTTACATTATGTATTGGGGTCACCGAGTGGCCGAGTGGTCTAAAGCGCTCACCGTTCCGAATCACTGCCATTTCACTTCTGTCTGTGTGGATTCGAGTCCAAGGCTAGGCTAGCGTGGATACGTTGGTAAACATGGCAGTAGCTTCTCGCGGGTCGGTGGTTCTGCTCTGGGTTTTCCAGGTTCTTCCTGCACCAGTTATTCTATCCGCCATGTATAGCCTATCTTGTGCTGAAAAATGGCGTTAAGCCCTAGAACAACAACAACCACAACATTATGTATTACACTACTACTTACGTTATGTATTAACTACTACTTACATTATGTATTACACTGCTACTTACATTATGTATTAATTACTACTTACATTATGTATTACACTACTACTTGCATTATGTATTACACTACTACTTATATTATGTAATACAATACTACTTGCATTATATAATACACTCCTACTTACATTATGTATTAACTACTACTTACATTATGTATTAGACTACTACTTACATTATGTAATACACTCCTACTTACATTATGTATTAACTACTACTTACATTATGTATTAGACTACTACTTACGTTATGTATTACACTACTATTCACGTTATCTATTGGACTACTACTTACATTATTCATTGGACTTCAGTTCACATTATGCATTGGAACACTATTCACATTATGCGTTGGACTACTGTTCACAATATTCATTTAACTATTATTCACATTATGCATTTAACTAATATTCACGTTATACATTGGAATACTTGTTCATTACCGCCGGGCACTCGGTATAACTTGTTGGGCAGATTGGGCTCGTTAGCCTTGGCAGGCAACCAGTCTAAGAGAAGGGAAACTCTGACTCCAAACCCGGGCAGATGAAGCTCGTTAGCCTTGTCAGGCAATTCATCTAGGAGAAGGAAACTCTGATTCAAAACCCACCAAGTCCCATCCATTGGATTATGGCTCCACTGCCTTGTGGATATCTTCGGGAGAAGGAAAGGCTACGGGAGTAAACCCAGACAGAAAATCCGGAGTGGAGCCCCTAAGGCGGCTGGGGGTCGACTACGACTTCCTTCTGGCAGTTGCAGCATCCAAACTGGTGCCAAATGTCATGCTCAGCATTCCTTTGGACCCCACCAGCAAGGACGAGAGGGGGATCCTGACGTCTGGGCAGCCCAGGATCTCCATACTCCACGCCCAGGCTTGCACCCTGGAGATGACACTCCAGTCTCGCTACTGAGTGAGGAAACAACACGGAAGCTGACAGTTTACGGGTTATAAGTCCCACCCGATTGGCGTAGGGAAGGGGCGCCACGGGTCAGCTTTGACGGTGGGAGGGATCATCGTGTCCCACTGGCCAACTATCGCCCGCCTCAAGCCTGGCAGCCCCCGGTCAATAAGGTGTTGACCCGCCATCGTCTGCCTGTTCCAGTGGGTGTCTGGAGCTCAGTGTGTTGTTGAGCATGAAAAGCAGACGGTAGTTCCACACCAGACAAAAGAAACAAGAAACCAATAAAGAAGACTCCAGCTCTTCGATTTGCACCATGTGTACAGGCACCTCCGACGACCTCAGAGAAGTGGACGACACCTGAAAGACGGCCCTCATCGATAGAGAACTCACCAGACTAAATATCAGCATAGGTGCCCTCCAGGAAACCAGGCTCGCCTATAGTGGCTCCCTCAGAGAGGAAAACTACACCTTCTTCTGGAAGGGTCGAGAACCTGAGGATCCCCGCCAGCACGGAGTGGGCTTTGCCATCAAAAACAATCTCCTTGCCTCGGTTGAACCTCCCACAGGGGGCACTGAGCGTCTCTTATCCATCCGCCTCACCACTGCTTCAGGTCCTGTCAACATCATCAGTGTCTACGCCCCAACCCTCAATTCGTCAGAAGACCCGAAGGATCAGTTCTATGGGCAGCTAGATGAACAGATCAAAGGATGCCCCAAAAACGAACCACTATTCCTCCTCGGCGACTTTAATGCCAGAGTAGGTGCGGACCACGAGTCATAGCCTACCTGCCTCGGATATCATGGCACTGGAAAGACCAACGAAAACGGTCAGAGACTGCTGCAGCTATGCACCTATCATGGCCTGTGCGTCACAAACACCTTCTTCAAGTGTAAGCCACAACACAAAGTGTCATGGAAACACCCCATATCTCATTACTGGCACCAACTCGACTTGGTCATCACCAGGCGCTCTGCCCGTAACAGCGTCCTCTCCACTAGAACCTACCACAGTGCAGACTGCGACTCCGACCATGCCCTCGTGAGCAGCAGAGTGCGACTACAGCCACACACACTACACTACTCAAAACCAAAAGGACGTCCTCGCATAAACACTACACAGATGTCAGTCCCTGCCAGGGTGGAGGAGTATGTGTCCGCCCCGGACAAGGCTCTCCAGGACCTGCCTGAGCACGACGCTACAGCCAAGTTGAACGCCATGTAGGGTGCCATCTACAGTACAGCTATGTCAACGTTTGGCAAGAAGGAACGACCCACCCAGGACTGGTTCAACGCACACCTATCAAGGATGGAACCACAAATCGAGGAGAAACGAAATGCCTTCATAGCTTACAAAAAATGTCCTAATGAACGGACGCTTGCTGCTCTCATAAGTGCCCGAAGTAACACCCAACGCATCGGTAGACAGTGTGCGAACGAGTACTGGCAACAACTGTGTGAAGGGATCCAGCACAGTGCCGAGTCCGGACACATCCAAGGTATGTACAGTGGCATCAAGAAGGCTCTAGGCCCTACAGTGAAAGGGGTCGCTCCCCTGAAATCTCTGATGGGAGAGAAGATCACAGACCGTGGGCAACAGATGGCCAGATGGGTGGAGCACTACTCAGAGCTATACTCCCGAGAAACATCAGTCACCGATGCAGCCCTCAGCAGCATAAAGAATCTGCCCACCATGGAAAAACTCGACAAATTGCCAACCTTAGAGGAGCTCAGCAAAGCAATCGACTCCCTTCCAAACGACAAAGCACCAGGTAGTGACAGCATCCCGCCCGAAGCTATCAAACGTGGAAAACCAACATTGATTAAACCACTGCATGAGCTATTTTGCCTCTGCTGGGAGGAGGGAGTAGTCCCCAAAGACATGCGCGATGCCACAATTGTGACCCTTTACAAAAATAAGGGCGACCGCAGTGACTGTAATAATTACAGAGGGATGTCGCTCTTGAGTATCGTTGGTAAAGTGTACGCCGCATCATATTCAACAGGCTGCAGTTGCTGGCGGACCGTGTGTACCCGGAATATCAGTGCGGCTTCAGAGCAGGCAGGTCAACGACAGACATGATCTTCTCCCTACGACAACTCCAAGAGAAGAGTAGAGAGCAAGGTCAACCACTCTACATGATGTTCATCGACCTCACCAAGGCCTTTGATTTGGTCAGCAGGAAGGGCCTTTTTGAACTTCTAAGTAAAATCGGTTGCCCCCCAAACCTCCTCAGCATGATAATCTCTTTCCATGCAGAGATGAAGAGAACAGTCCTGTATGATGGATCCTCCTCAACCTCCTTCCCAATTAACAGCGGCGTGAAGCAGGGCTGCGTGCTGGTACCAACACTTTTTGGGATCTTCTTCTCCCTGCTCCTGTCCTACGCCTTCGACACGTCCACGGATGGCATATATCTACACACCAGGTCCGACGGGAGGCTGTTCAACCTGGCACGACTGCGCTCAAAGACCAAAGTGAGAGCTGTGCTCATCAGGGAGATGCTTTTTGGAGATGACGCAGCTCTTCTGACCCACACCGAGGAAGCCCTCCAGAGACCGGGAGACCGTTTTGCTGATGCATGCATGCAGTTTGGTCTCACCATCAGCTTGGAAAAAACAAATGTCAGCGTGCAAAATACCACCATTGCACCTTCCATCAAAATCAACCTGGTCACCCTGGAAGCAGTCAACAACTTTACCTACCTAGGGTCAACCATCAGAACACTCTCTCGATTGATATGGAGCTGGACAGAAGGCTTGGAAAGGCAAACACCATCATGGCTCGATTAACGAAGAGGGTGTGGGAAAACAACGCGCTGACAGAGCACACCAAGGTGAGAGTCTACCAGGCCTGCGTTCTCATCACCCTTCTATATGGAAGTGAGACCTGGAGTACCTACATGAGGCAAGAACGCCGGCTCAACTCCTTCCATATACGGTGGCTAAAACGCATCCTGAAAATCAGCTGCCAATACCGTGTTCCACACAGCGAGATCCTGCAGCGTGCAAGTACCCCCAGCATGTACTCCCTGCTGAGCAAACGCCGCCTTGGATGGCTGGGACAGGTCCGACGCATGGAGGATGGAAGGCTGCCAAAGGACATCCTATATGGACAGCTGGCCACTGGCATGAGAAGAGTCGGACGCCCCTCACTCCGTTTCAAGGATGTATGCAAGAGGGACATGAAGGCATGCAACTTTTCACCCGATGGCTGGGAAGAGCTGGCTGAGAACCGAGACACCTGGAGACTGACGTTAAACAATGGCATATCAGTCGCTGATGCGAGGAGAGGCCAGTTGGCGGCAGAGACACGTAAGAGAAAGAAGAACGCGGCAGCAACCACAGTAACGCAGACTTCCCAGTATGTCTGCACCAACTGCAATAGGGACTGTCACTCACGTATGTGCCTGCTCAGCCACAGCAGACGATGCCAACAGAGACAGACAACACCCCAAGGGCGCTATTCACATGGTCTTTCGAGACTGAGTCGCCAATGATGATAACTTATTCATTGGACTACTATTCACATTTTGCATTGGACTACTGTTCACATTATGCATTGAACGACTATTCACGCTGACGTGTTTCACTGCCTAGTCACAACACTTTTCAGTTTCGTGCATTTAATTCTTAAGTTAGTGACTCAAAGTTTGTTAATAAACCAAATCCGAGATTTGAATATTGGACAACTATACATACTTTCATTTAAAGAGAAAATGAAACAAGTTCTGTTTTGGAAATGTAGTGGAGTTAACCACCGACTGTCTAAATACTAGCGGTTTGATACGTTTTGTATGTCCTAATTGCTTGTTGTATAGTTA
This sequence comes from Sinohyriopsis cumingii, assembly GCA_028554795.2. Lineage (NCBI taxonomy): Eukaryota > Metazoa > Mollusca > Bivalvia > Unionida > Unionidae > Sinohyriopsis > Sinohyriopsis cumingii. The sequence goes on along the minus strand of CM068837.1, from coordinate 678,283 downwards.
TTAACTCTACCATCGAATAACTATATTTGTATATCCTAATGTTTGTTGTATTACCCTACCATCGATTAGCTTCTTGTATATATTAACCATACCATCGAAATTCTAAATAGCTGTCTTGATATAATCAAGGAATTCGTTCAGCCGTTAGATTTCCAGGCTGTTGTATTACAATTTATCTAAACATGAAATTTCCAGTCAGTTGTATTACAGTTCATCCAGCCATTGAATTTCCATTTAGTTGTATTACGATTCATGCAACCATGGAAGTTCTATGCAGTTGTATTACGATTGATCCAACCATGGAATTTCTAGGCAGTTGATGTAATCGAACAATTCACACTGCCATAGAATGTAAGCCACAATAGCTGTTCGTATCATTCAAACGTATTACATAATACTATGGAATTCTCTGTGAATCCGTATGTGAAAGTTATTTGTTTTAATCAATTATTATAACATTCATCATGTTGTTATTGTTATTTTGAATTCCAAGTTTAGTTTATTAGATATCCTGCTAGTTGTATTTTGAATTTTATTACATTTAAAAACGTTTGGCATACAGTACAAATTAAAATAAATTGAAATAATTACAACCATCCGAGTTGCTGTGATCTGCAAATAATACGCTATTCGTCGTGATTTTAAGCCCGTTTTTCAAATGTTACTTGCACTGAAAGATACCCATCATTTCATAAGAATGCAAATTATTTCAAAATAATGCGACCCCTGCTGTGATTATCGCTAAGATAACAGAAACACCTCTGAAACGCTGTCTTCTTTTCTAATCACAAAGGCAAATTAAGGATTGGTCATGGTACCAAACGTAGCTGTGTAAGCTGTCTCCTTTCCCTATCTACACGGTAAATAAAGGGTTGTTATCCAACAACGTCATACAACTCTAGTTACACCCATGCAATTAGCCAGGCTGGTCAGTTAGGTGACATCATATAACTCGAGTAACACCAGTACCATTAGCGAGGCTGTTTAGTTAAGTTACATCATACAACTCGATCGACGTGTGCTGTTTTTTCTTCTATTGTTTCTAGAAAGTGACTGTAATGATATGCCGGTTCATGTACTGTACGGACCCGATAACGGGCGAATGCAAGGAAAAGAACTTAGGTGCTGCTACAGGAACCGCGTGTGGTTCAAATATGGTAATCTCTCTCTCTCTCTCTCTCTCTCTCTCTCTCTATCTCTCTCAAGAAATATGGTTGGCGTTATGGTTGGCTTTCCAAGTTATAACAAACTCTTAAAATAGAATGTATTTTGCGAAAACAGTATATGGTTTAAGCACTATATTCTAGAGCCCTTTATAAGAAATTCTATTTAGGTGTGACTAGATACCATTCAAGGTCTTTTACAACAATTCGCACTTAAATGTAGTCCTTTATACAGCTTCATGCACTAGTTTGCAAACCAATCTAATTCAAAACAAGTGGACTGATATGGGTACAAACTCTGAGCTTTTATCCACTCAAAATTATATAAATCATCTCTTTTTACAGTGGTGCAAAGAAGGGTTATGCATTCAGAAAAGTTCTAAATAGGTGAGTAGATCTCTTAGGATTAAATGTACAGTTGCACACTAGTAAGTCTCCAGACTCCCGATCAGAAGGATTCAGTTTCGACTCCAGTTGTTTCTGCACTATGTGTATCTGCAGAGGGTACTCTAAACACCAAGCAAATAATACAACAAATAACAAACAACAATCTTTCGGAATTATTCTTTTATAAGAATGTAATGGTCAGTTCAGTTCTTAATTGTTGAACAGTATCATTTGAATTATATTCGGTTATTATTATGCAATGATGGTTATGACGATGACAATGATGATCATGAGAAAGAGGACGATGATAACTAAATTAATCGACGCACTATGTTTGTAAATATGGAATGAAACGTCGTCCATTTGATTCGATACATTATGGTTACAGTACGCTAAAGCAATCTTTGTATTTTAGGTCCAAATCGCAGTGTGCTACACTCATCCAAGCAAGAAATTGGAACAGTTACAGGGCTTCCGAGTGGTATAATTGGGCACTAGGATTTTCGTTGTAGTATTGTCCCTTCCAACTAGTGAAGAAGTGTTTTTATGACTTTAATATATTTACCCCTGTATACTGCTTTACAATATTCAGACACTTGTACATGTCATGGATTGTACTGAACAATAAATTTTTATATAATTGTGAAATTAGGGTTGCTACGTGACAAACGAGAGGGAGAATAAAGTATTAAAGAGTTCATCAGTCTGTTTATTTATCCATTCTTCACTTGTCATCTCATTCTGGTTAAATGTTTTGTTACTTATTTTATCAGCGCCTCCTATTTGGCATGTTGACAAGGTTGGATAGCCTAATTACCTCATCTTCAGGTCAAGGTCAAACTAAATGGCCATTTGCCCAAAACAGACCAGTCTTTTATATCATACATTTAATTTCCAGAATGACACATTTATTGAAATAGTTTGTTTTCATTATATATGAATTTACGCAACATGTAAAACAATGAGAAGGTAGCTTTAACTTGAAATAACATAGGCATCGAGATAGTTATTTTATTAAAGTTTTGTTTCGTGGGGGTTGGAGGGGGCTGTCTAGACTTCCATATCAGATTTACTACAAAACGCAAGTTAATATCTCCTTATATTTTTAAAATCCGAACATTTTATTTTAAAGATAAATTACTGTTATACTCAGCTGCTCTCTACATGTAAAGGTAACATGGTTTATGACGATTTGTCAAATTTTCAACACCATATAGAATGTTCAGAATATTTCACGCAAATTTTCAACACTACAGTATGCACAAAATCTTCCATGCAAATTTTCAACACTATAGCATGCACAAAATCTTCCATGCAAATGTTCAACACTATAGTATGCACAAAATCTTCCATGCAAATGTTCAACACTATAGTATGCTGAAAATCTTCCATGCAATTTTTTAACACGATACAGTATACTCACAATGTTTCAGTGAACATAGTCAGGAGGCATTAATTAGGAATCCTGTCAGATTTTGTTTACATTCCTTCATGTTAAACATGGGAAAATATGCTATTTTTACAGATAAATGTCCTCCTTTGTATTTTTGTGTCTTGTGTATGTTATCTGAACGAAATTTGCTGTTACGAGGTATTGTCTGAATATACATTAGACGTACAGCCTTGTCACACTTGCAAGTGGTGGCCTGGAAATATAGTAGATGTACAACCTTGTTACAGTTGCATGTGGTGGCCTGAAAATACAGATGTTCAACCTTGTCACACTTGCGATTGGTGGCCTAATAATACTGTTGTTAAACTTGTCACAATTGCAAGTGATTGTCTGAAATTACAGTAGGTGTACAGCCTTGTCACATTGGCAACTGCACATGTACTGACTGAAAATCATGACGTCATGCGGTCTAAAATATTGTTGATGTACAGCCTTGTCACGCTTGTAAGTGTTTCCAAACTCATGTGAACAAAATTGTATATATGCCTAACATTTCATGACTCCATAAAGCCGAACATCCTCAAAGGCCACATCGTTCCTAAACGGTAACTGTCTGAGGCATCCTCCTTGTAAGACTATCAAGATTAAAGCCTTGGATCCTATGTTAGAAAGATTTATGTCATTAAAAATGTGACTATAAATATTGCATAATTATAATTTTCGTATAGTTGCAAGATTTTAGAACAAATTTTGTGAAGAAACTTCGTGTGAGCCGTACAAATATAAATGATCTGTGAAAGAACCAATGAAAACAAGTGCATGATGGCAGACGAGAGAATAGAACACTGGTTGGCTAATGGGAAAATGTTTATTGCGCATACCTAGTGGCGTATACTCTCTGCCGTAGTTAACTAATAACTTCTAGTCCTGTTTGACTGTTTTAATAAAGTGTTTGGAGAACGATAATAGTAATTACTTTCCGATAACTGGCGAGTAATGGGAAATATTTTATTCTTGGGGAGGCTAAACATCATCAAAATAAAATAGCACTAGCTCAGACAAACAATATACATCATCAACATAAGACAGCACTAGCTCAAGCAGACAATACACATCAACATAAAATAGCACTAGCTCAGACACACAACGAACATTATGACCATAAATAAACACTAGCTAAGAAAGAAAATAAACATCATCAACATAAAAAGCAATTATTCAAACAGACAATAAACATCATTAACATAAAATAGCACTAGCTTACACAAATAATACACAATGACGAAATAAATAACACTAGCTTAGACACACAGCAAAGACAGTTTGTGAACAATGTCGTTGCGCATTGCGCTAAATTTTTAATTCACATGATCTAAATATTTCACGACTGAAAGAAACAATGTCGGCATATTTGTTTTACAATTTGAGATGGGATAAAAGTGTGTTGCTAGCAATTCTGGATTGGATGAAAGTGACCAAAGCAATTTTTGACGGGATAATTGTGTAATCAAAGCAAGTTTGAACAGGGTGAAAGTGTGGTCAAAGGTATTTGCTGTGAGAACTAGCAATGAATGGATTCCATGTCTTAATGCATTGATACCAAATATAAAGGATATCGTCCAACGTTTAAGACAAGATGTAGTTTTACATTTTACGTTATATGATGGTAGCTTTGAAAAAAATAGCAGCACCCTAAGACCAAGATGGTTTAAAAAGTAAAGTACGAATACATTACTAAATATAATAAAGAAATTACGATTTTGGCGTTAATAAATTCACACATTTCTACTGGATACATTTAAAGTACAACTGGAAGGTCTCGTAAGCTGTACAAGATGAATCTACAACAATTAGCAACAATTAGAAATAATTAACGAAAACATGTTCAGTTTAAATCAGCACGTGGTGTCAAACTATATTAAGTATTCATCGAGAAATAATTATAGAAATGGCAAAGTTTCCCCAAATTTCGAAGCCAGTTATACTTATCAACTAATTAAAGACACTCTACCTAGGTCATATAAAGGATGTGTTGCTTAAAGATGCCCCACTAGCATCTGAATCAAATCTAACAACACTTTACACAACTTATAGTATTCCTTGGATGTATTATTCCGTTTAAATTCACTAACATATATTAGAGCTGAAGACATAGTTTACTACAGTTCTGAAAGACCAGTTGCTCGAACTGATATCAATAACTTGTGAAAACAAATTACACAGGACAGTCATAGATAAACCTACCCTGGCTTGGAAGAATGATTAGTTAAATAGTCTCTCTATATAATATGCAAACAAGTGAGAACATATGTCACTGCAAATGTGCTAGGCAAGAGTATAACGTACATGACAGACATAGCTGACATGCAAAATACACCAAAGAGAAAAATACAGACGCAAATGCATCTTGACAGTGTTAATGTCTTCTTTATAAATACTGATCTAAAAAGAGACGAAAACTCAAAATATGGACAGCGTGCAATCTGCTCTTAGTTGAATTCTAATTCGACGACATCCCCGAAAGACGCAGTTTAAAAAACCAAATATTTAGAGCAGAAACATAACAGATCGAAAAGTGAAATTACACTGTCATCAAAGGTTTGAAGCAAAATATATAACCCATCTTATATACTTAGCGAGGACAGGGACCAATGAATCATTTTCCTATTAATGTTAATAATAACAGAGATTCAAATGTTGCAAATACGTTTTAACGATGGATCATTCCCATGACTAAACTCATGCAAAAGTAGTTAGAAAAGCGTAGAACTTTCGTCCAAATAACCACTTTCCATAACACTCTTTTCTAAGTCATATAAAGTACAGCCATCTACACTTATTTACCTACTGAAACTGAAACTAATTCCCTTTGTGATAATAATATAGGTTTCCTATATTAAAACATTTGCCAGAGCATCATCGAAGAGTTTTAAATGGTTTCTTATCAATAAATAATGACTGGGTTATCAATAAATAATCACTGGGTTATCAATAAATAATTACTGGGTTCAATGCGATAAAAACAAGACAGCGAACTATTTATTTCTAATTCAAAACTCATTTTACTTCTGTCAGTAATATTTTACATTTCTGTGCGTCATCTTGAAAGTAGATGAGTCTAGCACAATTTTCTAAATGGTTACATATTCAAATTGACAACAATAGCAATCTGCCAGCTTTCAATTTTAACACCAAACCCACAACGTTACAGATATTTATACCACTTTGCAGCACGTTAAGATCTCGAGTAAAACAAGTATGTAATGGTAAACAACAAATACATATTTCCTATTACGATGCATTAATGCATTTTAGAAACCCTAACCATGCAAATGAAACAATATGAAATTAGTACATTGTATACACAAAACCATCCTTTTTTATTCCTCTGAGGTAGCAGTTTGGGGGATTTTATCAATGCCTCAGACAAACAATTTAATGATTACATTAATGTATCTATTTGCAAAGAATTGAAGGTCCGTGCACTGCTAAAGACATGTGTTCCAATTATGTACGTGTATGTACATGTTGGAAGAATTAACCGGCTTTACCTTTTAAGGTGGAGCTCTCCAGATTGGTGGCGCACTGTCTATCTCGATATCTCAGTCTTCACAAAAGTATAAGTAAAATGTATATATGTGACCAGTCTATGGGGTGGGTAAAGAGATAGCATATACGCGTTGTTGTACTGTACAAGAGAAGTCTCCACTAGGTGCTCACTGTTGGTTACTTGGTGGTCACAAGACCAAAACAATTTTGACCTTTCAAGGCTTTCCTTCAAGTAGGGAGAAAAGCTACATTTAATGTACAAAACAGCTGCTGTTGATGTTGTTGTTGTAGGGTTTAAGGCCATTTTTCAGCACACGATAGACTATACATGGCGGCCAGTATTAAAGGTGGAGGAAGAACCCGGGAAAACCCCAGAAAGAACCACCGACCCACGAGAAGCTACTGGCAAGCTTTCTCACATACCCACATTGGCTGAATCCGAGACTCGAACCAAGGCAGACAGAGGTGAGATGGTAGTGATCCGTAACGAAGAGCACTTTAGACCACTCGGCCACTCGGGGCCCCTCAAAACAGCTGCTACCGGATGCAGTACAGTCAAAAACACTCTTTATTATCTTGCGTATTAGCAATTACCCCAGTTATCAAAATGCTTGATTTTATCACCTGACCCGTAATGAATGATTTTCTTTGACTAAACTTACATTGTGCTTCGATTGCGATTTTTGAAAGCCGATAGTAAATGAACCCACATTGTATCAAACTCTTTTACGCTAAATAGTTAAGTCATTCATATAATCCTCTATTTATCTGTCTGAAGTCATGTCATGCATATAATCCTCTATTCATCTGTCTGAAGTCATGCATATAATCCTCTATTTATCTGTCTGAAGCCATGTCATGCATATAATCCTCTATTCATCTGTCTGAAGTCATGCATATAATCCTCTATTTATCTATCTGAAGTCATGCATATAATCCACTATTTATCTGTCTGAAGTCATGTCATGCATATAATCCTCTATTTATCTATCTGAAGCCATGTCATGCATATAAGCCTCTATTTATCTATCAGAAGTCATGCATATAATCCACTGTTTATCTGTCTGAAGTCATGTCATGCATATAATCCTCTATTTATCTATCTGAAGCCATGTCATGCATATAATCCTCTATTCATCTGTCTGAAGTCATGCATATATAACTCCATAAGTCTAGTTGATGTCATGGATTTGAACTCCAAATGTATATATGATGTTATGTATATAAAACTCTATGTCTATCTGAAGTCATGCATATCACACTCCATATGTCTATCTGACGTACTGCATATCACACTCCATATGTCTATCTGACGTACTGCATATAAAACTCCTTATTTCTCTTTGAAGTCACGCCTATAAAACTAATTGTTTCTGTAGGAAGTCATGCTTATAAAATTCCATGTCTGTTTCAAGTCACGCATATAAAACCCTATATGTCTTTCTGTAGTCATGCATATAAATTTCCATATGTCTATCTGAAATCATGCATATAAAACTATGTCCATCTGTTGTCATGCATATAAAACTAATTATTTATGTAGGTAGCCATGCATATAAAACTCAATATGTCTATTTGAAGTTATGCATATACAACTCCAAATGTCTGACTGAAGTCAGACATATGAAACTCCATACGCCTATTTGAAGTCATGCATATAAAACACCGTATGTCAATCTGTTGTCATGCATATAGAACACCATATGTCTAGCTGATGTCATGCATATAAAACACCATATGTCTATTTGTTGTCATGCATATAAAACACCATAAGTATAGCTGATGTCATGC